>CM046839.1:27180406-27535406 GCA_025618425.1 Heliocidaris tuberculata | reverse complement strand
GAGAGAGTAAGAGAAGGAGAGGTTCATATACCGCTTTGGGTCAATATTTTAAAACTGATTAAATTTCAGATAAGCATTCGATAAAGAGATTATTTTCTGTATCGTAAAAATAAATGAGAACATATTAATTTCTTTCTAACTTCGTATAATAATAACAACGAATTAGCATACCTCATCCATCAATGATGTTCTCTTTTCCATTTTCCTATTCATGGTATGGTATAAAACCTGAGGTGGGTCTTTCCCATTTTATTCTTGATATATTTTGTTCGTCTTGATCTTTTGATTGACACTAATGCTCATAATATGCATACAATTTCAAAAATGTATTATCCATGTATTTGAGCTAACCTAGCTTCACGTTTGTAAAATGGAATTCATTCGTCTCTGTCTAAATCCCGTAACTAGAAAGATACTCTAGTAAAAAAACACACATTTTTGCCGACTTTTTATTTCTAATGTGGAGTATAGCGAGTGCATTTCATAGATTACAGGTAAATTTGATTCTGATTCGAATAAAGGAGAGATTGCGGAGAAGGAAAAATAAGGGCAAAAGAGTGAGTGTGTGTGTGTGTGTGTGTGTACATAATTATGACTATGCTTTTGAAAGATTCAGAATCTATACAAAATATAGAAAAAAGGTGTTAGATACGTTTTGGAGATTATCCGGATTAAAAGTGAACAAAAATAATACAACAAAGGTATTAATGTTAGGTCCTCGTGAAAATATGTACTTTTCACTGAGAAAGCAGGTAGAATTTGTTAAAATACCTGGGATATATTTTTCTATAGACCTAAATATAAAGGAGGAGATGAATTATAAAAAATAAAAATATTAAGTAAAATCAAAAGATTATTAGGCTGGTGTAAACAGCGTGATTTGACCCTCACTGTTAAGATACAATTGTTGAAAGTATTTGCCATATCTAAACTTACATATGTCTCTTCTGAATTGTTGGTATCAACTTGGGTTTATAAAGAAGTTGAACAAATTTGTTTTGATTTCATATGGAGAGGACATGATAAGATTAAAAGAAATATCCTTTATTTAAATTATAACCATGGAGGTTTGAAAATTATGAATTTTAGAGATATGATTGAGTCAAAAAGAATAATGTGGGTTAAGAGACTGATTTATGAAGACAGTAATATGAAAGGGGAACAATATTTTTACTATATATTCTAGTCAATTGGAGGAAGACTTATATTTTTTATGTGATTATGATATAAAATATTCATATTCAGGCACCTCCATTGTATTCAGAATAGTTGAATATTTGGCATGACTCAAGAGAGGACAGAATTATCACCATGATCACTGGTGACTCAGGAAATCAAATGATTTTTAATAATACTTTAATCCGTTTTGGTCGGAAAACATTATTTAACAGAAAACTATTTGAGGTTAATATAGTTCAAATTAAACATGTTCTAGATTAGTCATTTAAGGCCAGTTATCTATTTTCTACAAAAAGTCTTGATGCCAACGATTTATTCTATATTAGTAACTTGTATTCAGCACTGCGGGTGAATTTGAAAGAGAAAAGGAAAAAAAAAAGACGAAGATAAAAATGAAACGATATATTACTCGGAATTGATGCATGAAGTAGGTGATAAAATAATATCATTATAACACATTTGAATAATATATCTGGAATTGGGACTTGCTTTTTGACCCCGAGATTATGCACTTTAGACATGTTAGATGGTAAATTACGTGAATTCCAGTTTAAATTATTTCGTAGTATTATTGTAATGATAAACTGTATCAATTTGGCTTTTGATCATCTAACTTATGTTCCTTCTGTGAGAAAGAAATTGAAGTAAAAAACCATCACTTACTTATGAGTAGGGGAACAAATGAAATTGATGCACTTAAATACTTTTAAATGGGTGGAAATTTTAGTTGGGTTAGGTGAAAAATCAGAAAAACATATTACATTAACCACTTAATTATATTCATAAAATATATGATATACAATGCGAGATCAAAAAGAATGCCCCCAACAAAGAAAGACATCTGTAATGCACTTTTAGAAAGTAAAGATAATGAACGGGAAAAATGCAAAAGCTCGAAATAAGTTAAGTCTACACCTAAAAAAAAAAAAGAATTATTTTGAATGTTGGACGGAAGGAGGACATACACGATAATAATTATTACAAACTGCTTAAAAGAATTATATTCATTAATACAATTGCCCTATATACTTTAATTCTGCACCTACCAGGTTTTAATCTATACCTTGTTCAGTTAATTTGTATTATGGATGTTTATTTATTGGTGGCATTGTTATGGAATTATACCATTTGTATTGTGTTTATCAGTTCATTGGCATGTTGAATTATATTGTGTAATTAATGCATTATTTGCAATATTCATTTTGGAAAGTGAATCAAGGAATCTTATTAAAAGAAAAAAGTGTGTGTGTGTGTGTGTGTGGGTGTGTGTGGGTGTGTGTGTGTGTGTGTGCATAAGAGAGAGAGAGAGAGAGTTCACAAAAAAAGAGAGAAAACAAAAGATATAATCACGATGAATTTGGGGAAATGGGGAAACGGAGCAGAAAGATAACCTAGTTATATTTTCGCAGAAAGGCAACTGGGTCGTTGAGTAAGAAACTACAGATTTAACGCAAAAATTGAATTCTACGGCAAAAAGATGAAATGTCACTATCTTTTCTGTCAACGGATTATTTTCAATTGTACTATCCTTTCTCTAAAGGGACGAAGTATTGATTCCTTGGACGAGTTTTGCGCTCATTTGATAGACCCTGCCATAGATCTGGTTTACATCTTTAACTCTCCTGGCGTGATAACCCCGTTACCATGACAACTGGTTCTTGCATCATCCTTTTTCTTGATTTGGGTTGTGATTAGCAGATCAAGGGCCGACACGTCAGTGACAAAGAAGGAATCGAAGGAAAAAATAAAAGCTTTAAAATGCCTAAATACATTAGCCATTGTCCCAGATAGAATGAGGTGCCGGTGACAGGAAGGCATTCGAAGAAAAGTTAAAGCTAAAGTAGAGTTCTGGTCATGAGTTTGAATTGTGAAAGAACCTGTCTCAAAGCAATTGGGAAAGGTTGATTATATAGCACATAATAATTGGTGTATGCTGTAAGGTCTTAGAATCACAAAAATGATAAGAAATTGGCTCATAATCCTGCTGAGAGTCACATGCACTGCACACATAAATGAGTATATGGGACTATACACACAAATGTTCGGACCCGAACATTTTAGCTGTTTCTTGTCATTTGTTGAATGTGAGGGCAATTAGGGGACATTTCTACTATGATAATCTTCCAAACTAACATAAAAAGAATGAGAAAGCTCACAAATTATTTTTCACCTTTCTCAGAACTAAACCTTCCTTTTAAGCATATAATTATGTAATCATGGTAACTGTGCTGATACCAAGACAGAATGTCATTTTAAAAAAAAATAAATCGCTTTTCGAACTAGAAAATCAAGGACCTGAAATAAAATACATATTGCCAAATGTGAAAGAGAACACATCGTATTCTTTAAAATATCGTTATTTTGTTATGACTACATAATGAGTATGCGTTGTAATCATAATCAATATATACATGTAAGAAGGTAGCGCAAATGTCCGTGACTGTCAACAAAGTGTTGAATAACAGTATGTGAATGATTTACGACGCAATGAATTTTAACATTTGATTTACTTTTATCGCATCATGAATCCCTCTTCATTGGTAAAGGTTATCGGATGTCATTATCAAAATCTGGCCATTTATACGACTCACAGCCTCCCCATATGTAATCAATTCTTTTTGTCTGATTATAATAATTCGAATATGCCCCCACTATTAAAATCATTTGACAAATATAAACATTATCCACTCTCACTCTCCCTCTTTCTGATTCTCTTTGTCTTTCTCTCTTTTTGTCGTTAGATAGTTTTCAGAAATATTGCTGACGCAGTCACACATTCTTTTATTACTCGACATAGAATAACAAAGAAGATTTTTCCAAGAATATGAAACAATGATTTAGCAAATCATTTCTAGATCTGATTGCGCCTGAAGGTCATTAATTATTCTGAAATCAGAGTTGACGAATGGGATTTTTTTTTTTTTTGGGGGGGGGGCCTTTTCCCCCTTTATCATGATAATAAAGAGGGTTGAGTGAATTGAGCAAACTTGTAGCATACTCTCATCTTCTTTATCGAATACTGTTGTGTTTGTCTCGACGTCTCAAGTTCGTATGTCGTCTCACCCATTAGTGTATCCAAACGGGGGTGGAGTGGGGCTCAAATTATAATTAGAAATTTGGGGCACACTAAACGTACATTCAGCAACCACAGCTATGGCGTACTTAAGGAGTGGGCGAACACCACGCCTGATAATAAGAAGCTGTTTTATGTTTCCAGAACCATCAGCAATTTTTTTGTTTTTTGTTTTTTTGTTTTTTAATTTTATTTTGAGACTTTTCATCGTATGTCATATTTCGTTGGTATATTGCGTTTAGAGATCTCTGTCTGTCTTTGAAACAATCTTAAGTTTTTGCTCTTGACCATCATGGTCATCATCATGATATTCCAACGTGCAATCAAATCCATCAAAATACAGCAGACTAATTCGTCTGGACATACAGCCGAGAAAAATGGAAATAACGATGAGACGTGTTTCTTATTGAGAGCAACATAGCATACATTTCAAGATAAAACCGAGTGTTGGACATCCGCTTGTATTGTTAAATAAACTTTCTAGAACTTATTTTGAGTGGTTAAGACAAATTCTGTATGGTGACTAAATCTTGCTGAAAATAACATACTGCACTGAATGGGCATGTGAGACGACACACATGTGAAATCAACATTCAGTTCAAAGCTTTAACTGTTGTTTGGAATATAAGGGCATTTTAAGAGCAATTGTTTTCATCTATTATGACATTGGAACTATGATAGTCTTTCGCATAGGATTAAAATGAACAAGAAAGCTCATGAATTATTTTCCCTTCTACCAAAACTCACTTTTCTCTTTAAAGGTACAAATATTAAATCCATCGGGTCACGCTCTCGGAAAGAAAGCTGAGAACCAAGATGGCAGTGACTTGATACATTGGGATGTTATCGAGCTGCTCTGAGCTTTCATGTGATCAAAGAGCGATTTTTCAAGAGAGAGAGAACGGTTGACAAGCGGATTGATGAAAGGTTGGAAGGATATGAATAAATAAAAGAGGAGGTAAAACGTCGGAAAGCATCCTTAAGTTTCACACAATGACTACTAGTATGTCGTGATGTTGATTGTAAGTCCAATAATAAGTAGCTGATCTTAGTGAAGGGCAATGATTTTTTTTTTTAAATTTAGACTGAAATACATTAACAAACATTGAATCTCGAAATCCTTTTATACAATTCATGCATACAGTATATATGAAATATGGTAACTTTGAACTTTATTTCTAGGTGAACACCTATTCTGTACTTTGCATTTGATTGATCTCGCACTTATCGAATTCTAGTGACATAATAATGATAATGATGAATTTAAAAATAACACCTCAGTCACACCAACGAGACCTCTACCAGGGTCCTGTTTCATAAAACTTGTCATCAATGACAAGTTGCAATAACTGTTATAAGCTACTGAAATCCTTGCATCTGATTGGCTGAGAGCAAATTTGTCGGTAAAAATCCCCGTCAAGACACCTGATGAAACGCCCCCCCCCCCCGACCGAACAAACATTTTCATTGACCCAAATAGCAGAAAATCAGTCGGTAAGAGTCGGTGTGGCATCGGTTTGAGGGTGTGACACAGATATGAAAGATAAAAGAACATAATAAATACAAAATTACAGCAATGTACTGTACATAGACACACCCACGTACTCCCGCACACACACATAATATAAAGACAACTGCCAGGAAAATGCCTTGGCATGTAGGCCTATAGGCATAAAGTGGTCTCATAAATAATGTCTCGTTTTTATTTAGTGGGCTGGCGATGTCTCTTTCATTTCTTTTTCAGTATATTTCAATTACTTTCGAAGCCTTTGAGGTCTTGAAAGAAAAATTTGTAGTTAGGGCCATCCCGAAAATTGTTAAAGTTTAAGAGTGGCTTTTAAAATACAATAACAGATAAGACGGGGGGAAAGGGGAAAAAAGACTGAAAGGAGATGAAGAGAAACAGAGAAAGAAAGAGATTGAGATGGAAAGGAAGAGAGTGACTGAGAGGGAAAGAATAGAAGAGAGATGGAGGAGAAAGAATAAGAAAGAGAGAGCCGAATCTACAGAGAGGACAGAGAGAGAGAGACTGGGTGAGAGAGGGAGAGAATGAGAGAAAGGGAGAGAGAGAGAGAGAGAGAGAGAGAGAGAGAAAGAGATAGACTGTGTGAGAATGTGAGAGAGTGTGAGAGTGTGAGAGAGAGGGAGAGAGAGAGAGAGAGAGAATGCTAGATTTAGATTGGAAATGGGCGATGAGGTTATTCACTGCCGCGAGTGCAATGCACACTCTACATTGTTAATCTGAGGGGTACATGCGCAGATGCCATTTATGCGTGGCTCACTATACCATCTTTCAATTGCGCTCGGAGTAGGCTAATCAACTACAGAGCTGTCAGTGCGTGGTTACACATCGATTGAAAGAGAACTCCATAACCACCACATTTAAGCGAGATACTTCCAGTATACAACGTATATTAACCTGTTTTCCCAATTCTTTTCTCTTTTCCGCAATTTGATCTTCAGAACATTTAATTTCTGTCCAAGACCTTGTCGTGAAGGAGTTGGTCTATAAAGCGAAAGGCGGATTCTGCATGTGCTTCAGTCGCCTGGTAATATAACGCGACGCCAATTCTCCGCGGCCAGCCTACCACTCGGCGTTTGGATGCGGTGAGGACAGACGGACGTCGAGTCCCCAGTCGGTGGTCTACTGGAGATGTTGAAGGGTAAGATGAACTTACTACTAATTAGGTTGGCCATTAAATGAATTGACAAGAGCATATCGGGTTTACGAGAGTTATTAATATATCGTTCCATTTTCTTTATTGCTTACATGACTTCTTTTATAAATTGATGCAATTACAACTTCATATTCCATTTACTAACAAAGACATGATCATAGTCTAAGATGAATTTACTTCTAATAAGGTTGACCATAAAACTAAATGACAGGAGCATATTGGGTGTTTGTTTGCAAGAGTTATTTATTTATCGTTCAATATTTAAATGGGTGAATTATTCCTCCTCTTTATTCTGCAAATTAGCTTACATGATTTCGTTTCCAAATTAATATAACTAGAGCTTCATATTCCATTTATTAGTAATTAAAGACACGATAATATACGATTAAAAAAAGAGCACTGACAAATTTGTTACATTTTTCATTTGGTTTGTAATATAAGATGATTATCACTTTTGTTTTAATTACGTTTTAATTGTCTACCCTAAAAATCTGCCTTTTGAAGAAGTATACTCTTTAAGCAGTAGATGTTATTCTTTTCCAAATTAATAACTGATCTACACAAATTACGTATATTCCATCTTCAGTTTATGAGATCGAAATTGTACCTCTCTTTCACCTTCCCTATATACCCTCAAGTTCTTTATCAGACCTCATTTCCCTTTAAGCCTCAAAACGCAATTTGTTCTCTGACCCGAGTTGGAGGCCCCTTCATCCAGATGCTCATCAAAATGTAATATCCTGTCTTCTTATGGCAGCGGAAGTGTAGCATCTTATGAAATATGATTGTTATAAGCATGAGTTGATAATACTGTCAACTGTAAGCCTTCATCTGTCTGTTTTGTTCCAACTTTCAAATTGATGCGCCAATTATGTCCATACATTTTGTGTACACATGTTTGGTTTGTTAATTTTTCAACAGATTGCTTGATTCATTAAAAGGTTGGATCATGAATAGGCTTATCCAATCAACTAAATATTCGGTTCAAGTATTATTTCTACATGATGAGCGTGATATTTCACTTTGTTTTATAGTACTATTTGATATGTTAAGCTTAACAAATACATGTTAAAAACGGTCCAAAAGTTTATTTAAGGCAAGGTAGATGACAAGTGTATTATATTCAGTTTAAAAATTCCTCTAAATATAGTTGTAATGATATCTGTCATTTTTATTTTTTGTTTGCCAAGACCCAAATAAAATTCTTTTTATTCTTGTTTTATTATGCACTTTCTGGGAAAGTTTGCATACGTCATAGCAAATCACACAATTCGATTCAATTGTTTTGCAGATCATGTAAAACTGTTCTGAAAGCACCTTCAAAGTGACATGTTTTGTGATATTGTGACACGCATTAATTTGTACGTGGAAACGGTGGAATCACAAAATTCAAATAGTGACATATTAATCTTAATTTTAATCGTACTTCAACATAAACCGGTTTATTTTATATA
This sequence comes from Heliocidaris tuberculata, assembly GCA_025618425.1. Classification (NCBI taxonomy): domain Eukaryota; kingdom Metazoa; phylum Echinodermata; class Echinoidea; order Camarodonta; family Echinometridae; genus Heliocidaris; species Heliocidaris tuberculata. Next base: position 27,527,022 of record CM046839.1, on the reverse strand, counting down.
ATCATTTAAATGTTGAATCGTCTTTTGAGACGACATAACATTTAAAAGTGTTTTTCAAAGCTTGATAGACACGTTCAATAGATATAACTGTCTTATTCCTAAAGAACAGATAGTGTTAAGAAACAGCACTACGTGTAAACTAGATGCTTAGCTCGTTATTCGTGAGTGTCTCAATATGAATATTTCATACAACCATATCGAATGCATTATCTAAAGCATAATGGGAGCAACGACCGTATGTATATGCATCGTTAACTTAATCCACAACGAGTATTCCTGGAACATGTACATTTTATAGAGATTGTGTAACGATCCATGCCCAATAACTCATCTACATGTATATCTCATCCCACTTTCTCTTTATCTCTCATCTCACTTTCCTCAAGCGTCACAATCTTCTTCTTTTCTCCTTTTGTATAAAGGTTTTATTAAAATAGTTATTAATTCCGTTAACAAATTGTATTTGAAAGGAGCAAATGCAATGGAAGGAAATTATATTCTCTCCATGCAGCATTTTAGAATGAATAAAACTAAAAGACATTTTCTTAATACAATTTTAAACGATATTCTCTAGGAATGAAAAGGGGATGGCATCCATCTTTGGTGAGATATCCCACGTCTTAAAATAGATGCATGAAAATATTTGATAAGATTCGCGATGTACTTTCACCTTTAGATTTTTTAACAATTTTAAGATTCAATCAACCTTTAGAAAAATGTGTGTATTGATATGACATCACCTGATATGTTTTTTTTTTTTTTCCGATTGGAAGGCTTAAGACATCATGCAGTTTCTGTATTACAATGAAAAATTGGGTTCTCATTCAGGAAAAATTTTCGTTTGATGATATATTGCTATCATAACCACTGAAAAAGAATCGAGCACGGAATCGTGCAATTAAAACGTGAACGGCTTTGTATTAACCGACGAATTTTTTCATTCATTCCCCCTACTTTGTCAAGACTTTTAAAGTGATGATTGTTTTGGGAGTATAACAAATAGAGCATGATATTCTGCGGTCATTATAGCCGGATGAATCGTGTATTAAACATGGAAATTATTCCTGCTACAGCGGCTTCATACAGAGAATTGTAATAAAGTCAGTCTTTGGAGACTCGCATAATGCTGTTTGCAAAAGGAATTCGAACAGCATATATGAGTACACTTTAAAGATAAAGTTGAGTTCAGGTCATGATATTAAATTGTAAAAGAAACTGTCTCAAAACAATTGGGAAAGGTTGATTATATAGCACATAAGAATTGGTGAATACTGTAAGGTTTTGGAATCACCTAAATGATAAGAAATTGACTCAATCCTGCTGAGATCCACATGCACTGCGCACAGAAATATGTATATGGGACTACACACAAATGTAAGGCCCGAACATTTCAGCTGTTTCTTGTCATATTTTGAATGTGAGGGCATTTGATGAGCAATTCTTTTCAGGGAGTATATCTACTATACTAATCTTCCAAACTAACATAATAAGAATCAGAAAGCTCACAAATTATTTTTTACCTTTCAAAGAACTCAAGCTTCCCTTTAAAGGAGCACTGAATCATATTGGTAGGGCCTACACACCAGGAAATAAGTGTTGCCATATTAATGCTAAAACAACACTTTGGGGTTTATCTATCTGGCTCCATTACCACGCTTAAAAGGGGGCTTTGACTAAACATCCCGTACATTATCATGGACTTCTCAAAATATTTAAGTTCGACAACGCAAATAACAAGTGTGCGTAAGTGTAGGTGCACCTTAACGAGGTTCAATTTCGCACCCCTATAAACAATGATAAATGCAAGCAAGGTGTTTTTGATTTGGTATTTTGGGGGGTTAGAAGGGGAACCCACATTCTTCCTAATCGCCCCTTGTATGTCTACCGCTGACAGAAATGTCGGATGTACTAGTAGCAAGAAATGCACATTGTATGACTGATTGTGCCCGATATTATTGTGATTATTGTGATTGCAGGCAAGAATCAACAATGTGATGTTGTAAACGCAGACATGGCAGATGATGTAGATGTAGGCCTACCTTTTTATTCGATTACGGATGGCCTGTATGGAATCCGCTGCCGCCCTCAAACTACCATTAGAACCGATAATTTGTTCATGCTGAATGAAAATTTGTTTTGTGAAATGAATTGTCTTGACATGAACTTACCTGAAAGTATTATTTTTTTTTTTTAAAGAGAGCAATATCTGTTTTCACTGAAAAGAATGTAATGAAACTGGAGAAAATTATGACTAGCTTTCTACCATATCAGTTATAAAAAAAAAAAATTAAAAAAATTTGAAATTGCTTACGTGCACTATAATTTTGATATCTATGTATAGGTGCCCATACCGTGTATTATTCATTATACATGACTATCGCCAATAAGTTCAGCAGATCATGTACATATGTTATGATATGTTAGTCAGTGAATATATGATTTTAATGCATTTTCAATTGGGCCGTAATGAATTCAATTCAATTCAGTTCAAAAATGGTTTATTTCTTTCGCAATTCATGTACAATACATTTCACATGAAGGGCAGCAAGGGCTGAATATTTCATGTTTACACGAATAGTTGGCAAAACAAATATAAAAATCGAATATCATTGTATATATATATATTGACACTTATTTAAAAACATGTTAAAAATGGTAAAATGGCAGCAATAGTATACATTTACAGTAATAAAAACACAGTTGCAGTTTTCATAATGAGATTGCCTTGCATGTAGCACTGTCTAATAGAGAATAAAGAGAAGACTGTATCATGGAGGAGAAAAGACTAGCACATTATTTTTGGAAATGGTATATCGAATAAGATACAAGTATGATATTGTAGAAAATTGAATGATTGTGTAAGAGAATTATATGAAAATAAAAGACCAGAATCGATATTGCGAATCTAACAGATATCCTTTCATGCATAGTATACCAGATAAATTCAGTTGTAGTTAAGTAAATCTGTTAAATACGGTAGTGGGCTGTTTTTGAAACGTTTGGTTTTGCATTTAAATTGGTGATAAATAGGAGTATGACGTAATTATTATTTTAATTTCTTTTTTTGGAGGCAGCCAGGTATGACAAACAGGGTGATTTGTTAGAGATTTTGCGAATTTTCTACATAGTGCTAGTCTTCTATCCTCTAAAGTGGGTAAATCGCATGCTGTACACGCGTTTGAATATGAATTGTAATTTTGTCCTAAAATAATCTTACAAACCCTACGTTGTACTCTTTCAAGATTATTTTTTTGCTCATACGTAAGACTACTATGAAACACTGGAGAACAATATTCCAATATTGATCGTATATAACCTGTGTATATCAAAACTAAGTCTTTCAAGGGTAAATTGAATTTCTTAAGCTTTCTTAACATATACAGTTTTCTATTGCACCTTTTTACTAGATTGTCAACATATAAATTCCATTTCAAATCAGACTGTACAATGACTCCAAGTATTTTAGCGCTCTGTACATTACCCAACATAGAATTGTTTATAAAGAGAACCTCGGGCTGGGGAGGGTTTTTTAATAAACGTAACCTGTAGAGTAAAACACTTAGACGGATTTATAGTGACATATTGTTTAACTGAGACCAATACTGAATAGAAGTGAGTGTAGACTGTAATTGTGAAACGTCCATTGCTTTACGACATTGTACTAAAGTAAGGATTCAGGCGTCTCATGTCCTTTCAGGTGCCCCAAAATAATCTTGATTGATTTGATAAATACTATTTGTAGAACACAATTTCAAATATCTTTAGAAAGAAAATATGTCATGCCTCTATAGTTTAATGCTTTATTATTATTTATGTTACATTTGGCCTTCTAAAATCAGAATATGAGCACCTGGCACATAATTTGGCCACCATATTATCATAATCCACACTGCATCATTGTATTTTGATATTAAAATAGCCAATTACTGAACATCTATTACCTTGAGAAAAGCATTTAAAGCACTCTTCGACTCTAGTGAGTGGCTGGTCCTTTTTGCCCTTTTGGAACAAAGGCCGGGTCCCTGTGGTCTTTGGTGGGTCTTAACATTACCATATTGCATTTTACTGTTTGAAGTGTGTTTTCAACACCAAACGAACGTTTCTAGCCCCAAGGTTGGCCCAAGTCTCCCCCTTCCCGCGCGAAGACCAAGAAAACTTTGACGTTTTAGCAACTTTGGAGAGAAAGATAAGGGCTCTTAGCACCCTTTTTAGGCCTTTTTTCTCTCACTTCCCCCCGCTTTTTCGCTCTCCCTTCTTCTTCTTTTTTTTTTAGTTGGCGTTTTTTTTTTGGGGGGGGGCGACCACCCCCATCGCCCCCCCCCCCGGCTTCGCGCCTGGGTTGGCTCTGAAATGCATAAAAACAATTGCTGGCCATTAAAAATAAAATTTGGGCACTTTGGGCACCTTTTATCAAAAATCAGTCGATGCCATCGTTTTCAGCATTAAATTTTACATAGGAATCCATGTTGAAAAGAGTGAACACTATTTTCCATGAGGAGCCGTCTGTGTACCTAACTAATTGTGCAGAAACTTCATTTAAAAAACCGTACATTGTCAAGTTCGCTTTTCATGTCTCGTATGCAACCTGTTTAAAAGTGATTAAACGGGAGAAAAAAAAATTGGTGGTAAAAAGTCGATATTTGTACTGTAACGGTCGCTCAGAAATTGTCACGTGAGAGCTCTTTACACTGGTTTCTATCCGAAACAACACCGCAAATAACAAAGTCCCATTACAGAACATCGATATCAACATGTTTATCACTTCAGAATACCCTATTTTGACAAATTCGTTGGACGAGAGGGAGTAACAGAAAAGACTGTAATGGCAGACGAATGAACATAAATATGATACCAGCATTTTGAATCCATTTAAAGACCATTTACAGTTCTGGGTAGCTCGAAATAATTTATTCAGTTTTGTAATCCTTTTTAGAAACAAATAACATTATATATGAAATTATGAAATGTTTCGAAATGATTCTGATTGAGTTGAAATTATAGCAGTATTATGCATATGCGATGACGTACATATAAACAAGGAGACACTTTCTTGAGCTCTTTTCGTTTAATTTTGTGACACCTGTAAAATCTTTACTCAGTGAATTTCACCAAAAAAATATTTTAAAAATGTTCTCTGTAAAAAATATCAAAAAGATCACAAGATCAAATCGCATTTTATTTTTTCCCCGACTCTTATACGGACATTATTGTACATGGGTTTGCACGACGCCTTTAAATCTCATATGGGCTGTGTGTTTACGCCAGACTCTATCCACCTGTTCTGTGTACTCAAAACCGATATAAGCACGCTATCAATTCGACAGGAGAGATATGGAATGTGTATTCCACCACATATGTTGTAGTGATTTATAAGGCCTTTGTGCTCTTGCATGCATTATCGTTTCACCATCTGATCCTATATACACCAGTCATGACGAGGCATGTTAAGTGTATAATCTTTCTTCCTTGAACTTTAGCGAGAAAATAAAAATCGACGTTGTTAGAAATGCATTATGGCATGTAAGACGTTATTAGTGTTGCAATCGAATACAATCTATCTTGCGAATCTACAATACAACGAACCATAAACGACCATTTCAACACCATAATCTGTCATTTAAAACTTTCGAGGTTGTTTCTGTTTTCTGCCATATACCAGCAAATCCCCTTTTCTGTCATTTCTGTGAAATATGGCAATCGAAAATGAGTGTCATTTTTACACTCCTGTAAATCATGAAATCATTTATGTCGTAAATATTACTGTTATTTGGTTACTCATGGCAAGTTGACACACAAGAACACACATGCACGCACAGGCGCACGCACACCCACAAACGCACCCTTGCATCCACCCACGCAGAGGTTTTATATACTGTAGACATACATTATGAGTACTGTGTATTTATATGTTAATTTTGAGATCGAAATTCCATTTCGTCATGCTAAGTGGTAATGGCTCCTCAGTAAGACTGATTGGTTAAGATTATGAATTTTTTACTTGCGTTGAAAAATTGCGATAACATATTGACGGATGCCATTACTACACGTTTCACACGCGTCCAAATTCATCCCCTATCCTCATCTCAACACCTATATCCCCATTTGTCAATAATTGTACGTTCCATTTTGTAAACATGAATATGCTGTGTAAATTACGCAATTAGACTGTAAGCACATTACTAGGCAGTGGAATAATTTCATATTACACCTAGCGAGAGAGAGAGAGAGAGAGAGAGAGAGAGAAAGAGAGAGAGATGTTAATCTCATTACGTGATCATTGTTCCATTTCATTGGGCAAGGTACATTGTAAAAAAAAAAAAAGGGACTGTGTCAATTTTGGAATAAACATTCCATTTCATCATGCAAGGTGGTAGTAGTGCTCAGTGTAAAACCTGATTCGTTGAGATCATGAATTTTTACTTACGTTGAAAAAGTACGATAACTAAATGCTCAATTATAACTTGCGTTTTGTTTTCAAATAAATGGAATATACAACGAATTGTCGGATGACATAACAACGATTTCACGACATTAAACCCGCTTGTTCTACACAAGTCCAAATTTATCCTCGCTCCAAATCTCGACACATATATCCCCATTTGTTAATAAATGCATGTTCCATTACATAAACATGAATATGCTGTGTATATTACGCAATAAGACGGTAAGCACATTAGGCTGTATGATAATTTTCACATTTCATTTAGCGAGAGAAAAAGAGACTGAGAAAGAGAGAGAGAGGGGGGGGGGGATCTAATTACGTGATCATTGTTCCATTTCAATAGACGAAATCAATCAAAAAAATGAACCCATGAAATCAATCCTAGTGATTGCTATTTCATCCCACCTGCATGGTAGCAGCTTGTTTAAAGGTTCTACATCTGAAAAAATCAAAATAAGCGTGTGCCGACTTGATCAGTTCCAACGTGTATATTTGAAAATAACCAAGCAAAAAATAACCGAATAGCATCATATGCGATTATGCAGAAGTAATCTAAGTTAAAGTTATTTGCAAGATTTCTTTTTTATACAGGACTTTTGTAAAACAATGTATAATGAAGGAAGGGAAAATTATTTTGAATACATTGTGTAATGTGGATGCTAACATCCAGGTAACCAGAAAAAAAAAAATTCCATTATCCTTTCATGATTATTACATCGAGGTATCTTATATCCAATCTCTCTCTCTCTCTTTCTCTTTCTCTTTCACTCTCTTTTTCATATCCAAACCTTTTTATTTATATATTTATTTATCTACTTATTTTCTATCTAAATACATATATTCCTGTCTTACAAATATCTATTTAAGTATCTAAAGTTATTTATCTACATGACACGTAGACTATCTACATACTTTTACATATACCGTATTTAGGTACATGTATCTGTATATTTGTCAGTAATTTATCTATTTCTGTTATCTAATATCTAACTATCTACATCTCTATAAATATACTTTTCTCCTACTTTAATTTAATTGTTCTCGATGTCTGTCACCCCTTCCCCGTCCCTCCCGCTGTGTGACTCTCTCTCTATTTTCTCTTTTCATGCTTTTTGTGCCTCCGTGTCCATGACGTCTCTGTTTCTCTCCCTCTCTCTCCCTCTATCTGCCCCCTTTTCTCTCTCCTTCCCCTCTCCATTCTCTTTCGTCCTCTGTACCATCATCTTTGACCAGGTTTTCGTTTCTCTCCTGGGAATTAGGCATTGTTTAGATTAATGTCTCAGAATGCTAAGCCCCCTTGATTCGTTGAAAGTGCGATTGCCGACAGTATAGTTTGCACAATAAAGCGTTCGATATGTTTGTTTGTAGTGTGCCTACTGTATATCTGCAAGTCGTATTAAAGTTGATTAATTATTTCCAATGTAAAATCGTGAACATTCTCGTTTTATATAGTGTCGATTCATACTGCAAACGCATAACTGCGAGTAGTATTGATATTCCTTTTTTTTTTTGGGGGGGGGGGAATTATACATCTTAACAAATCATCTTTGAGGTGAAGGGTCCAATTGCATTTGGCATCTACCTCCATTTTTCTTTTTGCTGTTTTTCTTTTTTTCTTACACAATATCAAAATGGATTGCATGCGTAGACACCCATCAAGTTAAAATGATTTCAAAGGTGACACTTGGGAACTGTTATTCATCATGGTAATCAACATCCAGGATCTGAATATTGTGAGAAGAATGTATTATTATTTCCAATTGAGTGCGAAAGCATACCTGTTCCCAGGTAATATTGCTTTCTTGCATTATTATCAGTCTAAACAAGACACTCGCATGGCTGGAGTTCAGTTAATGACAGAACCCTCTCATATCGATAATTGTAGGGAAACACGTCAATTTCCTGGGGAATAAAAAAGCATTGTTACATTTACAGCTACGATGCAAAAACCTTTAAGAATTGGGAGCTAATTTTAGTTGTTCGTCTAGCCGACTCAAGCCGAGGAAAAATAAAATGACGCTTCAAAGTTACTTGTAAAAAATCTATATCTTCTCAACATTGAGAGTGCAGCAATCCATCATGCTAATCATTATACTTAGTATCTCAACACTTGATTCTAGTCTTCATTGTTATTCTTAGATAGAACTGTCGTGTTCCAGTGTCATTCAAATCATTATCTCTTTGTGTTTTATCAGATAGATATACTTACGCATATCAACATCATGATCATCATGATCATCATGACCTTCCTCATTTTCGCCATCATCAACAATAGCAACAGAAAACATTGTCCTCTTCCCTCCCAAACGATTAAAATTACATACAGAGAATACCCAAACCTGTAGTGATAGCGCTTCATCGGTGCTTCTATGTCTCGTGAACTGATTGATAATATAGTGAAAGATTTACATTTCTTAATAGCTTTCATTCTCGAAGAGGGGAGGGGGGGGGGGGAACACGTTATGCAAATGGGATTCGGGTAATCATGATAGTTTATCAAGGCTCATTCATTCAATATCAGCTGCAAATCTTCAGTTTCTATCTTCATTTTTTATTAATCCTTTTTAATCATGATAATCTTTGAGTTAATCAAGGTCCGAATGTGTTTCATATCTTTTTTTGCAAATTATTTGTGACTTGTGTAGATGTCGATAGATTAAATCCAAAATAATGGGGAGTGTTTTATTATTTACTAGTAGTATACCTTCATTATGCAGTCAGCTCACATGAATTTTGAATTCCATTCATACAATTTTTCTGTACGCCATGAGGCTGTTTTTGCCTTTTCCCTGCAGGTTGGGTGTTGTTTGACGACTTTGGTTTCATGACAATTTTAGAATTATCGCGCTTTCCTTGTGTTTCTTACTATCTTGCGATTAATTATCTCAAATGGGTGAAGATACATGTTCTTTAACTTTGAACCAATTGTATGATACCACTACGCATTCTACACGTTCTGGAGAATACGCTTTCAAACTACCTGTGGGCTGGGCGTGCGTGTTTTGCACGCACATGGGGGCATGTCACTCCGTAGGGCCCTTCCCTCTATCTAACCTGGAACCGCCACTGGAATACATCAATAATTGGTAATGTCCTCTCTCAGTATAAATTCAATGAAGTTGCGTGCATCACGAATATTTTGATAGTCAACAACATGTCCATGGACATGATGGCAATGTAAAACAACATGGATATGCGAACAACAATAGGAGCTGGAAACCTCAAATATAATTGGTCTCTTTCAAGCATCCAACTTAATATCAACATATTGAAGATATGGAAGGAAACACTTCTCTCCTACTAGAGGGTTATGAGGAAGAGACGCGAGGGAGGGGGGGGGAGGGTCTTTTTTCTTGCTGAAAACATAACTTCTGTTACGCATGCAGTACCTATAATTGCAAACTTCTTTTGGTTCCAATGTTATTTCATTCCTTATCATGTTTGTAGAGAAAGTGGGATTTTGTTTGCTTTGTGCAAGTAGAGGGATCGTTCGACATTTCTAGATTGATATGGATGCTTCCCCCCGAAGCAGTTTATGCAAATAATAACCGGATGGATTCGAAGCAGCACTTAGAAACATCCAGGCATTCGTGATTCATTACCAATAAGTACCGGATCAGATTCCGTTAATGATACTGCCAATGACTTGAAAATGCAAACACAAAGGAACAAAAAGAAACGCAGCACGCCTTAGAGCCATAAATTCTACACTAATAAAAACAGGAAGGTTATAAGTTATATTTGGAGAGTTTCTAGCAGCTTTACATATTTCTTATTACCCTTGCCATTGGCAATTACAAGCCCGCTAATGACGTGTGCTATTCATCCCATGATTCACATGTGCAATCATGCAAGCAAACTGCAAACCTGATATTGGAAATAATACAGTGTTGTCCAAGGTTAATGATTTGGTTCTGTTATCCTTTTCTTGCTGCGTATACAGTAGTAGTAGTAGTAGTAGTAGGAGTAGACTTTATTGGATGACTTGTTTAGCACAAAGCTAATCTGCCACAATGTCCATTGCACATAATATTACATTAAATACATTTCAAACACTACATTATCATAAATGAAGGTAACAATACAGAATATAAGCATGAAAATGCATGTAAAAAAGGGGAAAATAACGGATAAATTTGCATTATTCATCATTGGTATACACTTATTTTAAATTAATTAAAACAAAAGTGAACATAATACTTAAGTTATTAAACTGAATTTCACTTCTGTCTTATAACGATTTCAGTCGAAAACGAATGCACTGCTCGTATACTTATACTTTTTTTTTTGCTTTACTTCGTTGTATTTTAATTTACATTTCTATTAAGTTGTTATTTTTTGCCGTATATAGGGTCTATGTATATAGAATTAATTGGAATCAAAGATATCAAAGTACTGAGGGGGTCCCTTTACAGAAACAGAAAGAAAATAAAGATAAAAGTGAGAGGGAAAAAAACAACACATGAAGAACACTTAATTTCAATATCACGTAATGACAGGCGTTAAATTCAACATGTGAACATATATATAAATGATAACAGATACAGAAATATTTATTCAATTTCATATCAATACCCCGTTATATAGTCAGGAAATATTTTAATTTTTCTATAGAGATGCTCAATAAGAAAATAAGATATATTTTGCTGCTGTGTGGCTTTATTCGGATGTATAGTTCAGATCCATTAAAATAAAATCTAATTTGCTATTTAATAAAAAAGGACCCGAGTTTGCTAGGTATCTGAATCTGTCAAATGAGAAATAATTATATCCACAGACTTATACCTGCAAAAAAATGACTTAACTAAACAGCGATAGAATTTTAAATTGAATAAGGTTGCATAACATCTACCTAATATTGTATCATGAAATTATTTTGATGTTAAAGTGTAACGTGGAGATTACATTACATAACTACATCAGATCTTATGTATACATCTATAGCATTTTCTATGACTGGGGTGTGATTACATCATAAAAAGAGTATAAATGTTGTCATATTTGCCTATAAGTTTACGAGAGGAGGCACTTCTTGTGGCTCTTGTATGAGTTTCATGAACATATACTGAAATAAGTTTGCCCTTTCCTAGGTCCCAATTTCTCGTACTATGGTTTTGTTTTTCATGAAAATATAAGAGATTGAAAACTAAAAACAGGCGATTCAGAGTCTGGAGGTGTATATTAAATACCACAGCACCTGTTTGAACCCGATGAACTAAGCATATTTTGTTGCCAATATTGGACGAAAACCCGTCTCAAACTTACTAGAATATTTGCGTCTGGAAGCACTCAGCATATACGTACAATTTAGCTTTGTAGTTTCTTTGTCCCATTTATAATCGACCCGTTGCCCTGACGCAAAGTGTGTATACCTTGAATCGGTGCGATCCTATCTAGAGATATCTAATATTGACGTATTGAAGGTCATAATCACCCAAATTAAGAAAAAACTTCATTGGTGATCACGTGATAGCGTGCTTAATCTGCGAATTGGAAGTTCATCAGTGCGACAGGTATTAATTCCTGTCAGCAGTGACCGTGGTTGGAATATGCATGCATCGAGGCGCAGGCTGTGACATGTATCATAACTAATCGAATTTGAGCGCTCAGTGTTTCCGACGGTAAATAAACGTGTCGCGCACCTGGAAATGGTAAACACACACCCACACACGTGATCTCACGATATACACGCGCCCACACACACGGTACACACACGCACCCATGTCTTACACTGTGGAACAACTTACCGTTAGAAATCAGGAAATCACCAACTGTAAATACTTTCGAATCGAAACTAAAAGCATATCTTTTCATTTAAGTACTCACCATAGTTATAAGCACATCAGGAGCTCTTGCAGCGCAGTAGAATATACATACATAGTTTCTGCGCTTTATAAATCATCATTATTATTATTATTATCATTATTATTATTATTACACCCACGAAACTGTAACCTACACGAAAAAGAAGCAAAAGGGTACGTTGATGTAATTAACTATCTCATTATAAAGCTGCTCTCTGTAGTTTTTTTTTTCTTCTATCTTTCTTTCTCTCTTATAATGCATGGTGAGGACGGGAAAATGAAATATGGGGGGATACAATATTACTCTTCCCTTGAACCAGGTGCAGGAAAAGGTGACAAATTATGAGTTGCCAGTGGGGATCAATCTGCATTAATCATAAAAATAAATGAGATGTTTCACCCAAAGCCAGGATATCAAATGTCATCATAATGTCACTGTAACTATTCCGTTTTGAATTCAGGATTTTTCTCTATTGATTGAAAATGTCATGTAACCTGTGTATCAAATATCTTGCATTGTATCCCTAAGCCATCAATTAAAAATCATTCGGTAAAATACCTCTTTCCAGTTGGCCTAGTTTCTGTATCTCCATCGCTGAAAAATTAGCATAATGTTAAATTACATATACATTTTGACCTATCTCCTTTAATACTTTCATATAAACATGATAGTATCAATGCAAAATGAAATTGATTACTCTTAGAAACCTCTCACATGTCAAATATAACGGGGCAGATATGTGGAATGGCCTACATTTGCTTTATATCTTGTACATGCATTATTTATTATTCATTATGAAATACTTATTATGTATTAATCTCAATTTCTCTGATGAAAATTGTATTACATTATATTTCATATTGAAACCGAAAAAGATAAAATATTGCAGATGATATAAATGTATAAACTTCAATTCATCTTACTTCCTCAGACCAACATATGTAGCACCAGAGTATATTTGATAAAAGAGGATTAAAAGTTGATGTAAAATATGAATAGAAAATATTAAAGTTTAACACTCAACCCCAATGTCTGATGATTCATTCAAAATCCAATAGCTTCTTTCACACCATACGCACTTCACCCTAAATTGTTTGAGTAGGCGTAATTATCTCGCGCTGAATATGCTTGGATCATCATGTGCATTATTTCGTAGAGAATATCGATTTATTTTATTTGAATACCCCATATCCACATAAAGAAATCGACAGGCATTATTGACCCATCGCACCGCCCCCACATGGAGCTGGAAAAGACAAAGAAAACGCACTGACAGCTGTGATTACTACTGGAATTATTGTTTAGTTCTTAAGTATGATATTAGTTATTTGTGTCACCTGGTTGTTCTCTCAAAAGAGGTTATGTGTATTTTTCTGCGATTATGAATGATATAGAGAAAACGCACATTCCGGAAATATGATTTCTTCAAAGGCACGTGTCAGATGCTTAAATTTCCATACTGCCCCTTTAATCTGAGGCTAAAAGAGTGTGAAAAGTACAAATAAATAGACGTACTTAACACTGTATATTCCGTTCTACATTTCCAGACACACTGGCAGCACATATAAAAAAGCTTATCAATAACTAAAATTAATCATAATTCCAATGGAAGAACTTGCAAGCAAAACAAAAAACAAAACAAAACAAACAAAAAAAGGGGGGACGCGAAAATGTCTTAGATAGAAATACTGAGGTCATATTGAATATTCCATTCATATTTTCTTGGTGTCACATTAAAAAAATATATAAATAAATGGTACTTGCAAATGAGTACGAGGAAAACTACCATAATTTTTTGGGGGAGCATGGTTGAATTCGGATAATGGGAAGAGGTATATGCTCGAAAATAAGCCTTCTGAATTTATATACAGTTAATATTTAATTTAATTTCTAGAAGTTCTAGAAAATAATCGGCAATATCATTCGTGATAACAGAAATATAATGATCTTCATAACCGATTCAGCGTCGTTTGTTTTAACATTGTACCATAATATCAACTTCAATGTAGACATCTTTCTGAATATGCTGAAGGACAGTTGAATTCCGAAATGAGAACAGGCCATGAGATATTATGAAATATAGGTTTTTAAAAATAGCGAATGGTGTGTGAAGGCTAACAGCATGGAGATTAATTATTTGTGCAGTATTCCAGGTCCTTCGAACATTGTAGAAGAACGTGAAATGAAAACCTTCAGAAAGGGATTTCGAATGCGATCTCATTTCAAAACAAACTGCTTAACCGCCTGATTTGAAGTGCCTCTGAGTATGCCTGAGTGATGGGAGGTGGGAGACACATTGGTGGTGAGTGCGTGTCTTAGATAACTAGAGAACTGGAACCTGGTAAGCTTTTCGAGAAAACCTCGCATGAGACTCTCATGACTTTCATGATATGTTAATGGGGTGCGCCTGAAAGGTATACCGCCTGTCGTCAGGGCGATCATGTTAGATTTATCTCATGTTTTGAAATTACTCTAGTTCGAGAAAGGAAATATTCTCCTTGAGTGGAGTGTACAAAGTTTAAGAAGTAGTCTGGTTCTGCAAATTTATATTCAGTTTAATACGATATGGATCTTTCTAACGTGCACTGTCTATATTTAAAAGCCACACAATCTCCCTGCAACGGTAATTCAATCCATCTTGTAAAGCTAATAAAGCTTTAGACTTAAGACAAAGTAAACCTGTTCTGCACAGCGGTTACACAATAGATGATGGTCTTTCTTATTGCCCCACTGGTAACTTCAATACAGCAAAAAAAAAAAAAAACAGGCGAGGAGTTATACATATCTCATCCGTCCTACATGAATTATGAGTCTTGATATAACGGTTCGTCAATTTTTCAATATGGAACATTCATATTCTTTCCTCTGTAAAATGTGTAATAAATTCGTCTAAGACGTACTTACTGTCCAAACACCCCAGCATTTAATTTTTATAAGAATAAGGAACAAATGGGGAGGTTCCATTACAATAAATATCTCAAATGCTAACCTAGTGATACAATGTTTCTTTCTTTCAGAATACTGACGTTCTTCTTCACGTGCATTAGTGGCGGATCGAGAGGGGGGGGGGGGGGGGAGTGGGTGGGCACGGGAACAAAGTGCCGTCTTCTTTCGCAAAAACAAATCTTGTACCCTAAGTATTCACACACAGACACACACACACACACACACACACACACACAGACAGAAAGTACACAAAAGTGTGTTAGTGTGCCCTTGGCAAAAAAAAATGAAAAAGGCACCTAAAAATGTGATAACCATTCTTTCTGCAATAGAGTCCTGGATTTGCAAGATCTTTACAATAATTGTATTAAAAAAAACCCTTATATCTTACCAAATTGGACTTAATATTCTTGAATTTAAAATATATTCCATCAAATCATTTATATATGATACATGTCAAGTTAGCAAAATATTTCATATATATGTATACATATCAGTTTCTTACTTCTATTCATGATATATATAAATTGCATCTGGCACCTTTTTTCTCTCTCTTTCTTACCTACATGTACCTTTATAAATGATTCAACCATTTTGATTTAGTTTTCTAAATCAGTAACCAACGATTATAGCTTCCACGTCAGTGGAAAATGTAGTATTGTCTCAACATTGCACAATTTGTGGGTTTTGCTACCATTTGAACCTAAACTATAATAAGGAATTCTTTTTGGAACAACACTAATGGCATGAAGATTTTCTTAAATGAACGTTTATCCTGTATATTAGTTTGAACTGATTTCTCGTACCATTTCTAAGACAGACAAGTCATTGCTCGAATAATTTTTCTTCAGAAAAATCTTGTAGCTTTCCAAGTTTTTTTTTTTTTTAATGAGTTAAGGTTTATGGGCTCCGTTAAAACATGATTAATCGCCAAATAGTATATTAATGTGTGTCGAGACAGCATTATCGATAAACAGTTCATGGTACAAAGTCTTTCTTCAACAAGAAGGATAATTGAATTAGAAGAAATTAGAACATCGAATTTAACTGCTTTTACTACTCTTCGTTTCTCCGTCGGCTCTTTTGTACTTGCCAATTGCTAAATTATATTCTCCTTTTCTTTCGCCCCATGTATAATGCAATTTACACACGCGTCAGGACGAGTTTGTCATTAACTTTGGATTAAACATCCAATACCTAGTTGCTTGCTCTTTTTTCACTCTTCATCAGCATATTGGAAGAGAAATTGGGAAATTTGCGCATTATACCATCCGCTTTCATATCGTAAGGATGTTAAGCTTTATGATTCAGTCTAATTCAAAGTCATAGTAACTCTTCTAACAGTGCTTTAACCTCGCACCCTTTCATAATTTGCCAATAATATCTCACTTGGGGGTTTCATGTCGGTAAAGTTTTGTCACGTTGGTCGCATGAGATTCTGGCTATAAAGTTAAGTCATTCAATGTTAGTATCATAGAATTTTTCTTGAAGTTAATAAAAATTTCTTTGGCAAAGCATGCTGTATCAAATGTCACCTACAGTTCTTTAAGACGTTGTTCCAGATGGGGAAAAATAAACCTCACTCGAACTCTTCTGACTTTCTCATTACTGCTCATAATCAAATTGAAGTGCAAATTTATTGGTGCGTCGGAAAATTAGAGGCGAAATTTCTGGATCTGACGTATATTTCTTGATCTGGCAGGCACTCCGTCATCTCTAGTAATCGCACACGTTGATGCCAATTACTACCTTATTTCGAGTAACCTTGGTTGGAGTAATTCTGCTGAACAGTCACGTACGGCACTATCCTACAGTCAAAATGTCATGTTGGTTTTCCCGTATGAAAATACCGATATATGCGAGGCACGGCGTGTATCGATCCACGAGCTTTTAAACCCCGTGACGTCACAGATCAAACATAACCGCGTGTGACGTGGGTCCCTGGAAAATTAGGGTTGATAGGGAAAGCCGAATTGGTGAAAGGAGAAGAAAATATTTGTACCTGCGTTGTCAAATTTGGCCTGCTCATAGGTCCCCAGATCCGTTTATAGGATTTATTTGTAATCCAGTTTGATTTGTATAGTTCCCAAGTGAATGTAGGCAAACCCGTACGTGCCTAATGTTTGCCAAAAGCTGTGGTCCTCCTGCATGGAGGGCTATACCTAATGGCTTTCCAGGATGATGCATTTCATGGAATGAAAGAAGAAAATACCTGTTTGTCAATATAAAGCTGCATTTAGTTGTACACATAGGCCTATAGGCAGGACGAATTCCTTTATTATTTGGGCTTGCATGGATTTTGGTTATCTTGTATGTACATGTGCATGTAGTTTGTGATATTTTGAATATCATGTTTGGATAACATGATATCAATAGGCCCCTTAAATCGTATCCGTCACGCTCCGTCATGACGCTTTGGCATTATTACCCCGGTTCTATCCAAGCGTGCAAAGTAACTAGCTCTTAAGCATATGAGGTAACCATTTACACTCTAAAAAAGAGTCGGGTAAAATTTTATCCATGTTGGGTAAAAGAGGGATAATGCCTGTTTGTTGGGGTAAAAATTTACCCATCAGTGGGTAAATTCAGTTTTTTGGTAAATTTCGCTCAATATTAGATTATATTTTGGGTTGATATTTTACCCAACTCATTTTAGAGTGTACACCTTGGTGGAGAGTGGGAAGTGTAGATTAATGTCTTGCCAAAGACGCTAGTTCCAATCATGCTGTCTCGACGTTCATTAGGTATACAAATTTTCACATAATCAACTCCTGTAAAATCAAAAATTTCCCGACATGAAAATATTTTTGCGAATCAGCAAATCGCTAACGACAGCGACTTTCAATGTAAGAACCTATGGTGAGTTGCAAATTGTTGTGTCAATTGTAATTCAATTATTTCGTGAGATGAAAATTTCGAGTACAGATTCTAAAGATGAGTGTTGAATTCGGTCTCGGTTTAACTCGATTAAACTCAGTATAAACCCAGTCTAACTTGTCTTACATCCTCTGTTAAAAGAAAGTTAGACCGAGTTCTCCGAGTTTATAGTATAATGTACGAACCCGTTTATATAAAGAACAATTTCTGAGATGAGGACACAGTCGTCCCTAACGAGGCGTCTATTTATAGCGACAGGGCATTAAGACACCGTTTGCCAGCTATCTTAAAAACACCAGGGTTGGAATCAACGTTGCCAGATTTAGCATAATTCTGCTTTTTGGCATAATTTTGACCGCTTTAGCACATAAGCATTATTCTTAGTATAATTTGACCCAATTTAGCATAATTCTAGCATAATTCTGGTGTTTGTATTTTTTTTTTTTGGGGGGGGGGGTTGTTGCTTGTCAGAGAATTTTTGAGTAAAAAGTCCCCCCCCCCCCCCCAAACGCTGATAACCTTCTTTTTTCTTTTTTTCTCTTTTTGATTTAGCATAATTTTTCGCTGCTCCCTAGCATGCATGAGTCCATTTTTAACACCGGTCACACTGGTTGGAATCACAATAAGAAAGTAGAGTGCGTATGAAGAGCCAATCCATTTATTCGAAAGACTAATTAACATCAGAGAATGTAGGTCTACTCTATCTGTCTAATTCAAGAATTCCAATCATACCTGGGTTTCTTTTCATCCTTCGTAGATATACTGTCGATTGTTAAAACCCAATTATTACAATTCAAAAGGAAGGTGAGATCATCCCTTTACGAAACAATGTAATCAAGTTACATGCTCTTGTCATTGTAAAGACTAACAATAGCTTTCCCAAGAAGCGCTGGTAGTCGGTGCAACAAATTTCATTTGCTTTGATTAGCCTGAAAGGAAAACTTTCTCGTATGGCAATGGAAGTCATTAGAATAGATACCTACCAGTTTCATCTATGCATTCGAATGAATTTGCAAACTGAGGCCTTGAATGTTCGTGAGGACCTGACAGTGTGCCGAACAGGGACATGAACATTATACCTAACGTAGTTAGTACCTGGTCTATAATCAAATCACAAGAACATGTTCAGGTCCTCTCCAGTACAATTCCCTGTCAAGTCGGTGTTCTCTTTCGAAGGCCTTACTTCATGCAATTCCCTGCTTCATGTTTCTTACGACGCGCCTTTAACAGTCCAGGGCTAATTCCTTCGTGCAAGCTTCGCAGACTGCTCAATTCAATTCATGACTTCAAATTCCGAGAAAACCGAAAACAAAATAAAAACCGGTTCTAATTGTGTTTGGCATTAGTCTTTCAATCCAATAGTTTCTGTTTGTTTCATTTTAACTTTACATGTATTTGTTTCGCTGTTTGTAGATGTACAGAGAGAAAGAGCGAGAGAGAGAGAGAGATCTCGAGAGAAATTAAAAAAAAACATTATGATGCTTTGAGGCCACCGCACACCTTACGATCGGTCTGCGATCCGATTTCAGAACAAAACGTAATATCATTTGACAAATCATTTAAAAACGAAAAATATTTTTGATTGAGGGTCTGAATAGTCATACAGATAGTAAAATCGATATTACGGCCTTTGCAGTGTTTTTTAGTCGGTGGAATGGCCAAATCGGCTCCGAGTCGTAGTGACGTCACAAAAATCGTACGACTGCCTACGATTTGAAACTAATTTTGCCCTTATTCCCTGTAGAAAGCTGACAGCTCACCAAAATCCTACGTTTTGTATTAATATTACTTTTCAGAAGCTGAATAGGGTAGATTTCATTTGTTAAAATGCCAATATTTAATGCCATTGCGATTTATTTCACAAATCGGATCGCAGACCGAAAGTAAGGTGTGCGGTGGCCTTTACAGATCCCATGCAACTGACTGTCGTATTCTACTTCTAAAGTTCTAAAAGAAATTGTGTCTTCAATAGCATGTATTTGATATTTTGTGTGTAAACATACGGTTCGTTACGAGCTAAGTTGATATTAGACACTTGAACATAACAACCAATTAATGCCAGTGTTTTGTAAGAAAATGGTATATTTTCGTTTGCAAGTGTTTGTTTTTCAGAGAGAATAGCGCTAGTAAGTGGTATTGACTTTATCAGGCTGGGTTTCGTACGTCCGTTCTGTTCGTATTGCTATTGATAATAGAAAATTGTATTGTAGTCAACACCCTATTTCTTAACGGTTATTGAGTTCTTTATTATGAAAACCTGGATGTGTCCAATCCTGTAAATGGAATTGTGTCACTGTCACATCCTGTCATTGTAGAACAATCTTCAACATCCTGAGGCGAATTGTCCCAATCAAAACATTGCTACTTTTTGGCAGTCTCGTCTACAATCGATTTAGAGCATGATTGCAAAAACACATAGACGAGCAATTAAGGAAATTTTTCAAAACATTGGTACAAAATTATTCTAGGTCTAGCTTATATACTCATCTTAAGTTCTTGAAATATTTCAAGAGAAAATGATTTAAATTTATTTTGCATTGCTTGTCATGTATAAGATTTTTGGGGGGATGAGCAAAATATAGCAAACTAGAAAAAAAAAAACTTTCTTGATAACACATTCATTGAATAAGACAACTTATATTTGCCCATAAGACAGTAAGTTATGCACGTGTAAGGACTGCTCTCCCATGCTCCATTACTTTTGCACAGTTTCTTTCAAAATTGTTCGACAGATATAATTAATTTCTGGTCTTGAATATTCACGTTTAGTTTAATTTTGTCAGAATCAATTTTCGCCATTACCAGAATTCAACCTAATTAGCACATGAAATTGCAGGGGTACCCTCTAAGTGGTGCATCTTTTTACTAGTAGTTTAAACGCTATTCTTATGGTACTAAGAGCCACGTATAGTATTTGGTTTTCTTAATTAATTAGAAGAACTTCTTTGATTTCAGCTCTGAAGTAAGTACAATATACCATTTTTTAAAAGATGAATTTAAAGCTGGTAATAGAGGAAAGTGAATAGTAACTCGAATAAGGATGGTAAGTTTTTATCAACCATTTAGAATCTTTAGACATAAAATGTCAAGTAAAATACTTTTGTGGAGGATGTCTTTATACAAATTCATTCCGATGTTCTGTGACACTCGCAATAAACTGCACCTGACTCTGACAGCTAGCAGCTGAGACTTAAAGAGATACAAACATTGATTTTTTAAAGAGAAGGAATATGAGGGTGTTAAAAAGGTGCGCGGGAAAGAGAAATATTGACAAGACTTAAACAAAAGCTAACATAGTCAGAGTTCGAAACAGAGGATGTTAAAGAAATCCTCTTTCTAGAAAATGTACATTTTCTTCTTTCTTTAGTTTTCTTTCACCGAGGGACATGACGTCTCTTGTTCCTAGTTGTAACCCGTATCATTAGCGAAACATAATCCACCCCATCAAGAGGTACTCATCAGCCCTGTTGGCTGGAAAGCAAAAATATCGCCCAGCATCATTCTTTTGAGGGTAAAAGATCATATTCCAAGACAGTGTTCGATATCAAATGTATTTTTCATATCACATAGATACAACTGCCACATGAGTCTGTCGTTGCTGTTAGGTTTCAACATTTCGATGACATATGCGCTCTGTTTAAGCAACAAATCCGAGTACTTCCACTCCTCCAGGTTTACATTCTATCAATAAACGGTGGGATTTTTGTATATTTACGTCAGTGGGTGTATTTTGTTACCCCCAAAAATGTCAAATAACTTGGGTTTCCCTTGAATTTCAAGATTTTTGCTTATCCAGTCTGCCAGTCCATCGATCGGGTTTTTGTATGGTGTCATTGCTTTATTTTAGATTATGAGTTATAGATTTCTTTGACAAGTTTTGAAAGAGGCATGTGTTTTTTCTAAGGGTGTGTTTATCGTTTTCTAGAAATTAGTAAAGGGTACTTGATTCGCGAATAGAGTCGCGGATACGATCGCGCCCATGAATGCGGCTTCTCAGGATGCCGTGTTTATCGTCGCGACTCAAAACTGGGATAGCCCGTTACTTTGCATCGCGCAGGATCCAGCTAAATGACCTAGGAAGTAAAGGTCAATTCCGGCGACACGTGTTCTGTGCTGTTTAGTTAGCTAGTAGGCTAGTAGGCGCACGCTTTCGTCCTAACCGGAAACGGGAGTGTGAAGTTGCGAAATGTATTCGCAAATCAAATCGCGTTGTGTTTATCGACGGTACTAGAGTCGCGTATCTGGCTCAAACAGTAATCAAATCCCACCTTTTTGCGGGACTCAAGTCTGGTAAGCTAATGAGGTAATCAAGTCGCGTTCGTGTTTATCGAGGGTTACGGCCGGTAACTGGTAAGCTAATCAGGGACTTGAGTCGCCGATTAGAAGGTAGAATCGTCCCGATAAACACACCCTAAGTTTCCCAAAGGCTTGCCTGTTAAACAATCATCACTCTCCGTTAAATACCCTGCCTACGACAACTTCTGACAATTTTTCTGAGTGTTCACCAGACAAGGAGGTACTAGTACCTCCTTGACCAGACCGACCTTGTCGGTCTGGAGGGCTTTCAATCTTCTGGGATATCCCTAGCCTCTTGTCGAGGCCCTGGCGCTGTTGAAATCCTTGGCGATATGGAGGCAAAATTTCTGGCTAGCGAAGCGAGCCAGAAAAACCGAGGCGCTTGCGCCGAGGGCCTCTTGACACCCGATCTGAATTTCTTTTGTATTTCATTGTTTTGACGAATATTCCGACCAAATTTTGGTCGGTGAAAATCATCCAATAAGCGCGAGCTACCATGACGTAATGTTAAATATTCATGACTCGACTGCACGCTATGTCGCTATTTCTTGTATACATGGCGTTCAACGTTTCTTCCACGACGAGTGATGACGATATTTGTAAGAGCTTAGAATATGCCGCTAGAATGTTGAAGATTGACAGATTCAAAGATTTGCAAGTTGATGCAATCAAATCTGCACTTAAAGGACAAGATGTTTTTGTGAATCTGCCTACTGGCTATGGAAAAAGTGTTATTTTTCACGCGCTACCGCTCTCTGTTGATTACGTCCGTGGGCCAGGGATGGAGAGTGAGACTGCTGCTTCGCGAGGGCCAGGCGGATCCCCCGGGGCCTTGCCGGGCAGTGAAGTTGCTGGTAACTCCTTGGTTACATCATCTTCTAGTCTATCATCTTCACGAAGCATTTTGTTGATTATTTCCCCTTTGGTGTCTCTGATGAGAGACCAGGTGAAGTCGCTCAAGAAACGTGGACTTCAAGCCATCTATCTTGGGGACGCTTCGTCACAAGATGTGACTTTAGAAGGTATAATTTTGAATTTGACTCGGTCAAGATCTAAAAACTAACTGTGTTAGTGTTATTTGTTAATAACACTGTAACAGTGTTATATTAGACTTGATGGAGATGCATCTATTGTTGAACGGTGACTTTTATTTTATTTCATTATTTGTAAATATATGATGATCTCTTGAGAAATATGTACATTTGTCTTATTTCAAATTACCATGGTTTGTAAGCTAGAGATCGAATTCTTCATAATGTGCTTGTCTGTGAATGTATTTTGAGCAAGAGATTTACGTAATCCCCCCAAAAAATAATAGACTAGTCCAGAACTGAAGTAAGAAATCCTTGAGATTTCATTGGCCAATTTGCTGGGCGATCGCCGCGGTAATCTAACGGTTCACGTTTCATGCATAATTCAGTAGGAAATCGTGCCTCATGAATATATAATTCAGGTCGGGTGTCAAGAGGCCCTCGGCGCAAGCGCCTCGGTTTTTCTGGCTCGCTTCGCTCGCCACCAGAAATTTTGCCTCCATATCGCCAAGGATTCCAACAGCGGCAGGGCCTCGACAAGAGGCTAGGATATCCCGTGCTTTTGCTTGTGTCAGTGGTAGGTTAACATTTTAATGACTATTACAAGGGTGAAGAAATCTGGCCTCATTGGTATAATGTCTACGAAAACAAGAATACCAACATCAAAACAGATTCGACACATGTAAAAATGCATACTGACTGATTTTCTTAGAAAAGTGAGGAAGACCGAGTTCCTATAAATGCTTTTACTAAATCGAAATGTTGGACTGCAGTCTAAGTTACACGTGCATCGGCTCATTAGTGGCCAGTTTAACTCTGCTCGAAGAGAAGTTTACTGGGCAGGTACTTATCTAACGGAAGCGCAGGAGGGATTTCAAGTCGAAGATAACAGAAAACACAACGAAGACACCAATCACTGACAACATAAATACAAAGATGATACATATAATTATTCCTAAAGTGTAGGCATTTTAGAGCAAACTAATCGGTAAATGTGTGCTAGCTTTCTTTGACTGATCAAAATGTTATATTAAGATTTTTTTTTCTTTAAATCACAGTGCTTGTTACAAACATTGTGTTCTTTATCTACAATATGGGCAATAATAAGTATTGTGGTCTAGTTTATAAGTCACGGAACTGTGAACAGGAACGTACGGGGTTCGAATCCCTGCCGCTGCACTAACGTTATATGGCAGGATATTAATCTACAATTGCCACACTCGACCCTGGGGAGGTAAATGGGTAGGATCATTCCTTGAAATGCACTTTACGTTGGTAGCGGTTGCTGGGGCTAAAGCCGGGGTAATAATTTCCAAAGCTCTTTGAAAGTGCACAGCGGCGTTATATCATACTGTGATATTATATATTATCATTATTCGAAACTGATACACAGAAATATATCTCATCACGTGGGCAAGTGATTACCGTGCACTCTGAGGGTCCCAAGTATTCCAGGAAAGGATCAATATAATATACATTATTGAGTGGATGATGGGGGCATCTGTCTGACTCACAATCTCTGCATATAGGTCATGTGAAATCATGCAGTGGCTTCCTCTGGGGGAAAAATAGGGGGTAACCTCCCTAGTCATAAGCACCGCTATTCATAAGGACCACTTATTCATAAAGACCGCTATCCATAACGCGTGACTAAATGAATAGCGGTTTTGTACGAATAGTGGTCCTTCTGAATAGCGAGCAAACCATAGACAAATTTCCTCGCTATTCATAAGGACATCCATTCATAAGACCTCTATTCATAACTACTCATAAGGACCGCTATTCATAGCGCGTGTTAAATGAATAGCGGTTTTCTATGAATAGCGGTTCTTATGAATAGCGAGCGGACTTGAAAAATAGTGCGTCAAACTCATTCTACCGATACTCTGATTACGATGATTGAGTATTGTATCACCCGGTGATTTTATTTCATAATATTCAATAACCCGTCTGTTTCTATATTGCCGTATCGTCTATCACAAGATAATACATTGTTATGATAGTGCATATGGCTTTTTACCCATGATGCCTATTGATGTGTAGAAAGTATAATGCTGATTCTATTTATACTGCTATTTACAGTCATTTCATCTACATACACAATTTTCTGTAATCATGCATTGCTCGTTCTGTTTATAAAGACTATACTTAGTTCATTATCTCTGAACCCTATAATTTATAAGCGTAGCTTTCACTTTAGGCTCCTCCATATTTCACTCTTCTTTTAGCTCAGACTTTTAGCTCAGACGCAATTTAGTGAATCGTTTGTGATATTCAGTGTCAACTTTTTCATTTGTGGTACACCAAAATATCATTAAATCCGGGTTTCTCCTGAACTCCTTTTCTCTCGGGGCATTACTAAAATGTATTGTAGATATAATATTGCCATAGGTCCTCCATAAATAAATGATCCTGAGTTATACATTTTGAAGAAAAAAAATAAATTTAAGTCATTTTGTGTGTTGGAGTGAATGAAAAGTTGACCGCCGCTACAGCTAGTGACCGTGCCGATACGTCCAATTCCCAAATTCCCATATGTATAATGACTACAACTTAAAAAACCCCCATAACTTTCTTATTGCTTGTCTGATTTCGTTCAAACTTTCACCAATCTGCTTCTCTGATTTCTCTGCTTTCACACAAATAAAATAATTTCAAAAATTATATTGCCCTTTAAGGGCCTCCCATATCACTTCCCTAATTTAAAAGATATTGTATTTTAGAGATTTTGCATTTGTTTATTGCATTTTTGGAGATACACATCGATTCAATAGATCAAGTTTCCTTTAAAAAAAAATGCATCTAAAGCTGTTAGCCTTATAGGCGTATCGTAGAAACACAAGGGAAAAGAAAGCAAAATTTTTGCCGAGGTTCACTGTCATTCTATAACATTCATGTAGAGAGAAACTAAGGGGGTGGCCAGACCTCACGAAATTTTATTTTATTTTGCAGTAGGTTTCTCGGCATATGACAATAATAACGTTCTTAGTATTGGTCTGTAAATTTTGCACAAGCAGCCGTGTTCCTCCTCCTCAGCCCTATGAAAATCCAGCAGTGACCTGATGGCTATGTAAAATGATAACATTCTTTGACACATTTGATATCCTACATCCAGTATCGTATGTGATTCATCGGTTGACGTGCAGGATATGAACCAAATCGGCTACAAATAGCGGTCTTCTTGATTATTCTTCTTGATTAGTCAAAAACTTCGGCAACCTAAGGCAATATGTGAACAAAATTATGTAAATGTGTAAATGATAGTATATCCATGGTTCAAAATATAAACATTCTATGTTAATGAAAGAATATCAAACGAAGCGAAAGAATGTACATATTTCTTTGTGATATCATACCTATAGATGATTAGGGTAAAGTACGAGGGGTTCTTGTAAACTTGTAAATTTGAGAAATTCACTTTTGTGGAGTCATATAGGGGACGACTTCGTTTTTGGAGTGGAATTCTGGCCCAGAGTAGTGGAATTCACTATCAAAAGAGCAAAACGCAACCACTACTTTAGTGTGGATTGGCCTAAAGTGTGGAGTGGATTCAACTCCAAACGGAGTATCCCGTGACTCCTAAAATAAGTGGATCATTCTCCACTCCTCTTTATTACGAAAGTAAACCATCGACAGGAAGTTGACTCTAGCTCTCTTCCTGAAAGATAAAGATGGATTTTCACGGGGAACGCGAACGTTTCACGAAGGATGCGAATGTAAAAAAAATGGCAAAGTTCAACATTCGGAGAAGTTTTTCTCCGAATGCGTCTCGACAATTGCGCCGTAAACCATTGTTGCGCAGTTCGTGCGTAGTTCTCACAACGTATGTGCGAATGCCGACCTATGGCCAGTCCACATACACTAAGAACACGCCACTAAAATGTGAACAGCACGACAAATGATCGGACGAACTTCGCTGCTCTCGAGAGACAAGCGCGAGACATTCTTCAAACTGTCAGAATCTGTTTGGGGTTTCACCAAGATTTTGAGAACATCACGCACGTCGTGAGTAGGTCGTGCGTATATGACGAAGCTTTTCAAACTTTTCGAGAGCAAATCACGGGCAAATCACTACCCGGGATGCTGGATACGTTCGCAAAAAATTTCAAACTTTTTTTGAAATTCCCAGGGAACTAAAAACGACTCCCGCAAACAATAATATTAACGACGCTTCCGAACCCCCGCGCATGTTTGACGAACTTTTGGAGCCTAAAGTAGGAATGTTGGCCTTTGCCATTTTTCGACATTCGCATCCTTCGCCAATGGTTCGCGTGCCCATCTTTAAGGTGGATTTCCGCGGGTAGGGCACGCGACGTCGACAGAGGACCAATAAAACCATTCCACTGAGGGATACGCATTGTACAGACTGAAAGGTTTTCCTTGATAGGCTATGATCCTTCATGACTGTGTTCGTGGAACGCTCTGCTAGAATTTGAATTTCAAGTGCGTATCCCAAGTGCATTTAGCAGGCTACGTTGTTTAAATGGGAGTGCTACGTGGAAGACATAGAACGAACCTGAATGGCACTCGTTACCAAGCATGAATATTGATGGATGTGGAATAGGAATGAAAATGAAAAACAACTTTATCGCCAGGAGGTGTTTCATGTAAAGTCGATCTCCGGGAGGTATAATCTACATATCACTTTGTCGGTAGGTTATTAAGAGTTTATTACAAGTCACTGATCTGGCCGCGTTACAAGTTTAGTACAGTTCATTAATCTTTGTGAATTAAGCAGTATTCATAGGAAACTAAGTGATATGTTTTCCTCATAATTAGAGTGAAGTATACAATCCATTAATCATTTAAAGGTTTTATCAATAGGAATGATATTTCCTCGATCATTCAATGTCTCCATCAAATTAGGAAACTGGTCATTCCTTATTCTGTAGATTTTCATTTGGAAAACATCATGGATGAGATGATATTTGATAAAATCTAAATCGGGGTAGGGTACTACACATTCTCAAACAGGCGGTATGGATTCTTGAAAAGCTTGCTTGAAAGCGGAAGATCCGACTGGGATTCGATTTTTGATGAAGCACGCCGATCGCATCTCTGTCAGAAGACCTCGGTGTTAACACGTGAAGGGGATGTCTTCATATTACCCTCCAGATCTACCGCGAGGAATCATCATGAGTTGTAAATCCAAAAAGGTGTATCGCCAGTATTCTTACATCAAAGGGGTAGAAGATGCATCCTGAGCTATGGTATATTTGGGAGACGGTGGCTTACACCATCGCACCGATCAGTTTAATAGAGTACGGCGAATCAAACCTAACGATTAACCCAAGTTTTGTTTGAGAGCGCGTAAGAGTTAGGGGTACAGGAGAGGGGTGCAGACCGGTACCCTTGCACACCTGAAGCGGTGCAGTTTTACCGGGCTCAGAATGCAATTTGCGATGTTTGATGATGTGTAGCAATCCGCAGAGACATATCGTATGACGTCGAGATGTTGTGAAGGTATGCTTCATGAATGTAATGAAGTACATCGAACCTCGTCCTCCCACTTCTCATATCTCCTTTGGCTTAGTGATGCCCATGTGACGGGTTTATTGCCTGCAACCGTACTGTTTACTTCTACTCCCAAATGTCACATGGTGTCTCTCCTTTTTCTGTGCTTTCATTAAAAAAAAAAAACCCCAAAACATTCTGAAGTTGATGGATGACCGAAGGATTACCAATATGGTCACCAAGTTCACATTTCATATGTCCATTGAATGCAGTGAGCATTCTTAACCCATTGTCTAAGGGAACAGGGTGGCTCCTAAATTAAGCCTAAGGGAATAATATTATTCAGTAGTCAATAGGTTAAAGGGAAGAAAACTGTGACATGCGTTATTGCTTTGAATTCTAAATAGACACTTCTATCATGACTACCCTTTTTTGCATTTTCATACGACTTGGAAGAGCAACAAAACACTATAAGCTAAAGATTCATATCATTACAATTTTGTTTTACATTCTCCTCAATTACATTTTACTGCATATTTTCTACGTCCGCCTCCCTGTCTTTATTTTTTTCGAAAGAATAAAAAGAGGTTGTTGAGGCCTGAGCAACTCGCGGTATGCAAGTAGAATGACTCTGCTATTTCAACGAAACAAATTATCTGGCTGGCTATTGCTTGTTATTACCAAATATTATGATTACATCAACAAAGTGGCGTGTTACCCTCCATCCTTTAGGCCATCCCGTAGATAGAGAACTATCTGCACTAGAATTATTGGTCATCATTGTCCGCGTCAAGACATGCATCAAAGCAAGCCGCCTCTCTATCTCTGTCTAGCCGCAGACGATGCTATCGTGATGACAGCGGGATTAAGTTAATTTCGTAGGACGCGTTCTCACGTTGGAATCGTATGGATTACAATCTTTTTGTATGTTGAAGAATCTCAGGCCGCGTTTCTGATCTTGCTGATATATATTTTTCACCGTATGCACTGCAATATAAAGCAATATACGCTGTTATCGCGATGACAGCAGGATAAGGTTAATGTTGTAAGATGCCTTCTCTCGACGAAATATTCCATGCTGGTTATAGTGAGCTTAATATTGAAAAGTTAGTTCGTAATTACTATACAAATATATACTGTCATGAGAGGGTCTGGTGGGAAATATGGTCCCCGAGGTGATGTGAAGACGACCATTTTCATTCGGAGCTGCGAGGTGACGTGAACTACGACTATTTTCATGAGGGGCGCAGCCCCGAATGAAAATGGTCGTCTTCACGTCACCGAGGGTACCATAGTTTAAAGAGAGACTCGAATGTAGGCAGTATATGTATTTGGTTTATATCAGTCATCTTGAACTAAAGCCTAAATCTACTCATCTACTTCATGATCATCTGCACCGTATGCCTATGATAGACTGCACAATTACTAACAAAAACAGTTTTGAAGAAGGGATGAATTTGCGCGGATATCAAACGCTTAATGATCACATTATCACGCTCCGGTGCCTAAAACAATAGATAAGCGCAAAAGAATTTCGTCACAATGTATTACGCACTTTCGTGGGTAATGTCATACGCCGTAAATAGTATCCGCGAATAGTACTACTATTTACGGATCGTGACGTCAGATGTTACCGTCCATGGCAATTCGCTCATTTGCTTGATGCTATAGTGGGAAATGTATTTTGTCACATGACACACATTGGACCAATCAATTGCGCAGATTCTTTTCATGACGGATATAATACATGGTACAAATGACCCTGAAATGACCCTTATTTGTAAGCGCATGCGCATCTGTTTTGGTGGACACGTACAGGTATAATTAATACTGGTGCGCGCATCGTGGTTGGTACAAAATGACAGCGTATACAGGTCAATTGTACTCGGTATAAATGACCTTTATCTGCACAGCCGCAAATTGTAATTACGAATTGGCTTATTACATCCGTTGACTGTATGGTGTGGAATATCAGGCCGTGCTTCTAAGTATGTGGACATTTTGTTGCAGACGATGCTAGTGATGATCGCAAGATAAGGTTAATGTCGAAGGATGCGTTTTCACGTTGGAATCTTCCGTGGTGTAGATAGCTTTATTTTCATTGATGTTCGTTGTCCAAATGGAGAAGGATCTCCTGCCGCTTTTCTGACTTTGCCTAGATAGCTTATACGGACAGCAAATCAAAACCAATCAATGAGTAGCCTCAGACGATGCTATTATTACAGCAGGGTTTTTAAAATAGGTTAATGGCAATTAGACTACGTTTTCATGTCGGAGTGTCCATGATTGGAATTGTGTTGATTTGAATCGTTGACCATTAGATGTGTGATGAAATTCCGAGTTCCTGTGATGAAAGTTGTAGAAAAATCTCAATTTCTCATTCTGTGTTCTAACTTAGTTTTATGTATTTCATGTCTGTTGTTTGTACGGTGTGAGATATAACGTAGCATTTATCGTCTTTATGGTGACAGGTTAAGGTTAATGCGTCATACTGCGTTTTTTCGTTAACAGGTTTCCTCTTTTATAGCTTGATTTGAATAATTCCTACTGTAGATTGAGAGTTGGATCTCAGGTCGCGTTTCTCATCATTGATTGATTGATTGATATATTCATTTATACACGGTTAAAAATCCCAAACAATTACACGACTGGTTTCCCCTGGGGCCGTGTGTAACAATATAAATACAACAATGAACATTATATATCTGATAAAAAATATAAAAAATGACAATGGTGTGTTAATAAACAAATTTAACCCCCCCCCCCCAAAAAAAAAAAAAAAAGAGAGAAAGAAATAAATAGAAGCAGCATCAATATAAATAAATACATTAAAAAAAAAATTATACTACCAGAGAAGAATATACATGTACATAAGAATTTTAAAAAAAAAATCAAATGTGGCTCAACAAGATACAGCACAAATACTCAAATTTGAATTAAAAACATAAAAGTAATTACAAGTTCAAGTAATATATATATATATATATATATATATATATATATATATATATATAAATAATAAAACTATGTAAAGAATCAAAATGATGGTAGCAAATAAGGTGCAAGCATCAGGCTGTGTTACAATGATCCGTGATTGAAATTAATAACCCGTTCAGACTTCAGGAAAATTATACAAGACTCGTATGAAGAAACGATTTATAAAGGATCACGAATAGTGAAAGGACATGTACCGACTAAAACTTCGTATAAAGAAAAAGGTTTGGGGCAAGTCAGATGACACCATTATTATATTTTGTATCAAGTTACGTCAAGGACAGCGATGGAGCATAGTGCTTGGTCACCGTAGTGAGCACACATGATAAGCCCCGCCAGCTATACGATTCTCGTATGATACGATGTTCAGACTAGAAGGTGATACTGATTCTTTAAGGAGTTTTCGTTTGAAACGATGCTCAAATTTGCGCTTCGCTATACGACGTTTTGTTATACGGCGTTCTTTATTATGATGTTTAGATTATGAAAATTTAATTACTTATCGTATATCCATATTACAATGAATTAAGTAGCATCACGGAAAATTCCACCATGAGAACACGGCCTGAGAAGATGCGTTAGTGTCTGAGCAAGTAAAGCTGATACCCTGCCATGGAATGTGTTGATGTTGCTTATGGATGGACGCGCTTTTACTCGAAGACGCTTATTCAATCATTATCTGATCACTGAGGCGTATCATGTGTTTGATTAAGAAGACGTTTACTGCAGCAGTATAAACAAAGGTGAGAATATAAAGTGTAACTCAAATGCAGTGTTTTTTAAAAACCTTTAAAGATGATATGAGGCCCTCTTGACAAAAGTACACTATTCATATTTCTGAGGTTATTCTTAAGATGATTGCCACCAAATTTACAAAATATTGAACTTCCAGGATCTCTACCAGGTGAGACTTGTGAGACAGGGAAATGTTATTTTATTCCTAGATGAAGAGAATGTTAAAAATAAAATATTACAAATACTAAAATAAGCATAAAAATTGAAAATGAAAAGCTCCATTCTAATTTCATTTAAGGAACGACTACTACTACTACGTCTGCTGCTACTGCTGCTGCTACCCCTCCTCCTCCTCCTCCTACTACTACCGCTTTTACAACATGTACAACTAATTTAATTCAAATTTAAATTAAGAAAAGTTACATGTTTTAATAAAAATAGTATTGTACCTATAGTTACTCAACTAACACCAATCTCATTACCATAACGATACTAATAAGCACATTTATATATATATATATATATATATATATATATATATATAAAAGTATGTATAGTCATATTTACAAACCAATATTGTATCACAATGCTAAACACTTATATTATACGTTCATCGTATGTTTGCCATTTATTCTTTTTTATTCTTCTTCAGGTACCCCCCCCCCTCCCTCTCTCTCTAGATTTATCACACTTCTAAATGTGATGTGTGTTTAAAAGCCAGCAACCTCTTACCTCAAGTTATATGGTCGGGTGAATTTCGGTATTTTTTAAAAATTTTGTCCCCGTCTCGCTTTGAGAAGTACCATCCTGGCCACTGCTTTTGACACCCGTCGATGTGGAATAAGAATATGGGTGTTGATTGGATCATGCCCCCTGTTCAGGCACAAAACGTTTATACCGAAACTCGATAAAGAAACGTCGTACAAAATTTTCATCGTATAGCCTACGGACCGTTCAGACACATATCTCGACCGATTAGAAAAAAAAAGAAACATTGTAAAGATGCGCAGTTTTCCACTGCGCATGTTGTTATGGTCGCCGCCAGCCTCCCTCATCACCTTTCGCGCGCGCTCACGTTAAGCCCCGCCCAGTTGTACAGTTCTATGGTCGCCATACGTTCAGACCATATAGGT
This sequence comes from Heliocidaris tuberculata, assembly GCA_025618425.1. Classification (NCBI taxonomy): domain Eukaryota; kingdom Metazoa; phylum Echinodermata; class Echinoidea; order Camarodonta; family Echinometridae; genus Heliocidaris; species Heliocidaris tuberculata. The sequence continues at coordinate 27,493,312 of CM046839.1, read as the reverse complement.
TCAGACACACACGGAATGATGATTCGTTATCGAGTTCTAGTTTGAAACGATGCTCTGAGCCTCTGACCCTAGTTTCGTTATACGACATTTCGTTATACGACGTTTCGTTACGTTTCGTTAGTCAGCGTTCAGACACATAAATCCATCGTATAACTATACCGTTTAGGTATAAATTTTTGTGTCTGAACTCCCTGATGGTCTCAATAAGCCCGAATGAATCGAAGAAACGAGGTCATCCTTGCATAAAAAGAGAAAAATCTGATAAAGAAGCACTGAGGCGGTATCATGAAGGAGATATTGTTTAGTCAGGTAGCTACGCCGGTTAGATCCTTCTTGAACTGTTCTTCGTGGCGCTGCGGATGTTCCTTTCGGATCTTATCCTTTTCCAGGAGCATAACCAATTATTTAACTTAATTTTTCCTGTTTGGATGAATTATCAAGAAGATAGGAAACTTAAGGTTATTTTCCGCAAGATAACACGCAACCACTCAGGTCAATTATCTGCTATCGACTCGACCTCATAATGAAAGTTGCGTTACCATAAATCAGTTGGTTTCATTTACCTATATGGTTAGATACATCACTATTAATAATGCTCTTCCTGCTTGCCCTGTAATTATTATTACCCCAGCATTGCCAGTTACCCATGTACACCTTGGTCGAAAGGACCAAATGTGGGCAAAACACCTTGTCTAAGGATGTAAACACTTGGAGATGATATAGAACCCGAAACCCCTCGTATAAGAGTCAAGAGCTTTAACCCATATACCACAGTGCTCCCATGGAGCACCGCAGGAGTGCATGCCATGCTTACCGGCCTATCATAGACGCGAATCGTTTTTAGCACTTCTTATGCCAGTACATTTTCTTTCAAAACGGTTGGGTAGACAAAAAACCTCGCAGTGATTACATGCATTCCTAAAATATTCTTAGATATCAATCACTTCCAAAGCTCTCTACTTTGACTTACATAATGCAGAGAGTGTAGAGGAAAACGAATTAATGATCAATGTTTAATTTTAAAATGTGATGTATGTTAGTTACACCTTTTTCTCACTCACAAAATTTTAATAAGGGAGGTATTATATAGACCCATCAATAATAAGGAGTTAGGCTTAGCTCATTTTGTTTGCACACTCGATTTTACCAAAGACAGCTGCATAGAGTAGCAACTTCTTTGCAAGTGGAATCGGCAACTTTTCCTAATTTCCGTTCTCCCGCAAACTCTAGACGAGACACACAACCCATAAGTGTGTTTTTCCAATTTCTTTACATCTTCCCTGTGGCAAAGTGGTTTTGGGTCGTACTCTATTGGATCACGTCTTGACGCCTTTCCTTGCCTTCTTCCAACAAAGGTCAATATATTGATTGCCTCGAAAAAAAAAATGAGCTTGCGTTGCAAAATGAAATATCATTGTGGTTTGTATTTAGTTTGAGCCATTTGGCAAATTGAATTCACACTTCGGGATTGCTTTCTTTATGAAAATATGATTAACCCGTTGTCTACGGGAACCGGATGATCCCTGCATTAAACCTATGGGAATTACAGAATTCAGTAGTCAGTAGGTTAAATGTAGGTGTAAATGTGTAAAACGGTCAGTACGAACATGATAAATTCTTTTCGGAAAGAAATGGTCTCATTCGGGTTTGTCCCCGGTCATTGTAAATTTCTGATAACGAAATTGCAGTTGATTTGACCGTTTCAAAGTGTTGAAAAAGTTATTCTAAGAATGTCGAAGCCAACAACTTTGTATCGAGATTACTAAGTCAGACCAGTTCCTTCAAATCTTTGGCAGGAAATGGAAGGGAGCCTATATTCTGCAAAACGAGAAAAACCAATGCTTTAGCTCAAAATTTTAAAGCTTGATTTAAGTTGAATCAAACAGACAGGCAACTGAGATATCAAATCTAATTTGTTTTCGGTAAAGTCGATTTAGATCAGTGAAACTCAGCTCCAGTTAAATACATATCAAACGGGCATACAAGTTCACACCGTTCTCTGACACGGATTTCGAAACAAACTCAGACAATGGTAATGATTTTAGTGAGTGTTGGAAATTCGTTGTGGAATGGAGAAGCGCTAGTGATCTAGGAGGGTTCGTGATTATCCATCGCTTTCTGTTCTCCCACAAGGCAAAATAATCAGCAGTAATGGAAACGCACAATCTCCTAAATTGAACACTGTCTCGAGTTCCCCTTCGAAACATAATGGGAAACATGAAATTCCCCATAGGTGTGGTGGGTGCAACGTCTTCAGTACAAATAAATACATTGATTACTAAGAAAAAAAAACACGATACAAACTTGGTTTCAAGTACTTCAGCAAGCAAAATGAAACATTTAAAAGGGTAGGTTGGAAAAAGGGGAAACTTTATATCTTAATGTGCTGTCGTTATTGAGTTATCGGTCATAAAAAAAAACGATAATGTGCTATGTCTTTGGAAAGCAAAATGTCTTTTAATAGACATCCATTACTAATGTTTTTTATGCGTCTTTTTAAATATTGATTTGATTATGTGTACATTAGCCGAAATACGGATTAAATCTAATCTAGATAACAGCAATGGAACCCTCTTAGCATTCAAAACTGTTAGAGTGAGAAAAAGAACCTTGCATTGTTTATTTTTTTACCTCCGCATGTTGAAAAAAGGTGAAACAAACTGTTTTAAACCACATTTAACAACGTGAAAGTACACACCATATAGCTTTACATATTTGTATGGAACAGAAACACACGGACAAGATCTTGTATTATGGCCTAACAGACTTGAACGTCTCTTCAAGACTCCCAACTTTGCTGATACCAGCCAGAAACAATACAGATTTCTGTCAACCATGTCGGATTATGCAACTTTTCATAACAACCGTTTTTGCTCACTCAGGTATGAAATATCGTTAATAACTAAACATTAACAAATAAAATCTGTTAATACCAGCCAGAACAAATACATATTTTTTCCAAGTCTGGATTATTTTATTTATTTTTTTTTTTATTTTTTTTTTTATTTGAGGGGGGGGGGGTCCATTTAGAAGAAACCCTAGGCTATCAAGTATGAAAATATCTTACAAATATTTATTTGGGGAGAGTTTTTTTTTTCAACTGTTGACTTTTCCTGGGACGCATTGTATACTTGGCTAATATTCTGTCACTCGCATAGACGTAGCCAGGGGGCACAAGGGGGCCGTGCCCCCTTTCATACGCTACAAAAAGGTAATCGATGGACGTGTGAGTAATTATGTGACTGTGATTTTTTGTGTCAGCCCCCGTCTGTGTGTACCCCCTTCAACAAGTCTGACTACGCCAGTAGTAATTCGTGTCAGATTCTTATGGCTAATATCTGTTATATCTTGCGTCTAATACCAGGTGTAAAATTTGTTAGATTATCACTACCAGAACTAGGGAATGCCTTTAACATCGTCGACATTTTGATTCAACGGCAAATACTGATTAAGAAAATTGGCAGGCCGTAAGATGTAGGTCGCGTTGTCCGACATTTGAATTGGAGAGTGGAAAAATATGACTTGTCAGAAAGAAAAAATCAATCTCGATTGCGTCTAGTGGGAGAGAGAGAGATAAAACTAGATATAATGAACGAAAGGAAAATAGAAGATGCATCAAATTTCCGACCGAATCACCCTTTTTAACGAGACCGGCTGAAATGCGTCTTGTCTTTTGTGAAGAAGATATAGATAAATGACAAGTAGGGCTATGCATTAGGCACGATCGTAATTATTTGCTCGATCTCAAAATTTTAGATAGCAAAATCCGTGACACGAGTGCCCATCCTTTAATATTTCAATGCTTCTTTTATCTGTCACTTTCATTTGATATTGCTGGAAGCGGAATTCGATGAAATTTCATTCAGTGAATGGAATATGCAATTACATCACAGCACTTTTCTTTCAGGATTTAACAACATGAATTACTCTCAACTAAATGGCAACCTCTTATTTTTACCACACCTTTTCGCACCAACAATTAACAAAGGAAAGGTGCGTTGTAACAACAGTATATTAACCCTTTAAATACAATTTACCACATTTTGTGGTTTGGCTCAATAAGTTTTGATTCAGAGCTCTAAAAAATATACAAGATGCATGAGTAGAAAGAGCAAAATTTTCTGCAAATACAATGTCCATTTTAATTGCATAACCATATTGCGTTTGATGCGAGGAATTTTAAAAACGAGAATAAGTTTTGAGATCCTTAAATTGGCAACCCATTGAGAGGTTCAATTTTTTTTTTAAATCAAAATTGGCAATAATTTCAACTTTTCGACAAATTCCTAACCATGTATATTGTCTTCAAAAACATCACTCCTTAATAATAATAATAATAATAATAATAATAATAATAATAATAATCATCATCATAATCATAAACTGTGACTTATATAGCGCATAATCAATTAAAACTGCTCTATGCACTTTACATACCATGTAGCACTAAAAGAAAAATATCATTGTTGCTAATTTAAAGAACAAAATGTGATCAATTTAGCCCTTAAATAATTCCTGTCCTGAGAGGGTTAATACCACCATAAACCACCAAGAACATTGTGACCCCATTGCCTACGGGAACCGGACGGTCCCTGTGATAAGCTTATGGGACTGAGATAATTCAGTAGTCAACGGGTTAAACTTTGTAATGCTTGAATAAAATGTCCACGAAGAACACTAAAAGAAAGTCTAACCTCTGTCATTACTTTTACATAGTAAGCGTGGTTACATTAAAATAATTTTTTCAATCGTTTTCTTCCTTGTTTTCCTTTTTTATTTGGTAGGGGAAACTTTTGTGGGGCTGTAGCCCCCAATAATGCTAGTGACTGTTCATTTCTATGAGATGCAAAAAATTATTTCAAATTGAGTCCAGAACCAAGTTACTTTTGTGAGAAATACGACTATAACAATGAATATGATGATGAAATTATTATCATATACACACATTCATGACAATATCTATTAAAACTGTGAAAAGTACTATCAAGTAATAGAGTAAACAGAGTGTAATAATCATGATAATTGCTATTCGCTGTAGATTCAAAATCTTGACAATATGGTATTGAGATTACCATTATACAGTGTTTCTTTAAAAAGGAAACACAACTTTCTCCAGCAACATTTTGTCATTTAAACATAACTTTATTTACTGTAATACATCATAAAAAGAGGAATTTTCCCCCTTTCATATGCTACCACATTTGTGATGACAGAGCCTGGGATCATTGGACTAAAACAATTTTACACCAGCAATGTAAAAATTGATTTGCGCGCGAGATTTGCGCGCGAGATCGAGAGTAAGATCTTTTCATCTACACAATGAACAGCTATTTATTGAATCTCACTCTGCTTTCTCGAGTGCACACTTGCTTGGACAGACAAGGTGGTCATTTGGAAGGATATCATTGGGGATAATTTTGGACTTATATTCAAGGTTGCATACATGTTGAAAGATACATAAGGAAATCTCTTGAACTATCGCCTTTTCTTTCGCTATGTGTCTTTATCACATGTTTTGTTTCTTCGCATATTATTTAATGGAATTACACTTTCATTACTTCTGTGCTCAAACTACTTTTGACATCACTCAGTTAAAACCTTTCAAATTCATTCATGCATGACAGTATCATTACATATTTGGTATCATATGAAAGAGGATGAATTTGAAATTTGACGTGAGTGATAAGAAATAACCAGGACATAATCATTTGTTTAAGTAATTGACGGAAAATTTTGGTTCCTTTTTTTTTTTCCTTTTTTTTTTAAAATACAAAACACACTGTATATCCAGTACTACTGACTACCATTTTGGCTGTATACCCACCCTTCCTTAGCTTGTACGCTCTTTGTTTTATGTATTCGGACCAATTATTCTATTATTAAAGTGACCCAGAATTTCTATCTGGAATGTGCCCCTTTTTTCAAAATCCTGGATCCGCCTCTGCCATCAAGTAGATACACGACACTAGGTAAGTAGCTCCGTTCCACGTAAATAAACTCAATATAAGCTTCATTGCCTATCAGGAGCTCCTTTATTGTATATATATACCTCCACTTACGAGTTTCTCCTACTTATTGTCTTTTCAGCAGACGAACTGCACGTTGGAAAATACTCAACCTGGAAGAGTGAGCGAGTGTCGGCTGACGGTAAGTAGTAAAACAACCACTGCGATTACAGAACAGTAATGAGTTCTAATGCATCCTGGGGAAATGTAAGAGCCTATCCTCTAAATTTAATGAGAGCATTAGAGCAAGGTAGTATAAGAGAGAGAGAGAGTGTGTGTGAGAGTGCGAGAGAGAGAGTTAGAGATAGAGAGATAGAGAAAGAGATGAGGAGGATAGACGAAGGGAGAGAGAGGCGAGGGCCGAGAAAAAGATGGAGACAGACAAGGCATAGGGCATATAAGTGGGAGGAGTATGTGGATATTGTCAATCAACTTCAAGATCGCACATGAATCAACGGACACATTTACACCTTAGTTTGTATTTTATCAAGCAACATAAAATCATCAACATCAGTAGTGAAAATTCATGAGTAAAAGACAGGGCTTGCTTGCGAGCGATGATTGCTTTATGAGCCCATTATAAAGTTTCAAAATCTAGGCCTAGCATTGAGATTTTGTCAGTCAACTTCTCTCTTGCACCTCCCTGATTATTCTGACATAAAGCGATACATTGTCATCAGCATGTTGAGTAATAGACAGATCTTGGTAATTTTGAGCAAACGTGATTTGTAAATGTTTGTTTTTAATCACTGCATGGAATATATGGATTTATTACTCTCTAAAACAGAGCGTGATATTCTCACTTCTATATCCGTCCTAGCCTCCCCCTAGGCACTCTCTCCGTGATCTCCTCCCGCTGCAGCTTCGACCACATATCATTTACTGAAGCAAGCGCATGAAGAAGAAGAACGAACGAGAAAACGAAGAAGAAAAAAGACGTTTGCATTAAGGCATCGTCTGGCTTGACAGAACTCTCCGCTAAATATACCTACGTCAGTTGTAGCGTGGAAAAAAGAAAAAAAAAAGAAAACACGACAGGTCCTTGGGATAAGTCCGCGGGAATGCTGGGTTAGAATCCCCTCGCTGAGCTGACTGGTGATCACCGGGGGACCGCCGGTAGGGATATTGGGCGTGTGGAAGGTGAAGACCGTGTGTAGGTGGGTGAGAAAAACAACGGCTTGTGATGTCTAAAAGAGGAGGTAGTTGTGTAACTGGAGAAGGTGAATGGGGTACTTGAACGAAGATTTGATGGACGAATGTCAATGAGGAAGGATAGGTGAGCCTAGTCAAGACGCTGATTGAATTGAAATAGAAAGCAACTCGTAATATAATCAGATGAATAATGGAAAGGGAAAGTGAAAAGGTAGACATTGATGGATGTTATTTGGAGAAAGAAGAAATAAAACAAGGAAAATCTTGGTCGGCTTGCTGATTCAAATCCCAAAGTAGAGACTGAAAGTCTGTCTGGGACCAAGTTTGATATACGCACGATGCATTTAACTTCTGATGACTTACGAGGAAGAATGAAAAAAAAAATGGAATTCATGAACCTGTCACATTAAAAATGCGATGGGAATTCGGGAAGCAGTGCGTGACCGAAATCGTTGACCCGGAAAAGCATTGTACCTTTATTAATGCATCCAATAATGCCTCAGAAAATATATTGGGTTGAGATATTTTTACAACTTCCTTCAAACGAGCACGAATAGGAGATTTGCGTTGATCTTGCTGTCACGTACATTTGGCAATATCTGCCGACAAGCCATGCATAAATCGACGGAAAGCCTAGAGCGATTCTGTTAGTATATGGCCCCTCATGAACGTTTGCATCTTGTTTCTTCGATAATATCTCATCTATACTATGTAAGGGGACTGGAGGGAGGGAGAGATAGAGGGCAGCGGCGAGAGAAAGGGGAAGAGGGATAAAGAGACTGAGGGCAATGGAGAGAGAGAGGGGGGGGGAGAGAGAGTGGGGGAGGTGGGAGAGAAAAGAGAGAGAAAGAAACAGAGATAGACAGAGAGAAGAGAGAGAGAGAAGGGGATGAGAGCGATAAGTGAAAAAGTGCGTAGGGAGTTTGTCTCTGTGTGTATGTGTGTGAGAGGGAAGGCGCAAATTACAAAAGGGGGCAAGCAATTTTGAAAGCATTTTGAAAACGGAAATGAAATGGATCAGATAGGATAATCAGTGCAGTTACATCTCAGGATAAAAAAGGTTCTTGGCTTATTACACACGTCATCTTCTAATCGAATAACTTCATATCTACCTTAGACAACACTTGTTGGTTGCTGTTGAAAAATATCGTATTTCAAGTTCTTAAAGGAGAATGAAACCCTGTGGAAATATACATTTTAATGAAAAGAGAGGGTAGGGAGAAGCAATTTTTTTTTAAATTCCATCAAAATCGGTTACGAAATGAAAGAGTTATGAAAGTTTGAAAAGTCTCAATTTACTTTCTATGGCGATCCTCAAATTGGCAATGTTGCTTCAAAATAGCAGGTTTAATAGTACAAATCTCAATATGTTTTGTACACAAAATTTCATATTTTCTCCATTATCTCTAAAGATGCTACTTGTCTTTTTGTGAACTCAACATATGTTGTGTCAAATACATTTCTTCATGATATATCTTGAGCTAAAAATGAGACAAGCCGCACCTCTAGAGATTATGGGGAAAATATGAAATTTTGTGTACAAAACATATGGAGAGTTGTACTACTAAACCTGTCACTTTGAAGCAACATTGCCAATTTGAGGATTGCCATAGAAAGTAAATTGAGACTTTCAAACTTTCATAACTTTCTCATTTCATAACCGATTTTGATGGAACTTTTTAAAAATTGATTCTCTCTATCCTCTCTTTTCATTGAAATTGATTTTTTCCCCAGGGTTTCATTCTCCTTTAAGCAATTTATTTTAATTTTAGCATCATAATTGTAAGGAAACAACATGAACATGTACTTACAGCATCGGTAACTCTCTTTACATTATGAAGTGAAATGAGAAAATAATGAGGTGCAGCTTAAATAAAAACTAATTCCTACTGTCCTTTCAGCTACACCCAGTTATTCTGTCAGTCCCCTCATTGTGTAATCATTATAAACAAATTGGCACAGGATTAAAGCAAAACTCTGTTAAGTAGGAAGCCTATTGTACAGTCTAATAATATCACAAGGTCTGTTTGCATGGTTTGTATTATAGAATTTGACGGCAGTCAGAAGAAAATAAAATAGCCCATAGTGTTAAAAAAAGTATAGTTATTGTTCCTACTGTAGATATAGGTTTTCCTGGCCAAATTAATCATTTGGTTGCTCAAATTCATCTCTTGTGTATTCAAATTAACCTAAATGTCGCTCTCGGACGAATTCCGTAATTCAAATTAAGAATCAAAGCATTCAAATTCAACAACCAGTCAACCACATTTACAAACTTGCATTCAGTTTGCAATTGGTGTAAGTTTAGATCAGTGGATTCCAGTTAGCACGTACAGCTTACTGTGTTAATTTGAATGCGCGGATCTTAAAAAAGGTGCTCGCATTTGCAAGTTGAATGCCCGTATACGTGAGATGTTTTCCTGTTGTTTAATTTGAATACTCAGATTCTTAATTTTAATTACGGAATTCGTCCGAGGGCGACATTTTACTTTAATTTAAATGCACGAAATATGAATTTGAGCGACCAAATGAATACTTGTAACCTATGTTGGTTTCAAAAGTCGAAGAAATAAACATACCACAACATGAGGTTGAGAATTTAACAAGATCTTAATCAAATAATGTTGATGACCCCACTCCAGAAGGGGGAAAAGACTACTACTTACCCTCTAAAATGGAAGAATTATGACAGATTGATCCCATTATCATATGATCAATTTGTGTCTAGTCCTTATGCCACATCTGTTAAAACAAATGCACGAATGAGGAAACTGAGAGCCGAAAAATGAAATTAAATGCCGCAAAGAAGCTCATCAAGCCGAAGAATTGCGCCCATGTTAACTTGAATGCGGGTATTAAAAAACATGCATATACGTGAATTTGGTTTACTGTAATTGAATTTGAATGCTCGTATTCGGAATTTGAATGAAGCAATTATCCCGAGAGCGACGTTTGTGTTAATTTGAATCCTTTTAAATGAATTTAAATGAAGTGACGAGATTTTGTAATTGGCAGGGAAAACCTATGATATATATATATATATATATATATATATATATATATATATATATATAAAATAGAAGTTCTGCTCGGAGATGAAATGTAAATCGCAAATACTATATATATATATATATATACATACATACATATACAGTAATATATATCTAAAAAGAACGTGAGAGAGATAAGAAAACGAGGAGTGAATGATTTGATGGCATACTGAAAACGAAATTAAGGTTAGGGTTGTTGAAAGGAAACCCACTTAACGATGCATCAAAACTGGTCATTTTCGGTTATGAAAAACATCTTTAATCACCTACATCTCCATATACAGACTCTAGATAATGAAGATATGGGTTGCCATAAAATCTCGAAAAGTCATATTTAGACAAATGGGAAAATACAAAGTCTTCTATCGAGGAAAAAGCATGTTCTTTCCTTGAACCTCTTTGACGTTTTAAAGGATTATTCATGGAGATGCATGCATAAGCCTGTACATTTATAAACCTGGGAAAAAAACATGAAAGACTGAGAAAAAGTACCAGAAATGATGAAGGAGGCAGGCTTTCTTGGAATTGTGATTATTGCAAATGTAAGCAGGATGGGGATTATTTGGGTATATCAAGCTACATTTACATAAGATATGATAAGTTTGCTTAAGGAAACGCATCATAGTTAATCACCAATGTCTAAACTTTTGACATAAATAACGCAGCTGTATTAAAAGGAAACCCGAACTGAAATACTTTATGAGTTATATTTCTAACTCATCGTATTCCTATTTCACCTTTTTCATCAATTCCTGGTTACATGTTATTTCTGTAAATTAATTTTCTTTTATAATCAAACAAAGACGTGGGTTTGGGATAGGGAGGGAGAGAGAAAGAGATAGAAAATGGGATCAAAAGAAAGATGAATAGATAAGAAAGGGTATTAGCTAATCACAATCATGTTAAAAATACACATTCGTAGAAGATTGTTTTGATGGTTTATTTAACCTGACTGCTAAGAAAGCATTATAAGCTTGTAATTAAACCAACCGGAGGCTTTAAGTCCTCCCCGAAGGACTTCGTAATGAGGATTAATACCTTACCGAAGGATATCCAGTATACAATGCTCAGCTTGAGCAAACCTATCTTCTATCTATATCTTCCTTATGTTATTCTTTGTTTTTCCTTCTATCTTCTTCTCTTTCTACCTTTCTTTATGTTATTCTTTGTTTTTATCCTATCATTTCCTCTTTCTTTCTTTCTTATGCTATTCTTTGTTTTTCCTTCTATCTTCTCCTCTTTATATCTTTCCTTATGTTATTCTTTGTTTCATCCTATCATTTTCTTTTTTCTTTATTCTATTCTTTGTTTTATCATTCTATCATTTCCTCTTTCTATCTGCATTATGTTAATCATTATTTTATCTTTATCATTTCGTCTTTCTATATGCCTTATGTTATTGTGTGTTTTTCCTTCCATCCTCTTCTCTTTCTATGTTTCCTTATGATATTCTTTATTTTTATCCTATCATTTCCTCTTTCTTTCATTCTCATGTTCTTCTTTGTTTTTAACCTTCTATCTTCTCCTCTTTCTATCTTTCCTTTATGTTATTCTTTGTTTCATCCTATCATTTCCTCTTTTTTCTTTCTTATGTTTTTCTTTGTTTCATCCTATCATTTCCTCTTTTTTTCTTTCTTATGTTTTTCTTTGTTTTCATCCTTCTATCATTTCCTATTTCTTTCATTCTTATGTTATTCTTTGTTTTTAACCTCCTATCATTTCCTCTTTCTATCTTTCCTTATGTTATTCTTTGTTTTTATCCTTTAAATTCTATTTCTATTTTACTTATGTTATTCTTTGTTTTTATCCTTCTTTCTTCTTATCATTTATCATTTCGTCTCTCTATCTTTTTTATGTTTTGATTTGTTTTTCCTTCTATCTTGTTGTCTTTCTATCCTTCTCTATTTTATTCTTTGTTTTATCCTATCATTTCCTCTTTCTTTCTTATGTTTTTCTTTGTTTTTATCCTTCTATCATTTTCTCTTTCTCTCTTCTTATGTTAATTATTGTGTTTATCCTTATTATTTCGTCTTTCTGTATACCTTATGTTATTGTATGTTTTTCCTTCCATCTTCTTCTCTTTCTGTGTTTCCTTATGATATTCTCTGTTTTATCCTATCATTTCTTCTCTCTTTAATTCTTATGTTATTCTTTTTTTTTAACCTTCTTTTATTTCCTATTTCTTTCTTCCTTATGTTATTCTTTGATTTTCATTCTATCTTCTTGTTGTTCGTTCTTCCTTATGTTAACACGATAAAAACTATTTTCGAAAAATCAACTGAAGGCAATTTAATAGCCCTGTCTATTCCCTTTAGAAATGTGCGAACATTACAATGGCATATTACGTAATCCGAACCTGATTTCTATGGGCAATACAATAGGCCTTTGAAATTGCCCTTGAGTTTATTTTTCGAAAGAGTTTTTATCGTGTTTGTTATTCTTTGTCTTTATCCTTCTACCTTTTTTGTTTTTTTGTCTTTTCTTGTGATTTTGTTTGTTTTGTTTTGTTTGTTTGTTTGTTTGTTTTGTTGGTTTTTTGGGGGGGGTTTGGTTTTGTTTTGTTGTTGTTGTTGTTGTTGTTTTGTTTGTTTGTTTGTTTGTTTGTTTGTTTTGTTTTGTTGTTGTTGTTGTTGTTGTTGTTTTTTTTTGGGGGGGGGGGGTATTAATAACGATTGCGTTGAGCCTAGCAGTTAGATCGACCTTCAGAGAAGTCATTGTGGTTTCGCCTCCTCGACCACTGCGTAGAGTGATTATACTGGAACGAGGCTTGCTCAAGCTGATGCTCAAAAGAAGTAATGTTGATTTATATGGGAACACGTTATCTTTAATCTTCAAATGTCTTCAAATCGACGAAAGATGCCACACTGTAGCATGCTATAGTAACAGTCAGCGTGGTTTTGGGAGTGAAAACAAATGACAACAAATGATTTTGTTTTGTAGCTTCTGTAAGTGAAGGGTTCTGTACAGAGTGTCTATATTTTTACAATACAAAATTACGCGAAAGGGATTACTGAAAGACAGGTTAAGAAGAGGATGAGGATACTTTTAGTATGTTGAAAGAATGTTTAAAATCTAAATAAGATTAGGGTATAAAGACAGATAGACTATTCATTAAAAGTAGTATCTTGATTACGTCATCTATCACCTATGTGAAGATAACTTTCCCGAAAGTAATCATTGGCTATGGTCGGTTACATTGGGAGGAAATTAATAAAATAATATGTAAATTATCATTTCTTACTAGATTAACTTTCTTAATTATGACGTTGAAGGATATATAACTCCTTTATAAGGGTGCCACTTTACCTCAAGAGGATGACACAAATGACACAAATGTGGTATATGTTTCCCCACGAAAGACAATTTCCATCGCGTTGAAGTTACATACCTCTTTTAGAGAGATTACATAATGATATAATGTTAAATCACTCGTGAAGTCTAAATACAGATAAGATCTAATTGAAGAAAAAAAGATGTATTGAAAATGCATAAGTAGCAACGATGTTTACCTTGGAGTTGTTTATATGCGTTTCTCCTCCTTTTCAACGACACGTAATTAGTTGGGATTCAAGTAAATTTGAACATTGTTATAGATCTATAATTGCTCACTGCCATTCACCATTTTAGTGCATGGGGTATGCATTCATGATTGAACTTCATTCTCCTTTGACGGTTTACTTTGCTGTTACTGAAAGCTTTGACCTCTCTTTTTTTTCCGAGGAGCCTTCGACCGGCATAAACATGATGGAGATAATCGAGTCGGAAGGGTAAAGCATTTACCGTTCAAGTCCCCCATTATTATTGATGACTCTCAACAGGTGACTGGAACCTCTTGATCCGTTGCCGACAGAACTAGGACACAGATAGAGACAAGATGACCTCTTTCGGGGTAAACAGAAGTTCCCTCCCCACATATAAAACAAGATGGCGGATCAGGGATTTAAGGATGATTGGGGGGGGGGGGGTAAGCCATTCCACCAAACACTAACACTGAAACAAACCCCCCAAACGAACAAGAAATTAAGGATAGGGTGAGTGTTTCGAAGGCATGCTTCGTGTTGTAATGTATATCACTTGAACAAGAATTTAAGTATAAAGGGGGAGAGAATGTTCCCCTTTCACATCCCCTCTATCCCCCTATGTGACAGGCCTTTGGAAAAAAAAGAAGCGACAATGCGGTCTGCATGCTTGTCATGCCTGTGTAATGTAAATTCAAAGTTGTGGGATTAAGGTTTCACCAAGTAGACACAACACCACACAGTGGTGCTGACGTATTGGATTAACTTTTGTATAAGTATACGATTCTGCGAAAAAGGTATAGACTCCAATGTCAAGTTGGTTCTACTGAACCCTTGTTGAAGGTGAATCTTATATTTTTTTAAAATCAATATTAGATCATTGTCATACAGAGTCGAAAGTTAATCAAGCCGACATACCATTTTGTATAAAAAAAAAATTATTCAATAAGGTCATTTCCAGTGTCAGGATGCTTGATTTTGTATATCTTTACCTTACATTCATGATGTTAGAGTATCCCCTTTCTTCTGTTCATGATTCGCTTTTATTTTTCACCTCTCTCTTTCTCTCTCTCTCTTTATCTATTTATCTATATTTCATGTTATTCTATATGTTCCTTCTAGTGGTAAATTTGCATGATTTAACATTTTTTTGAATGCTGTTTATGTATAATTGGGATGTCTCTGTTAAGCTCAAAACTTACGACAATCCATTAATGTATGTTCATAACATCTAAATGCCTCTACCATGTAATTAATGATCTGTGATGATTATATGAATAAATAAATCAACCAATCATATCCAATAATATATGTAACCGGTTTTAAAGGCACTCTTTCGTACTGAAAAAAGAAGCCTTAACACAAAGAGAAGTTGAGGATTTCACATGTTTCAGTTGGTCTAGCGGTACTGTCAACTCTCGGTCTTTCCCTGACTTTGACGGGCTCCAGTTCGAAACTGAGCCGCGTTGGTCCCGAGACGTAGGTAATAATATCTGACTGATACACGTCACTCTGTAAACACTGGTGAAAACCTAACTTCATACTCACACACAATTACACAAACTAATTTTAATGATATCTTTCAAGACTACATCCAGGAAATACGGTATTATTTTTGTACGCATATTTGTGTACTTTTTTAATGGAATTATTATATCATTATGATGATTTTTTTATTGTCTTAAACAGGTTCGCTTTGGTTACTAGCAAAGCAAGTGTTTCTTACCTTTCTAGATAAGGGATGGGCCGTTTTAATACTTTGTTTGTGCTAGAAATTAGATACGCAAAAATCTTAGAAAAGCTGGGGAAAATATTGTCAATCAAGATACCATGGCAATCCGTTATCTATTAGCCTCTGGGGATTTTATTCATGATCGTTTCAAATTGGGGGTAATCTTCAATTTCATATCCCAGAAATTCAGATTCATAAGAAAACAAGTATATCATATAAAGAAAATGCTGCTTTGATCTTGCTTATATCAAAGAAAGAAATCTCCTCAACTGATGCATATGCATGCAGTAAGCTCGTTTTAATGACACTACTGATGATGATACGAACATTTTATCACAGCGAATGTACTCACCAAAATAGGCTTTGTTGTTTCTTTTTCTTTCTTTCTTTTTTACTTCTTGATGAAATAAAATGCACAGATTGCTTAGGAAACATTATGCAAATGTTTCTGAGTGAAAAGTATGCTGTTGGTAATTGATTTCTCCTCACTGAGTCTTGAAACGACTTGAATACTTGTGAATGTCAAAGTTAAACTTAGCGTCCTCATGGGTTTTTTTTTCGATCCATGTATGAAACGTATCCCTGCCTATACTTGATTTATCGATCCCCAACGAGGACCGATAGCGTTAAATTTATGTAAAAATGACGTTGGTTGGTGTATGGTGCACGCGCGTGGTTAATTGAGGAAGGATCGGGAGGGGGTTTCCCCATTACTCTGATGAGTTCAGTGGCCAGCACAACGAGGGTTCTTTCTTCAAGGTCAAAAGTTATAGCTTGATAAATGTCAGACGGCTAAACAATGCATTTGTGCGTAATATGTTATTATGTTCACCATACTATATAAGTGTCGTAACAAGTTCTCAAATTATGGATTTATAATTGTATTATTATTCTGCCACTTTTTGGTAATCTATGTATATCTATATTTTTTCTGGTCAATATATTTACATGTTAAAAAAATACGTTTGTCATTATTTCGAGGGATCCACATACTACTCAAAGGCCTCATTTTTGCTTGGAAGTTAGAAGGTTGAAAATTTGCAAAGTACAAATGAAATTTTCATCCCCAGGGGCCGGGGTGTGGGCTAATTCAGCCATCTTCATATATTTTCCTGCGAAGGTTGCAAATAAAAATTACTTTGGAAAGCAAAAATAATGCTATTAAATTCATCATCGCAAAGTCTGTTGCCCAAAAGCTGTAAATTTCATAATTTTTATAATTTATGCATAGATTTCTACAAATTAGATTAGGTTCAAAATGTCACATTATTCATTCCCCCTTGTGGCTCATAAATCTTATTTTCGATATGTAGTGGTTCATTTACATTTGTCTAAATCGTGCAATTTTTAAATTTCCTACCACTGAAGTTAACTTTGTCACAAGAATTACGCTCCCTGTCACGCGAGTCACAATTTTAAGTTCCTGTTGTTGATTACTGGGACGATATTATTGAAAGCCAACTTGGTGTAGAAGGCTTAAGGTCATCAAGTTTGTATTCCTAAAATATGAATTTGACAATTCCCAGTGACTTTATATAAAAATCATCCTAATGTGGAGTATGCATGAGAACCTCATTTCTAGCCTGTCACACGAGTCACGTTAGTAAAATTTTGTTTCTTCAAAATATATATACATGCTAGTAATTGTTTCTATGCCAAAATGTACCACTTCTATACCTTTACTAAATCAGCAATATTAAAGAAGATATGTGCACTTGATAGATTCGGAGGAATATTTTAAAGTAATAATTTCCTTCAAACGTCACGCGGGTAACAGTGGAATGGCTGCTCTACAAATAGTTTGAGAATAGAAGATCTTTAGCTGCAATATGTGTGCTTAAGTAGGCAGGCCTTTGATCAATTTACATGCAACACGCTATAAGGTTGTATTTTCCGTCTATTTTGTGTATAATGAAAGGCGTTATCTTCTAATCGTACGTAAGTGAATCCATATCTAACGTAGATAAACAGCTTTGTAACGCCGAAAGGAAACCATAACGCAGTATCTGATGTAACAAATGTCTACTTCTCAAGCGTCCAGTTTTGCGAAATTACACCACGATTATGAAGT
This sequence comes from Heliocidaris tuberculata, assembly GCA_025618425.1. Lineage (NCBI taxonomy): Eukaryota > Metazoa > Echinodermata > Echinoidea > Camarodonta > Echinometridae > Heliocidaris > Heliocidaris tuberculata. The sequence goes on along the minus strand of CM046839.1, from coordinate 27,475,784 downwards.
TTGAAGCTCTAGGGAATCTTGAATAAAAAGTTGAGTTTTTAACGCCACTCCAAAACTTTAATTCAAGTCCCAAATACTTGTTTGTGATTGTTAGAAAGTTGATTTGCGTTAATTTGTTGCAAAAATGCAATGTTTTATGCAAGAATCCCCTCTTCTGCTCAGAGTTAAGTGGAGTAGATCTTATTTACTTCCAAGGAAAGTGGGTGGTACTGTCTTTCATATCTCAACTGAACTGTTACCAGGGGTCAGTGTACCTTTCCCATGGAAAAAAAAATGTCTGACAAAGGCGAAATCCCATTTTGAGACATAATGTAACTGCAGACCTTGAGATGTAACAATGTTTCAATGCTATCAAGATTTTGTTATCTAAGTTAGATGTGGATATCCCGTGCTATAACATTGCGATAGTAGGCTCCTGCACTTTGACTTGAAATTCGAAGAAAATACGATGGTCTGCAAAGAGCATGATGGACTGCTGAGAGACCAAGTGTCGCGATTGACAGAGAAATGATAACGATCGTATCACATTCATTTTATCGATCCCGCCAGTCATGTTTACCTAGTCTATCCATAACACGAGGTCACATGACTCGTACGGGTGGTATTTAAAAGCGCTCCCTTTCAACATGGCGCGGTTTAGCCATTAACCCCGATGCGACCTATGCACAACGGCTGACGGGGATGACGTATTGTTTGGTAGTATTTTCCAAGTAGTGCTAATTTGGAAGCTTTGAAAAGTATTCCAACCGTATGTTTTCGTGACATTTAACAGGGACACTCACTTTAGAATGCAAATCAAACCAAGACGTAACTGGTTTTTTGAAGAGTAAACAAGTCCTAAAAGCATTTTCTGAAGCAAAGCAGAGCTATGTCCATTTGCTCATTATAAAATGAGCGGATGAACCTCCCCCCCCCCCCCCCACCATTTTAAAGGACTCAAGTAAATAAAAACATTTTTCACTGTTTCTGTACAGCCCCCTTTCTATTTCCTCCATTCCGTGATATAATCACAAATATCGTCTTGGTTCCTACCTTATGTATGTCATTTCAGCCATGAATCGTCAACGAAAGTCGCATAATATCATTATTCTGAAATAGCTTGAAGACACACTTGCTCATCATGTCTGCTGCGACTTTGACTTTGACTTAAAAAAGACCGTAAATCCGTCAGGGGCATTGAATATTGAACGCTCGGCAAGGATGACGAATTGATTGTGTGACGTAAATATCACATCAGAGAAAAGACTGAAGACGAGAATGGGAAATAGATAGAGAGGAGAAGGAATGAAAGAAGAGTGAAACAGAGAGAGAGAGAGAGGGATGAAAGAGGATTGAAATAGAACCAGAAAGACCGAGAAAGAGAGAGAGAGAGAGATAGAAAGAGGGAGGGAGAAGGAGAAAGATAGAGAGATTATGAGAGAAGGAGGGGCATAAGCAAAGTAAAAGGATTTGACAATGATTATTATGAATAAATCTTTGTGGCATTTTGATTATTGCAAGAAAATAAATGCGGTATGCTTGTCTGGCCGTGTTTTGATAACACCAGTTATTGTGTCCTTACATTTAAATTTCTATCTTTGGTAAATACGGGAAATTGGTAAGACACTAATTTTAAGGCCGGAGCACTCAGTTCGTAAAAAAGCCTCTATTTGTTTGATATTGTGCCTTTGAGCCATTGTATATCTTGTTTTCAAACGTATAGCTCGATGCGTACATTATCACTGCACGATAAACTCAAATCTTTTAACATAGCCAATCGTATGTGTAGGATGTGTAGTTGTATTTTGATCAATGACCACACTAGTATTTGAACATCCGTTGTTGTGGTGTCAACAGTTACTGCTCATTTACATGTGCATGTGGTGTGGCTTTTTATATCAGCCATGCAGGGAGGCAAGACATCGTTTTCCCTAAAGCATTCACCTGTTCTGACGGATCACTGTCGGGTAGTCATTGATTGCGATAGCAAACACTCTTACCTCGCCCCATCGATCTTCTTCCAAATGCCACTGACTTCATTCACGCCATGTTTGCTCATCTTGGGGTCAGAGGTCTACCAAAATGCGAGATTATTATTCCTTGACCGGGTTGTGGCACGAGCTGGATGGAAGATAGTTATTACCCCCGATATGCTTCCGTGCGCTAGTGATGCGATTACCAGATCTGTGATGCTACAGTGTTAACAGGACACTTGCAATACTCCTTCTTGCCTTGAACGGATGCGATTATTGCACTATGTCAATATCAATAGGTTAAATCTATCTGCAAGGAGAAAAACAGTTATAATTCCAAGTTTCATATATCTTTTCCGCGGAAACCGTTTAATCGCCAATTCGCCATACTTTAAAAAAGTTGGGTAATATTTACCCAATACTGGGTAAAAACCGGAACATGCATATTTTTTGGGTCAAATTTTGTTCCATTTTTGATACATTTGGCCCAATATTTGGTAAGATAACACCCAACAACATACATGTTCCCTTCTTACACAACATTGGTTAAACTTGTTCCCAACCCTTTTTAGGGTTTAAAAGGGTTGACTTATGTACGAGTGGTGTGTCCAGAACTTCATAAACAGGAGGGTGAAACCCCTCCTCGAGGGAAGTGCAGAATGTACCCGGTCAGCCAGCCCCGCGTGACATAGACACATTATATAATTTTATATCATATACTGCTAATATACTGGGAAGGATCATTGTAAAAGATAATTTGTGAGTTATCTCATTCGTTTTATGTCGGTTTGGAAGAAAATCTCATAAATTCCTAGTAAAAATGTCCTCTGAAAAGGATTACTCTTCAAATGACTTCATATTCGAAATATGACTAGAAATAGCTGAAGTTTTCGGGTCGAACATTCACGTTACATGTGCGTGAGGTCCCATATACCATTTTCTATGTGCAGTGCATGTGCTTTACAGCAAGACTGGGTCTATTTCGTATCATTTTGATGATTTTAAAACTCACCGTATACACCATTTATTATGAAGACATGATCTACCTTTCCCAGTAGCTTTGAGACAGTTTCTTTGACAATTTAATCGCATGACCAGAGCACAACCTTATCTGTAAACGTTCTATATCCATGTTATAACCTAATAAATACTGTTGTCTGGTAATGCCCAAAATATTGTAAATTAAGTATCAAAATCCTTAAAGGAGAATGAAACCCTCGGTAAATATCCATTTAAATGAAAAGAGAGGATAGAGAGAAGCAATTTAAAAAAGTTCCATCAAAATAGTTACGAAATGAGAAAGTTATTAAAGTTTGAAAAGTCTCAATTTACTTTCTATGGCGATCCTCAAATTGGCATTGTTGCTTCAAAGTGACAGGTATAGTAGTACAACTCTCAATATGTTTTGTACTCAAAATTTGAGCTAAGAAGGAGACAAGCTGCACCTTGAGAGATAATGGGGAAAATATGAAATTTTGTGTACAAAACATATGGAGAGTTGTACTACTAAACCTATCATTTTGAAACAACGTTACCAATTTGAGGATCGCCATAGAAAGTAAATTGAGACTTTTCAGAATGTTATAACTCTCTCATTTCGTAACCGATCTTGATGGAACTTTTTTAAAATTGATTCTCTCTACCCTCTCTTTTCATTAAAATTGATTATCCCCTAGGGTTTCATTCTCCTTTAACATAATACCATAGTTCACCTTCACCCTAGCATGAAATAGACCTTCACGTTATTTTTTATAACTTTCTTTTAAAATATATTTCAATTGAGAACGTGCCGTGTCAGCAATACGGCAGTATATATAGAGAGAGCTATTACACTTAAAGAAAAGTACAAACAACATGATTAGGGCCACTTTCTTTGCATCAGATCACGACGTCCTCAGTTATGTGACAAAACAAAATCTGATTCGATTACTTCATAGATAGTAGACGACGTAATCGCTGGTAATGTGCATGGCTAGAATTGGGTCGTCTTTCAAGAATAATGATTATAATTGGATTTATACATAATGCCTTTTCCAAAGCTAGTATACAAGGCGTCGTCCCTATATATGATTGTTTTCAGATGTTCTTCGAAGAAGTAAGTGGAGTACTATTGTAATGCACAACGTTTGTTCCAGAGACGCGGGGGCAATATCTTCGCTCAAGGCATTATCGTGTGAGCAGTCATAAAAATTTAGATCTCTTTGTTATGAGTTCACTTACATCCTTGTCATATGCTGCTAACCTTCAAACTTCAGATAATCCTTATTTATATTAATATATTGCAGCGAAGAGAATATGGCGCCAAAGATAACACTACATACTATGAACTTTTACAAAATCTCTTCCAATGAATAGACTGACTTTCTCTGCCTTATATTACTCTCGACGTACTCAATTGTATGCCGGAGACTCTGATCTGATTATCTAATAAATAGCAGACCACATAATGTATTACGACTAGGATGGCATACCGTCAACCTTCAAGAGCATAGCCTCACCCACGCTGTCTAACCACAGAAGTGGCACTTCTTGTTGATTTCCTGACATGAATGGCGTCAATAAAATAATGAAGCTCGAAAATATTTTGTTGTATAGTTGAATGTATTCGGTTCACGTGATCGCGAAGTGTCAAGTATCTAGTAAATATTTTGAAAATCTTGGAACGCTGACGTAAGAGAGAGAGAGAGAGATAGGAAGAAAATAGAAAGATATAGAGAGGCTGTGGAAAATATTAAGAAGAAATGAATACAAAAGGAGAGACAGACAAAGGGATATGATGATATAGGAATTAGATATTAAGTGAGAGAGGAAAGAGAGAACAAGAGAGATCGACTGTGATAGAAAATATAAAAAGACGGGGAAAGAGAGAGAGAGAGAGAGAGAGAAAGAGAAAGAAAGAAAGATAGAGAGAATAGAATGAGAGAGGGATAAAGAGAGGGAAAGTGAGTGAGTGAGAGAGAGAGAGAGAGAGAGGATGGAAAGTGGGAAAGAGATTTCTATCAGGAAAACCTCCGCAATTAGTTTAATTGAAACTACATGCATATATATCAAAGGACGTATAATTAGTAAATGAGCTCCCTGTCGCTGCATCCTTCAAACCTGCGCAATTATTCATTATTTTTCATGACAAATAGGTCACTTAATGCAAACCACTTGGGATTTTCATCTCTCTGTTGTATACACTTTATATTTCTAAATGAATACATGAACATTTTTGGTGTAAGTCATCATGATTACAAAATATAAATATGTGCAAGAAATTGTGTTTGTGTGCCCTTCCAGAAAAAAAAAATTCCAATATAATGATTTGTACATATACCAGTGTCACAACTATTCTGGTTTGTACAGTAAGCGGGGGGGGGGGGGGGGGGGGGGGGGGGGGGGTAGGATACTGTAAAGTATATATATTTAGTAATTATTTCCATACATTCAGAGTATTTGTAAGTATTTTTTCTCACAAAGGGGTCTATAAATACAAGCTGTGCTTTTCATTAGACTCCCCCACTTGTGTTTCTTTACTATGCCTAATTTTACTGAAATTGTGAATACTGTTATGTAATTACTATACTTTTTTTAAATAGTTTTTCCATTTATATAAACATTTCTTATCCTAAATATGTTGATACATTATGTTATATCAACTTGTATATATTACATGCTTGTTATATAAAACACTGAAAGACATCATGTGGAATAAAGAAACCTCGAAAAACAACAATAACAAAAATTGGAACAAATGAAAAATAAAACAAAATATGAGATAACCCTCTTTTTGTAATTCCTGTTGGGGTTTTGGTGACTTGTGCCTACTGCTAGAACATCACAGATCCGCCATTGGTACGTGTCACGTGGTATAGCCCTGACACTTTTATAGATACGCATGATATGAATAATAGTTAAAATTAAAACTCGTAATAGGCATAAGTAAATGCAATGTTATAGATTTTATAATTGTTTTTGCTTTAAAGTTCACACCTCATGTAGGTAGTTTTTAACCCTTTCTTCAAACTGTTACGACAGTTCGTTAACATGTAGGGAATGGCATCGATAGCTGTGGGAACAGCTAATTTTTAGATTTACATGAACGTGTCTTTCTATTGAAGTAAAGCAATGCATTCAGGGAAACGTACTCTGCCATCATCATCATAATGATATGTGAATGATTGAGAAATATGACAGAGTGAATGTTTCCGGAATGACGCAAACTACAAGTATTGAATTTTCGTAAAAATTTTTCCCCCTATTCCTGTTTAATGTTTCGTTATTTGCATTCTTCCTAGCTTATTAAAAAAAAATGAAAGGAACATTATCATCATCATCGCAGTATTAAATTTGTTTGCGCCTTTCTCCATTTCCCAGTATGTAATATTTGGGGAATCCTGTCACTGTAAGTAATAAAATGAATGATGCCATGGCTAATGTTTAACATATCCTTAGTGATAATTTAGTTTTCGGGACTCTCTTTCTCTCTCTTCCTCTCTTCCCTTTTCCTCCTTTGCTCTTTCATTTCTTCAGCCATTTTTTCTTTATTCTTCACTCTTTTTTCTCTCCACCTGCGCTCATCTTACTTCGTGTATCTTATCTATTAGTTCTTAAAACGTCGCTTCTTAATTCCCCCTCCGCCCTGTCTCCATCGTCATAATCATATCATATAATTAAAGACGACTGATTGACAAATAGGCAAGCTGACCCTAGCGGTGGCTGTGACGTGGACGACGATCGCGCACTCCATCACCATCATCATCGTCTCTGTCATGATCGTATATTATAACCAAACAACCGAATTCATCTTAATCTGTTTTGATACGACCCATCATCGGGTTTATTACAACACATATATCACCGGCTACTGGCACCGAGATCAGACTGCGCGTGGTGCTTTTAAGAGGAAATGAATGATTGGGTATGTTGTTAAAATGAATTGAGGTCCTGGTATCGTTTGTTTGCCCCGAATCAGGATCAAAATAATCCGCCATGGCCTTCGTGTATAAAATGTACCTGCTTGCTTGCCAAGAAGTATGTAGTGTGTGTTCGTGTTCGTGGGTGTGTGTGTGTGTGTGTGTGTGTGTGTGTGTGTGGGTGTGCGTGTGTGTGTGTGTGTGTGTGTGTGGGTGCGTGTGCGTGCGTGTGCGTGCATGTGTTTACCCAAGAGGGATGACGTATAATTATGTGCTTTACGAAGAGAAAACAGGCTGGTGGAAGGGGTTCTAACATAGACGTTTATTAGGTCTTCGTTCAGACAGAGTCGTTTATTGGTCTTGAGATACTTAGTCTGACATTTACGAGAGCAGCATGCGGACCGCTGTTGTCAGTTTTAAAGTGCCAGTCCATATCTCAAGCACGTTGAAACGTTTTTCCGTTTTATTCTTTTCTTTTTCAGAGAAGCAATGATGATTGATGGAGTAATTGGAAGTGAAAATGAATGAAACCAAATGGAATCAAATAGAGTATTCTCCTAGTTTTGATGGTGGTGGCATAGGGGGACTCCCCCCCCCCCCCTTAATAGCTACGATGTTAACGTGGAGATAAAGAGTTGTTGTATGTATCAAATTGCAGTTAAGGTGAACATGAAAAAAGTCATATTCACAAGCTAAGGCAAGCAATAAAATGAACTTGACAAATGTTAAGAAATTTACCAAAAGACAGTTAGATAAAGACGCCGGCACCTGTGAAAATAGTGTTTTTAAAAATCAAAATACGATGTAAACGTGGATATAAAGAATCATAGAAATGGAGATGGCTAAAAACAAAACAACAAACATAAAAAACAAGAACACTAACATCATTTGCAATAACAGTCAAAGCTTATAACCATGAATAGCGTAGCAAAGCATATGTTGTAAAATCACCAGATTACATGATATTGTCACGTACTAATCACTAATTTCTCATTTCTTTTTATTGCTTTCAGATTTATGATAGTCTTCACAACCCACTAAAAATAGATCCTACTACTAAATCCTGCGAAGAAGAAAGGATTAGATCGTTCCATGTAAGTATATGAATAAAAATCTTTCATAAACATAAACAGCTAGATGTGTATCATATGGGACTCAATTCATCTCACCATCTATGATGATTGCGCAATTCTAATTGGAAATAGCTAGTCTGGATGGAAGTACAGCCTGTCATAGTATCCTGATGAGACGCTGCTAAGTCGTACTTGTCTTTCGCTCTTCACTTAAAGAGATTTAAATAATTAGGATGTGCATGTGTGCCTGGGTGTGTGTGTGTGTGCGTGTGTGCGTGCCCTTACATAGATACACTTGTGGGGTGCAGAGAACAAAAGAGCACAATGATGGCCTTTATTCCGTCATGCTTGTGGGGTACAAAATACAATAGGAGAAGTGCTTGTGGGGTACAAAGTACAAAAGGAGAAAACAATACAGTTCCCCACAAGTCAATGTGTGTGAGGGTGGGTGTGTGCGGGTGTGTGTGTATGTGTGTGTTAGAGAGAGAGGGAGAGAGAGGGGAAAACATGAAAAGAATTTGCATGGATTAGAGTGACGATTTTTTTTTTTTAGTATGGACCTGGATAGTAGGTACATGGGAAGGGGGGGGGGGCTATTCTTGGAAACTGAAGAGATATCTGAAATGCGTTTATTTACTAAACGTGGTTATAAAAAAAAACACCTATGTTATGGCTCGTATATAGGCTGTAATGTAATTTATATGACTTAATCTTAACCTTTGAAGTATTGGTTTATTGAAACCTTTATTCTGATAACATTTGACAAATTCCGGTGAACGTAAACGGGTAAGAGCAAAGTGAGATTATATAAAATTGTGTTCTAACATATATAATGTGAGAAATCAATTGAATTGAATGAGAGAAATTAATTGGGTAGCTAAATTCATTGTTCCTTCTTACTGACTTCCTTTTTGTGGAAATAACTGCAGGGTTTTTGCAAAAACTGTCTCCGCCGGGAGTCGAACCCGGGTCTTTGGCACTGTAGTGGTTAAGGCCAAACGCCTTAACCACTAGACCACGGAGGCGGGATGAGTGGTATTCGGCTACACCAGGTACAGACACCGACAGGCAGCCCTTGCAACCCCTTCGCAGTAAATTTATTCCTTTTCTTTATATATATATACGATGACTTCGTGTAGCCTGGGTGTTTAATATACAAGAACATTAAGAAAGGTATTACATGTATGTACCTTTAAGTCCAAGTTTAATTGCAGGGTCAATGCACAACATGGCGTCACTGTTATTTGACTGGTATTTATATAGGGTGATGATTAAAGCAAGGGTTTAGTTCTAGTAAAGGTTACAAATAATTGGGGAGTTTTCCATTTTTTTTTTCTTTTTATATTTATAAAACAAAATCAAGTAGCAACGTCCCTTGAAGAGGAAGGTTCTTGTTTTGCTCACATACTTCAATTAATGTAATTCTAGCAATAGTTTCCAACTTTGGACGGAATTCTGATTCTGATGTTTGTGTAGTCCCTTGTACCTATTTCTGTGTCGGGTACATTTGATAGTTTGTGATTCTCAGCAAGGAGTAGTCAGTTCGTTACAATTTTGATTATTAAAAAACCCTCGTATCAATCCAGTGATCCCCTTTACTCCATAATCTTTGAGAAATGGTAACTTCTAGTCAGTTTCCCTTCACATTGGAATGTTATGACCAGTAATCGACTTTATCTTTAAACTTCTCTGAGGGTCGGGAGTAAGCGAACAGTGGTCCGAGTACGGGTTAAGAGTCAACATATGTCACATGCCTGCTAAATTGGCTGATCGAAGTTCCTGGCGTTCTCGTAAATGTCGGCCGTGTCGACTTCGGGAATGAAAGAGCGACGATCACATATAGGGTGAGCGGAGTTGTTCTTCTGATTTTTAGATCACTTGTCGAAAACATGAATAAGGCTTTCTTTGAAGAAAAGGCTCACTGGTTTATTTACGAAATTCTGAGGATGATTTAATTTCGATTTTGATGGACTTAGATAAAGGAACTATGTCGACTCAGAGAATTCGTTTGTCGGTGTTCAGTGCTTGCTTGTGGAAAAAAAAGAGGAAAACACAATTTGGGAGCACTAGTGTGGGAGTCGCAACATACTTAAACCAATGATTTTCATTTAATCTCTGATTTGTTTTCCTTTTGAAAGTTTGGTTGAAAGATCTAAAACCTAAAAAGGACGTTCCTTTCTCGAAAACTTATGGAAGATGATTATATCTAAACCATTCATCAGTCAAAATGAGGAATGACGAAGAGGCAATCAAGGGATGAATGTAAAATCATGTGTTGAATGATTTCGGAATGTGACGGAAGTATTTAGATCTGTATAACAAAAGGATGTTCTATGACCTAAAAACTTATCTTATAGTATGCCCTGCCCGATGAAGAAAATAGTGTGATTAAAGTTACTAAAGTTACAGCAATACTTTTAAAGTACTTTCATAATCAGGAATAAATTCACAACATTTAATAATATCTGAGAACATTCTTTGTAACATAATAATTATACTTGAAATGAAATTCTCCGCCGAAACGCATTACCCGATAAAAAATTGCAATTTTTCCCATTTCTACCGCCAAAGCCCTTATCGATCAACCTCTCTGAGGGATATCGCAGAAATTTGAAATATCTATAATTTCCCCCATATGTTTGACCCTCATTGCACTATCAAAGATTATCCGTAATGCTACTCTCTCCGATGTTCCTGTACTAGATTTGAATGCCATTTTATTTTTAATGGGTTGACCTTCTCGATATCGCAATAATATGTTCCATGAGATTGCTCAATTTCAGAACATTTATGGAACCTCGTCACTGCGATGGCTTTCGATATGAAAACAATCCTTCATAGCTTCCCTTCAATAACTCCTTCATGTCATAACGATTGTTGTTTCTGTTTTTTTTATTGTTCAGTTTTATAGAAAATTGATTGGACTAATTAATTCCACATGCGTTACCCATGTTACCTTAAGACAATCGACGGACTATGCCAACATTGGTATGTTTCTGAGGTTACACGTCGTTATTCCGAAGGCTCTTATTTCCGAAGTTCATAATACTCTGAAGGTTCGTTACTCCGAAGGTTCTTAAATCCGAAAATGAAACAGGGTTCATAAATTTAAAAAAAAAAATGAAATATGGTTCATAATTCCGAAAGTGAAAAGGGGTTAGTAATTCCGAAAATGTAATAGGGTTCATTATTCTGAAGGTTCATAATATCCCCGCTCAAATAGTGGAATCCACTTTCAAAGGAATAATTCGAACCACTAGTTTTGAGTGAATTCGAAGTATTTTTTAGTTGACTCAACTCCAAAATGGAGTGATCCCTGATTATGACCCCTAAAATGTGGATTTCCATTCCTCGATCTGCACTAAGAGAGTAGAAAGGTAGGGGTAACATTACGATGATTCATGCTGTAGCAGCCGGTACTGATTAAACTCTCACCCTGGAAGGTCATGAATCAAAATTCTGTGTTTATTATTCATGTGACTATCGATTACGGTTCCGGAACCGTCTGCAGAATTAACAGTAGCATATCAGAAGGTTTCCGAGTGCAGTACATGTGCTCTGCCTCTAGACCTTTACTTTTTAGAGCATAAATATTTTACTTCTAAACCCTTTTTTTTTTTTTTTTTTTTTTTTTTTGCTTTCCATGATAATTATGTCTCATTTACTCATTATATCACCGTTACTACCATTACACGTGGTAAATATGTTTTTATAAAATTCTTAAGACTTGAGATATGCTAGGAAGGATATTAAACGAGAGACAAAACATTTATTTTCGGAATGTTCCATGTTCGAATCGTGTTGTTCCTTTTCTTTTTTCCGTTTCACCTCGACAAAATTTGAGTAAACATTATTTTGCTTTAGGTCATAGAAAGATTTTTTTTAAATGAACAAGAATGGCTATAATTTTGATTGTAAATTGACAAGATTACATTGTTAGTTCTGCTACATGTTTTCTAATTCCTACAGAAAATTGTGATAATAATGAACTTTTCATGCCAACAAACTCTTCCGAAGATGAAGTTTATAATCTTGATTTTTTTGTTTGTTTGACGCACTCTTCTTTGAAATAAGGTTTTAAAAAAAGAAATCGGGGAACATTTCATGGCTTACAGTAACATGAGGAAACATCTGCTACTTAATTCCACTCTATATTCGAACCTAATTTGGTTATATGTGAAAGCTTGAGGTATAAAAACCTCTAGATTACAACGAGAACAGATAAAGTCCCGTGGATTTGTAAGAGGAGCTTTAATTACTGTTACTCAACCAAGGAACGTTAAAACGACGAACGTGTAGGATGATTCTTTAATATCACTAATACTTGGTAGAACCCCCGAAGCGAGGCAGACAATATTGGCTATCCAATAGGTGGTTCGCGGTACATGATCATGGTTAAAAAAGGAAAGTGATGAGGTCACCTGGGGCGTTTAAAAAATATCATGTGGTGTTGAAGATATTTTATCTATGTTCTAGGCTCCGGAAAGTATAACCTTTGCTTGTGGACATCTAATTTAAACTTAATAACAGCATCATTAAGGAGACGATTTATGGTCCATTTGCCTGGTTAAGAAGTGTAACTTGGACGAGTGCTAAGCTATGGGGCAGCGCCATGTCATAGCCAAACTCTTACATTATTTCTTTAAATATTTTTGATAGAAATTAGGTTGTAGTTTAAAGGTTTGTTTTGGGCTGACAAAGCTATGGCTATGGTTGATTATCTCCTTTCTCATACACTGCTTCAATTAAATCTCATCAAAGAAATGGCTCTCAATGTCTTGTTACCAAAGTGCGTACAGGTTTGCCACAGCTCAGAAAATGCGCTCCATTTTATAACCATTTCTTATGCACTGCATCATAGAATTCTTACAAGTAGCCATAAAGATGAAAATTCGTGACATACCGGTAAGTGAGTCTACATCTACCGTAGATCGTCGGGTGATCCTAAGCCGAGTAGTCTAGTAGGAGAAGGGGGTTCACGTGCACCCGAAAAGTATATTTTTCTAATCCACCCTACCTAGACCAGTTTTGTCTGTAGAATTCAAAAATGCATTTTTAAAAGGTCAAAGAGTGTCCCATAGTGGTCAAAAATCCGTTTCCATGGTAACGGATGGTGAAAATGACAGGTTTTCCTAAAAGTGATGTAATATTTGATAGGATTGCTCAATTATCACAGTTTTGGTCTCAAATTACAGAGAATTAAATTCTCTAAAAGATCATATCAGTTATGGAGGGGTTTATACCAATTTTCATATTAATTTTTGGATCAGAATATAAAATTTTCCATTTTTTTCAAAAAAATAGTGTTGTACCATATTATTAATCTATCTATAAATGGCACGAAAACAAATTCTATTAGTCTCATTTTTCTTCTAAATTATGCTGACTATGTATGCAATGCAATGTGAAAATTACATAGACGTTCCTCCAACAGCAGGGAAGTTACGGCCATCCAAAGTTGACACTGAAGTATGTCCAGAGTGGTGAAGAATTTCAATATGGGATGATGATGCGCGCCCTCTATTGTGCAGAAATAAACAGGCTTGCTTGTGATAGGACAAAAGTTTTGCCAAGCTTTTGTAAAGTTTGTTGTTTGGATCTGAGAAGTCATCTTTTATACATCTAACATGTGGTAAGTTTCTATTGCTGATTTTTTACATTAATTCTGCTACATTTTGTGATATTTGCCAAAAAGATTATTTGTTTAAAGTACAAAATAAAACCTATTTATTGATTTGTTCCCACTAATTTTGTATGATCAGTCCCACATGTATAAAATTGTGTTAGGATTACATGTGACATGAAATCAGAACTTGTCAGTGTGGTATATTGATTGTTGAATTGATTTGATTTGAATTCACTAATTATGTGTTTAAAGAAAACATCTATGGATAGATTGTTATTTGTATATTTATGTTACTTTGAGTGAAAATAAAAAACTACAAGATTGTTTTGTATTTTGACGGAAGGATGCTGTAATAACCTAGAGTCTAAGGCTTAGAGTTTGGGTGTAGAGCACTCATGGGCCCTTGCCTATGTGGGACTGTGTCCAACATTCACTGTTGCAGCAGTCAAAAACAGACAACAAAATTGCTCTAAGCAAGATTTAATTTTCTTAAATTTGCTAGATTACCTGATGCATGGACTCTTCCACTCTTACTGTGCCACAAATTAGGGGATTCAGAATTGAAAGGGAAATTTTAAATAATTATTTTCCTCTCCTGTATGAATGGTCTAGCCTGGAAAAGGGCCTGCTGGTACACACAATAGCTATTGAAGCCTATTCACCCATAAAAGAGCTAGTCTGAGTACAAGGTTATCTTCAGATAAGCTTGTACATGTATAAGTGGGTGTAGAGGGGGTCTAGATCTTGACTCTAACTATAGGCCTAAGAATAACAGTCTATCATTTGATTCATCTGTTTTTATATAAAGTAGACTACTTCCTTGTAAAAAAAAAAACAAATAGTGAAGCGCCCAAAATTCTTGTAAATTTGTAATTTTATAAATTTTGTTTTTTTAAGGCGTAGTCCACAACAAGATGAAGTTCATTTCAATAAAAAGAATAAAAATTTCCAAACAAAACTGGAAATTTGATGAAAATCGGATGCAAAATAAGGAAGTTATCAATTTTCAAAGTTTCACAATTTTTTTTTGCAAAACAGTTCTTGAACAGTCGATATGAATATTCAGTGAGCGAGTTGATGATGTCATACACTCACTATTCTCCATAATAATCTATACAAAAATTTCAGAAAATCTTCATTTTTTTCACTAAAACTGAAAAGTCATCCATCATGTCTACACATATTAGACTAAATACTATTTTGCAACTATGTAAGGAGTATTTAGGACAAATTTTACATTTTTATACTTCAAATATGAAATTTTTGTCATTTCTGTATACATATTGTGTGGAAAATTGTGAGTGTATGACATCATCAACTCACTCACTGAACATTCATATCGATTGTTCAAGAACTGTTTTGCGAAAAAATAGCAAAAATTTAAAAATTCATAACTTCCTTATTTTGCATCCAATTTTCATCAAATTTTCACTGTTTTGTTTGGAATTTTTTATTCTTTTTATTGAAATGAACTTCATCTTGCTGTAGACTTGGCCTTTAAAGAATATGGCACTGAAAGTGATAATGTGAAAGATTAGAACCACATACCTCTTCGAAGTGATTAATCTAAAATGCCTCTCTTTTTTGTATTAAACATGCCTAGTTTGCAATGTTTCATGTGATTTATATTTGAAGAATATGGCGTTGAATTGAATGATCAACATCAACCTATTTAAATCAGTGATCATAAAAGTTAACTGCCTGAGTTTGTTTTATTTTTGTAATCTATTTTTTTCTAATAATTTCCAAAGCCTACAATTGATAACTTTGATTCAAACATTAATGTTCAGTTGGATACACCAGGCAGGAAGAATGCATGGATTTCCTAAACTTTCTTTGAGAAGTGTAGGCCTTTGGACACATTTTTATTTCTTCAATTTCTCATTAAATACAATTATAAGAAATAGGAATTTAATTTGATAAATACTTTCATAGTCAAGATACAATCTTGTGTTACCTTTTCCCTCTCGGCTTTAGATAGACTACATAATGTACGATTCAATAAATTTCACATTCAAGCAGGCAGTCCTGTAATAATAATAATAATAATAATAATAATAATAATAATGATAATGATAATAATAATTATGATGATAATGATAAAGTAACGAAATTAGAATTAGGACAAATTAGGCTGTAATTAGCAAAAGTCTCAGTCTTGTGTATATTTGCTTTTTTTCATGATGTTATTCATGTCAATATTTATTCATGTATTTGCATATTTAATTGATCAACATTACTTGGATTTTATTTATTGTTTACAGGTCTTCTAATGCAGCATGGTGAGGTGATCCTTGGGGCAAGAACCATGTCAAAGAAACGCAAGTTGAGTGCAGAAAATTTGCTCGAGCAAACATCAAGATCTCGCAAATCATTTTCACACGGCAGACTATTTCCACCTGAGTGCATTTTCTGCGACAAAAGAGAAAGAAGGGTGAAGGGAAAGACCGAACGGTGCATCAAATTCGCCATCTTCAAATCATCCTCTAGTGGTAGTAGTGGCCTTAAACATCAGACATGGAAAGACATTGAAAATAGAGCTTTCGAACTGGGATTGAGTGCACTACACAGAAAAGTGCAAGGTGAAGATCTTTTTGCGAGGGAAGCATGTTTCCATGCTTCCTGTAGAAATGACTTCAATCTCAAATATCTCAAATATCTAAATGCTAAAACATCCTCCAATGATGACAACTTGTCCAAAACTGCTGCCCACCAGAGGGCATTTGATGTCGTTCTTGAGTACGTGAAAGAAGAGATTATTGCTCGTCACAAAATAGTCAGAGTATCATCGTTACGCAATCTTTATGTGCGAGAGCTGGACAGGACAGGTCATCCGAGTCCAGACTATAGAAGTGAGAGACTGAAACTACGCCTGCAAAACCATGATGATGTTGGCAGTTTGCTAGAATTTGCAAACATGTCAGATGACAAGGGTTGTATTACTTACAACATTGTATATAATGCAAGTATTTCTCTGCAAGATGCCATCACACAGGTTTACAAACTTAGTTCCAGAGAGAATTCAGAAGCAGTTGCAGAAGAGCTCAATCATGATATCAAAACAGCTTTCAAGACATGTAGACCACTTCCCTGGCCACCAACGATGGAAGATCTGGATATGAATCCGGATAACCTGCCACCTAGTTTACTTCAGTTTATGACCTGTCTCCTGTCGGCTGACGGTAAGGGGACACACACTGAAAGCTCCAGCCGGGTTGTGCTGTCAATATGTCAAGATATTTGTCGTGCAGTGACACAAGGATTGTGGAAACAACCTAAGCACATTCTGCTGAGCACGACGATTAGACACCTCTTCAGGAGTAAGAAACTGTCAGCAATACTCCACAGGCTTGGTCATTGTGAATCCTATGATTACATTCTGGAGATGGAGACAGCTCTCGCAAAGACACTTGATGACACGTCAACATGTCTGACACCAAGGATTGTCACTGGAGATGATAACTTGGTGTTCCACACTGAATGGGATAACCTCAACAAGACGACAACCAACATACATGGGTCAAATGTGGTTAATAGTACAGGGGGAATCATGATCCAAGAAACGAAGTGTGATGTCCAGGCGAGCAGTGAAAGAACACTCCCTCTGTTCAAGCGAAATATGATGCGATCCTTCAATACCGAAGAACCTAGAAGTCTTGCCCCAGTCATCATCACTCAGAGAGTAGGACCAAAGTTTCCTGAGGGTACATCATATGTTCCACCCACTTCAAACAACGACATGTATTTGAAGTGCCTTCAAGAGTTCCATGTATGGTCCTTTGCTCGTGTAGTTGGTACAAATGGAGGAGAGGATCAAACGGTGCCAGGATTTGGTGGCTTTGTATCAGCAACTGGAGAAAAACCTGCAAAGAAATCAACAATTGATTACTTTACCCCATCCATCTACCATTCACGGAGTATGCCACCATTAAAGAATTGCTGAAGAGATCGGAGGATGCTACAAAGCAAGTTGGTCAATCATATGTGCTCACCACATTTGACCTTGGAGGGTGCATGAAGGCACTTCCCCTCATTTGGAAGTACCCAGAAACATACAAGTACCATGTTGTGACACCTGGCCCCTTTCACACAGGCATGAACTTCATCGGCATGTTGACAGGTCACAAATGCAGGGGATCAGGATACTCCGAAATTCTTCTTGAGGCCCAGCTGACAACCAGTGGCTGTTTGCGTAATGTCTTGGCAGGCAAGGCATATGCCAAAGCTCTTTTCTGTCTCAAGACAGTTTGCGAAGCCATGGGAAGACTGCTGATAGAGCGATTCCTTGAAGATGAGGAGGTCAACATCACCAACCAAACTGCCTTAAAAAGAGTTGCAGAGACATGCACACATGATGCTTTGAATGCGTCAATAGATGATGACAATACCAGCAACCTGCTCACAAAGTACAGAGATTTTGAAGACCGAGTGCGTTCAGGTCATCTTGGCAAGACTGCTACATTCTGGCTGTCTGTGATTGATCAAGCCCGTCTTCTGTTCATGCTGTTGTATGCTGTGAAGACCAACAACTTGCCCCTCTTCCACAAGTGCAATGGTGACATGGCCGACCTGTTCTTTGCTTATGATGGTCCCAACTACTCAAGGTAAGCCTTCACTCTATCTTTGCATATCGCGAATAATCAGCTGTGGTTAGTGAATAGTCATGTAGACATCAACATGCTGTTGCTGAAAATATCTCACCAGAAATCAGATTTTTTTTTTGTTTTTGTTCCAGTAATCCAATAATTTTGTTGTAATAACCTACAGAGGTATACATAATCAGAAAATTGTATCTATTTTTGTTATCATTGTCAGACATATATTTATGCAAATATCATGCATTTTGCTTTCTCTCATTATTGTTTTCAAGGAATCTGTTCGCTTGTAAGGTATTGATACACAAGGACTTTGAAACAAAAAACCAAAAAAAACCAAAAAAAAAAACAACCAAAAAACACGACAACCTCATAAACAACAAATTCTAAAGAAGAAAGGGGATTTTCAAGTGATTTGAGTTGTTTTTCTTTCTTTCTTATTTCTGAGGATATGTTCTTTACTATATCACATTTATGATGTTATCCAGTTGTTCCTTTAATAAAATTCCAGTTACAGGGAGCTACAGGTCTGATTTGTTTTCTTTCTTTTTTTTTCAATCTCAAGGTATTTGGCATGGTTGGAGGTGTTCTTGACCAACATCGAACTTTCTCATCCTGGAGCCAAACAGCTGTTAGAGAAGGGAGGCATTGCTGTTGCACGATCTGTCATACCTGGAGCACGTTCCGCTGTGGACAAAACGATGGAAGAGACCTTTATGCGCTTCGCAAAATCACAAGGTATGTATCGGTTACAATACCGTACATTACATTACAATATATTGCAAGCTCATATATAAATAAACTATCATGTCCATAAATCTAGAATCAAACCTTCGTGTTGAATGTAATCAGGTCAGTTCATAGTGGTGTTAGAGTGGTTCATTTAAGATGAATGAAATACATGCTTTACTAAAACATGTAATTTTTAATTCATATTTTGATGATCATAAAAGACAAACTTGAGGCTTCAATGTTTTATTCACTTTGCCATCATGATGGAGATTACCTTTTCTGACCTCTTGGCTTTTAACGTTCTCATTTCCTTTATTCTTTTTTATGCATTAGGTGGGTTTGTCGGTCTTTTCTCCCTCTATGGTGCTTATCAACGATGGTGTCGCACAACTTCCACTAGGACACAGTTCTTTGAGAAAATTCTTGAGATGTGTGGGCTTGTGTGTGATCCAGATTCCCCCAAAGATGGAAAGCATCGTGAGCTTGATAAGGCAGAGATCAGGAAGTCTGAGCAGGCTGTTCAACGCACCCTAACGGCCATACGCAATTTCACAAACCCCTTCACCATCGCTGACAAGGATCAACTCTACTGCTTGGCTTCTGGTTCGCCAGTCTCTCCAGAAGTCACCTATGATGTACTGAGAGCAGAGACTGTCGGCAAAGAGGAAAAGGAACGCTTCATCAAGGATCGATTAGCAAAAGATCCAGAGGGCCTCTTCTTTGAGCCTATCAAGAGGCAAAAACTAAAGACAATGGATTCCTCAAACAAGGCAGTGAAACTTACAACTTCACAAGGAAAGGTGGGTTGATGTCATCTTTATCTGTTTTTAAGGGGTTGTAGCAGACATTTTGCTGATTATGTTGACCTTGTGATTTTCACTCTCATATCAAAACAAATATTATTTAAAATTCATTTTGGTAATAATTAGCACTCAAGATTGCATTTTCATGACTCTAAACTTTTTGATTTAAAATGAGCAGTGTCCTTTGTATATTTTTAAGTGTATATTACCAATTCTTAAATGTTTATATCTTATGTATTTTTTTTACATGACTGCAACAGTTTTCCATGTTTTCAATGTGGAAAAATAAAATAATTAAATTGAATTGAAAAACATGAATGTAAGAACATAATTACTCCTGTAAGCTTATTGTAGCCAGGTTTCTTAATTCATTAATTTCTCACTCATTTTTTCAGGTTATCCAATACCGTGAACAAAGTGATATTGCCTTTACACTCCTGGTCAAGTCGCAGCATGTCAAAGAACCGATCAACCTTGATGAGCTGATGAAGTACCCACTGACCCCAGTACCACACAGCCTTGGAACAGCTGATGGTTTCTTTACCAAAACAAACAAAGCGTCAATGCTCCACTACCTCCTGGAGGGGATCCAGGATGCTGAATATCCAAGTGATGCTCTCTTCATCCAAGATGGAAATGCTCTCTTTCATGGCCTCAACAATCTGCCTCCTACTTTTGGACAAGTGTGTCTTCGCATTCTTGACATCATGGTGGCAAAGAGAAACTTTGTCTTTGCGACCGACTGCTATCATGCTGAATCCATCAAAGGGCAGGAACGACTCAGACGTGGATGTTCACCGAAGTTCGTGGTAGATGGTCCAGCCACGAGAACACCAGCTGACTTCAAGGTATTCTTGACCAATGAAGACAACAAGATGCAACTGTGCCACCTTCTACTTCAAGTGTGGAAGGGTGAGAGGGCAGCATCCCGTCTGAAAGACATTCCGACTGCAATCATGATTGTTGATGGACGAGCCCACCAGTTAACCTCATCTGATGGCAATGTGAGTAAATGCTATATAAATCATATCATTCATTCATTTGAAAAGAGCATCTTGTCTTGTACCGTTCAGGTTGGTTGAAATTTCTACGATGATTTCATTTCTTTTTCTTTTTCTTTTTCTTTTCCAGGTATCTGTAACAGAGATCAAAGAACTTGCTTCGAATCAGGAGGAAACTGACACTCGGGTGATCTTGTACCTGCAGCATGCGGTCAAGCTGGGATTCAAGTCTGCAGTTGTCCGGTCGCCAGACACTGACATCCTCCTTATTCTTCTGCACCATGCAAATAGCATCCCTCTGACGATCTTCTTTGACACTGGATCTGGAAAGCACCGTCGCATCATTAACATTTCAACACTGGCGTTGAAGATAGGAAAGCAGCGCTGCACTATGTTGCTTGGCCTTTATGTCTTCACTGGTGAAGATGCTACAAGTGCCTTCAAGGGCAAGGGAAAGGTTGGCCCTGCTAAGAAACTTGAGAGTCTTCCAGAGTTCCAGGATGCTTTCAGGTAGTTTTAACACCCGATATACACCAGTTTGTAGTTTCATTCTGCACATGATCAGGAAAAAATATCAGTTGTACTCAAGGCACGGTGGTTTTAAAATTCAGACATCTTGGATGAAATAATAATTCTTCTAGTTTTTACAAATTATGCTTGCAATTACATTGAATGAATAGCAAATATTTACTGGTAGCTAGAAACAAATAAAGCAATGAATGGTAGCAAATAAGACATTGACATAGATGCTTTCCCAGGTGATCATCAATGTGAGCAATTCTAATGTGAGCAATTCTGGTCACCCGATCTACATAGGCAATTTCATTCTTCGTCGAGTTTGAATTCCAGAGATTGTTGTAGGAGACACGCATTTGAAATGTCTTGCTTTGAAAATGTCTCATGGCCTATATATAAATGAGAAAAAAAAATGAAAATTCAAGTGGGAAAAGTGTTCATGAGATAACTACAAACTGGTATATGAAATGTCATATCTATAATCAATTTTTAAACACTTCAATCATATATTTTATTCTTGATAATGCCTTACATAACAAATTTTGCTCTTTTTTTCCTTCTCCAGAACACTTGGGGACAATTGGTCAGTCAACTCAAATACTGCCAAGGCTATTGAGGCATTCACCTGCCGCATGTATGGCAACAAGAAGGAAACATCAGTCAATGTCCTTCGTGGAATAATGCTGAGACGGATGGTAGGGGAAGATGAACCATTAACTTCTAAGTCAAGGGTGGATTTCTCTCGCCTTCCACCATGTCATGACAACTTAATTCCCCACCTCCAGCGGGTAAACCATCGCCTAGCCCACTACAAAAGAGCTGGAAAGCCCATGTTCCGGAGTCCGAAACCACATGACCCTGGACAAGGCTGGGAAAGGACAGAGAATGGCATGTTGGAGCCAATGTGGTCCTGTGGCCCAATCCTCCCACCCTCCCTAGTTGACTTGTTGCCTGATGCAGTAGATGACCAGGACCATGGCGAATTGATTGAAGATCAAGCTATTGACTGGGATGAACTATCAGATGATGAAGATTAAATAGGAGGCACTGTATTTTTTTCATCATACATGTTAATTTCATCGCCACATGTGCTCTTTGATTTAACACTCTGCTATTTTACTTTGTTTTTGAAGGATTACATTCAACTTATATTTTAAATTTCATGGAATAATAGGTACTCTGCCTTTACTCCTGAAAAGTCATTTATTGAATAGAAAGCAATATGTATGAATTGGCAATATTTTTTCTGTACATAGCAATATACAATTGGCTGCTGCACAAAGGTCTTATCTAGGCCTTCTCTTATTTCTGTTGTATGTCAATGACTTGCCATGTGTCAGCAATTTCTTCTATTTTATTCGCTGATGATATTAACCAGTTTTTATCTGCCAACGATCCTTTTGAAATGTACTTTGTCTTGAAAACTGAAATGTACCAATTGTTTAATGCCAATGAGCTTTTGGTTATCTTTGATAACACAAATTATGGAAATATGCAATAAGCACACTGATCATATTACATTGCAAATAACACTTTTTAAAATGATAAACAAGTTAATCAAGTAAGATTTCCGGAGCAATTCGGAATGAAAATACAACTTGGAAAATTGGATATGCCAATTCATTTATATTTGTAAAAAGGATTTCTCAGGTAATTGAAGTGTTAAACAGAGTAAAGACAACATTACTACTATGGATCCTTTGAAATTTATTTTTTCTTAGACTTTTAAGAGCAATTCTGTATGAAAATATGACATGGAAATGCAACATTGATTATATTTGTAAAAATACTTATCCGGTATTTGAGGTGTTAAATAGAGAGAAAAAATATGTAGTACCAATGTGACTTCTAAATTCATAGAGTATAACATAATTATCATGATCTTGCAATACTTGTATTATTATGCAGTAATAATATTGGTTTTTAGGCAGCACATTTATTCCAAAGTGTTTATATACTTAAAGATTGTGCAAAAAAGGTAACTATTAATTATTTGTTGAAGCTCATATACACACACAAAAAAATGAACTTTATGAAACCCAAATTATTCTAAATATTTATTATTATTTTTAGGTGAATTCTTTCTTGCAATATTGTTTTTTTTTTTAATAGCAGTGTTATAAGTCGTGTCGCAAGAAATCCATATAAGTTTCTACGTTCTTTTTTGTGTCATAAGTTCCCTAGAACTACGATTCGCTCTAATGGATCTATCATTTGGAATGCTTTACCTGACTACCTAAGTGTATTCCATTGTCATCTCTGAAACAACTACTATTTAGCAACAGGATGCTGAATAAATTAATTGAAGTTCATGCTGAAAATGTGCACTGCAGTGGAATTTCTCTCTTCTGCCTCTCCGGGGGGGGGGGGGGGGAGGGGGCACTTCCACTTCCATTACAAGGTGGACCTTGCTTCTACATCTATTTTCAAAACATAGGCCTACCCTTTTTATACCCATTTTGTTACATGTTTTTTTCAATTCTGATACCCTTTGCACTGCACGCTTGTACATCACCCATCTGTGAAAAAAACAACCCTTTTTTTAGCCCCTAGATCTTCCACCCCCCCCCCTTTTTTTTTTGCTGGTGGTGGGGGGGGGGCAAAAATAACATATATATTACCTAAAATTAATGTGACATTCAGTACAAATTCTATCTGGAAATACTTTATCTCATCCATCTTCATTCCCAACAATTTTGGAACAGATTCTGTTGAGTATACAATTGAAATGAAATTATTCAACAATAGAGGGCGCTCTTCACATTGACATTTTTTACCACTCTGGACATGCTTCAATGTCAACTTTGGATGGCCGTAACTTCCCTGCTGTTGGAGGAACTTCTATGTAATTTTCACATTGCATTTCATACATATTCAGCATAATTTAGAAGAAAAATGAGACCAATAGAATTTGTTTTCGTGTCATTTATAGATAGATTAATAATATGGTACAACAGCATTTTTTTAAAAAAAGGGGAAAATTTTATATTCTGACCCAAAAAATGATACGAAAATTGGTAAAGACCCTTCCATAATTGATATGATCTTTTAGAGAATTTAATTCTCTGTAATTTGAGACCAAAACTGTGATAATTGAGCAATCCTATCAAATATTACATCACTTTTAGGAAAACCTGTCATTTTCACCATCCGTTACCATGGAAACGGATTTTTGACCACTATGGGACACTCTTTGACCTTTTAAAAATGCATTTTTGAATTCTACAGACAAAACTGGTCTAGGTAGGGTGGATTAAAAAAATATACTTTTCGGGTGCACGTAGACCCCCATCTCCGACTCAACTAGAGAGGATTACGGTCTTTGACAAGAGAGACGTCGGACGGATTAGGTCTAAGACCCACACGATGGATTTCCTCTTATCAGGGTGGCCTTTTCGTCTCTGAGTAAAGCGGATGATTGGCCGAGTCGATTGACTTTATCAACCTCGGTGGGTTACAATCTAGGGATGAAGTTAGATGCAACCATCTTGATGGAGACTTTATGGAGTAGCCCATCTTCCTGTGGATTAGCCGGGGGCATCATGTTTGACGCCGGAGAGCAGGATCAGAGAGTCCCGTTCCCTGATGAAGTTGTCTTTTTGACTCGCCTTTTTTTCTAGTAAGTAAACCAAAGTGGATTTCAAATCGGATGAGGCGATGATTTTCAGAAAGTCGATCTCACCTGAGGGTTGAGAGTTTGACCACCTAGGACATGTTTGAAGGGGGTTCAGTTTAACTGTGGATGCTTAAAAAATTATTGATAGGCCTGTAGTTTATTTTTTGGAAGATTTGACCCTGAAAATGAATAGGTCTACGTGACATACTTCTCATCCACTATTTCTTTCTCTTTTTCTTTCTCTCTCTATCCCCCTTTCTCTCTTTTTCTCTCTCCTCATCTCTTCTATCTCTCCCCTCTCTCTTCTCATGATTAGTGGTTAAGGCAATTGCGCCATAGGTAAGGTACCCATAGGTACGGTACCCGAGCTCGATTCTTCATAGATTTTCCAAATTGAGGAGGCAGTAATAAGCAGAATATTGAATGAGGTTAGTATCGAGCTTCTCATCTGATTTGATATTTTGTATTCTCTGCAAGTACACAGTGACCTGCTGGCCTTTAAAAACTAATAATATTATTTTCACATGTAATACATCTAATAATAAGAATTATATGAGGAAATGTGGAAACAAAACGAGAAATCCACCTCCCTTGTAATTTATAGTGTCTCAGCTCTTCCCCATATACGTCAATCATATATGTCCTGGTGTGATTTGGTTCGTTGGATATAGGGGAAATCATTTCCCTGGAAAAAAAAAAAAAAAAAAAAAACAATACTCCTATCCTCGCTGAGCTCTCTATTCATGGCAGATAACTAGATTACGACCTGGGAATTTCTTTGCTATTCACTTCTGATTATCACCGAATCAATAAACGGCAAACTCACTTGCCACACAACCATTCTGAGAATGGTTGCCACACAACCATTCTCAGAAATGCTAACCTCTTGCCCTTTAGTCAAAACAAGAGGAATAATGCCGGTGCAGCTGTATGATCTTTTAAGACTGAAATTATAAATTATAAAGCTTCCTCGGATTGTTCTGTGAAATATTGTGCCTTACGGTATCACTCTTTGTCTCACCTCTTCCTAGCTACATATTCATGTATAAATTTGACGCGGAATGTTACGATAGCAAGCTAATATAGGAGTGCGTTTAAAATCTCTGTGAAGCCCCTTACACACTTTCGGAGTCGGGTGTCAGTCTCGACTCTAGCATGGCATTACTCGCAAAGAACTCGGGAAACAATATGTGATACTTCGACGTGTAATTTGGACAGTGTCTTGTAATGTGCAATAAACATATCTAAGGCCAAGATTCTTTCTGCATGAGTTTGAGTGTCTCACAATACTTGGAACTTGTTTAAAAATACTTTTTGTGTCTCTTGCCGAACTCACACAGCTCGGAAGCCTTGGTAGATCGGGATATATCGGAGCCCTCGGGTGCTCAGGAAAGATCGGAAGCCTCGGGAGCTCGGGAAACTTCCGAAGCCTCTCGGGAGTTCGGGAAAGATTGGCATCTTATACAGCCAAGTGTGAGATGGGCTCAATATAGATTCATGCCGACACTTTATAGGCAAGCTGTTCACACAGTGGGGGTCAACACCTGCCTATCATGGGAGATTAGTTTACACCATACATGTTTCATTAAATATCGGGCTTTTCAGAGATGTCTGTAATTATCTAGAAGATAGTATCAAAGAATTGCAAATTTTTGTGCATTTGTGCATTATTACTCTTGTCTCTAGACTTTTAAAGGATGAAAATTACTTGAAATATACAAGACAAAAATACGCTGTATTTATTGGACAAATGAATGGGATTTTATTTCAGTAAAATAGGATAATTCAAGCTGATTCAAAGGACGACTCATTTCCTGGATCTGGGAATAGAATGTATTTGCAATTTTATTAATACAGGGTAACATTGTGAGTTTTAGAACTGTTTTCCACAACGGCATTTACTATGTACATGGCAATATTTTTAAAGGTTGACATACAGAAAAAAAAAATGTAATCCCTTGTAGAAATTAGAAACAAAGAAACAGATTAATTTACGTATAAGCAAAATACAAATTTGCAGGCAAACTAAGAATGATTAGACTAAGAAATATGTTAAAGTCTGGAAAAACACAGAACAAAACCAAGGTTTAAAAAAAAAAAAACCCATTAAAAAAAATAGTAACGATTTAACAGTTATCTTGAACTTACTGTTTAAAGCTGACATTAAAAATGAGTGATTAGGAAACACTTCAGAAAATAACAACATATTCCGGGATTGATCATATCTAAACATTTGGATGATGACATGTAGATCAACTATTAATTTGGGTTATTCAGTGACAACTTAAAGCATGCAACGACCGACTATTTCCTTGATTCACTCTAAGGCTGTTCCACCCTGTACATCACATGTATTCTAAAGTACGACTGGCAGCATTTTTTGATAGTCTCAATTTATTATTAAGAGAGTCATTAATTCGGTTAATTGTGTCAAACGAATGGATCGGTCTGGTGAACATATTCAAACTAATCGGGTGCGAGATCGTTAATACATTTATACACTTGGTTCATTCTAATAAGTATGTTGATTCCATTGAATTGGCAGTTCTTGCCAACTTAAGACCGTAAACATGTCCATTATATGAGTTAGCGGATGTGCACCCAGAATCATTCTAGCCATTCTATTGTGCAGTTTTATCAGTTTATCAAGTATTTTTGATGAGGTATTTGACCATGCAACGTCGCAATAATTTAAGAGTGGCATGATGAGAGAACAACATAATATTCGCAAAATCTCATCAGGTAATACAAGTTTTCCAGCATATTATTTCTCAATTCATCAGCATTTTTTGCTCTGAGGAGTAATATAGTATCATCGGCATACATATGTACTTTACAATTACGATCAATAAAAGCAGATAGTAAATTATTCATGTAAATTACAAAAATCAGTGGCCCCAATATTGAGCCATGTGGTACACCAATGGTAACTGGGGCAAGTGATGACATGTGCTCACCTATTTATTTGGACTTTGTCTCCTAAATAAGGCCTAAACCACTTTAACTCATCACCCTAGACACCAGCGTCATGTAACTTTTCTAATAATATATGGTGGTCAACTGTGTCAAATGCCTTCTTTAGATCAACAAAAATTGCTCCAGTTTACATATCCTTCATTCATACCTCTTAAAATGTGATCAGTGGCATGGATCAGAGCAGTTTGAGTTGAGTAATGCGTTCTAAATCCAGACTGCTTCTTTCAATATCTTTGATAAAACTTGTTTTCTTGGTAGAAATTTGTAGGGTTGGTTGTGAACTGCTCTTTCTCATAAATTAGATACAACAGGAAGGACAGATATGGATCCATAGTTCCCTATGTCCTCCTGGTCACCGCTTTTATAAACTGGAGAAACTTTTCTATTTTCCATTTATCAAGTAATCGTTGTCATGCACTCTCTCCCCATTCATTTCAAAGCCCAAGTGTTTAGAAAGGGAAAAAAGGCCCCAATTTAAGGATATCAAGTATGTAGATGGTCTGGTGCGATCTGCATGAGGACATTTTTCCAAAATGAATAAACTACTTTTCAAAGCAATGCCACTTAATCATTTTCCTTTTTGTTCATTGCATATCGATCAGGGCGCCTAGAGATAAAAATGAAAGTGGGACCAATAAATTTAGAGCCTTCGAAATCCGCATGCTATCATGGATTATGGAAAGAGGTTGAAATGAAATATGCTCCTCTCAATGAAGGAGTGTATGCTGGTTGAAAAGCCCAGAATTCAGTTGCTGTAATCGAATCAACGATTCTAACCAACCAAACACGAAATCGTCTTTGCCTGGGGCTCAATACACAATGTAGCTGCATGGCCGATAAACATCGCCATTGATGTTGGATTGAGGGGTTAAGCTTACTCAAATGAAAGGGTAGTGCCGCGGATTTGAGCCGATTTCGTACATTATCCTGCTCCACTTTCATTACCGGAGCGGATATTTCTCCTTCATTGCCAAGCTATCGTCAGAGAACCTTTCGTGGAGTATTATCAGCCGACTGGTACATAGAGAAGACTTGCATTTCGTGAGGCGCCGCACGGTGTTAATGAGTTTTGGTGGTTTATTGAAATGCAACAGGAAACTGAGTGGATTTTATCCAGAATAGAACCCAAATGATAAAAAATAAAGAGGGGCAAGAAGAGGAAAGCAGAAAGATAAAGAGCTAAAGAGAGTCACAGAAAGAGAGAGAATGAGAGAGCGAGAAAGTGGAATAGAAGGAGAAAGAGAGAGAGAGAGAGAGAAAAATAATAATAAAGATTTGACAAAAAGGTTGTCCTCAGAGAACTCTAACAAATACTAATTAAAAGAGGGGTTGTAATGTTTAACTTTCCCGTCGAGAGTTTATACAAATAATTTTAAAAAAGTTAAAGAAAAGCAAGTCATTAAATTGTAGAATATATCTGCATGGATGAGAAATACCGTATCCTGGAATATACAGGAATATACGGATGTCGAAAGGCGGGGGACAGGTGGGACATCCCCCCCCCCCCCTTGTGGGATTAGAACCATAGCAATGCATTAAGATGCGTATTTTGTAAAACCCCCAAACCCCCCCCCCGTCACTTTTTTGAGGACCAGTTGACGCCAATGTATATATCCACAATAACAATACCAATTTGGCCTACAAAAGTATAAAATAAAAAATAAATGGGGGGGGGGGGGGGGGGTTCACGCCTCTGTCCGTGAAGACATATCGTTACAACTGCGCTTGCTTGCAGGTGTATATGTCGCCCCCTATGGAAATCGACAATGAGTTACGATGGTTATTGAGTGCCTTTACGAGGCTTTGTTAATGTTTAATGATGGACTTGATCAAGAAGCATGTTTTTTATTATCTCAAAACACCTGGTCAAGCAAAGCCTGTGTTCTTCTCGTGCCTGATTGCCTCCTTTGCTGTCAGTTTGTGAATAAATTTCTCTCTGTTTTACAACGGAAACTCGTCTCCTACCCGAAATCCATTCAATCAGATAACGGAAGAGTAGGACACTTTCCATCCAAACATAAATTGGTTTCCATGGTGACATTGGAGTATATCGATCATTTTCTTCCATTATTATAAAAGTAAAGGTTCCAAAATGCAGCTGCCTGATCCATCTTTTGATTGCTTATTACATAGCGAAAATATGGAATCAAACGATAGTCCTTTTCGCTCTGCATCTATCCTATAGTTCTTTAAACCTTTCTTGTCCCATTTGTAAACATCATATTCTACTAACATTTATACACGGCGCTGAGTTTTAGCGCACTCTAAAAGGGAAGTTAGACCGAGGTCTATTCAACTTTCCCCTTTGTTTCATGTGATTTTATACATCGCGTCGGGTTTGCTTGAATTAATCTAGATAGATAATATTACCTTAGACCTTTGAGGGCTGAATGAATTTTCACTTTAATTAATATTTTCACAATCCTCTAATTACGAGGTTTCAGGGTCCCATCACCTTTCAGTAAAAGACAGGGGTAGAAGGTAAAGGGGGATTTTAACTCTTCTCTTTTTTTTTAAAGTTATTTTTTTTTCCGAAAAGAGCAAATGTTTGTGTTGATTATTGTTTTGTGTTTTGAACCATGTCTCAAGTCTCAAGGGCTTTTGATCATATCGTCATCGCTCAGAATAGTTTTTTGTCGCTTGCTTGATCTGTCATGGTTCCCGCCAGTCCAATATCAGTTCTGTTCAATTCAATCTTAAAAATGGATGAAACGTCGTCTTTCTGTCAGCCGACCTCCTTACGGCTCCCCTCCCGCAGGACCCCTCTCGTCCATCTTCCCAGACTTTCTTGCATTTTTCTTTTGACAGCAACTCTATATGCCCTGTTACACTGCACATGCGATTGATAGCAAATGCAGTCGCTACTAAATTGAGAATCTTTCTCATTCATTTTCAAATTTGTATGTTTCATTAAACTTTCGACAGATCGCAAGTACCTTAAAGCAGACGCAAAGCTTTACTATTCGCTAGCAAGATATCATTCTTTCTCATCCATCTTCCGATAACACTCTTAAATTTTTCGCACTCAACAACCCTAGCTTTCATTTTCTTGTTATGTTTTTCCCCTAAATTTATCGACGAGTGTTTTTTTGCTGACAAGAGTTAACAGCAATATTCTATCAGTGATCCCACGAAATGTTTGCTTTTCTTTTCTTCCCGTTAAATGTTGGCAAAAAAACACCAGAGTAAATGTATTTGCAGAATATATAAGAGCATTTACAGTGGGAGCTTTGTTTTTATTTGGTAAAGGCTCTGGACTCTCATAGGAGAGGTCCCTGGTTCGGTCCTCGCCGGATGCTTACAGCCTTGGACAAGGTGTTTTGCCCACATTTTCCCCTCTCGACCAAGGTGTAAATGGATACCTGGCAGTGCTGCAGTGGGGTAATAATAATTTTGCAGGGCCCTTCTCTGGGTAAATACGACGAAATTCTTCTTCTTCTTCTTCTTCTTCTTCTTCTTCTTCTTCTTCTTCTTCTTCTCCTCCTCCTCCTCCTCCTCCTCCTCCTCCTCCTCCTCCTCCTCCTCCTCCTCCTTCTTCTTCTTCTTCTTCTTCTTCTTCTTCTTCTTCTTCTCCTCCTCCTCCTCCTCCTCCTCCTCCTCCTCCTTCTTCTTCTTCTTCTTCTTCTTCTTCTTCTTCTTCTTTTCTTCTTCTTCTTCTTCTTCTTTTTCTTCTTCTTCTTCTTCTTCTTCTTCTTCTTCTTCTTCTTCTTCTTCTTCTTCTTCTTCTTCTTCTTCTTCTTCTTCTTCTTCTTCTTCTTCTTCTTCTTCTTCTTCTTCTTCTTCTTCTTCTTCTTCTTCTTCTTCTTCTTCTTCTTCTTCTTCTTCTTCTTCTTCTTCTTCTTCTTCTTCTTCTTCTTCTTCTTCTTCTTCTTCTTCTTCTTCTTCTTCTTCTTCTTCTTCTTCTTCTTCTTCTTCTTCTTCTTCTTCTTCTTCTTCTTCTTCTTCTTCTTCTTCTTCTTCTTCTTCTTCTTCTTCTTCTTCTTCTTCTTCTTCTTCTTCTTCTTCTTCTTCTTCTTAGACAGAGGGTGAATTTTTTTTTAAACCTGCCCAAAAAACAATTTTTATTTTCCGACATATAATCTGGCTTCGGGTGGTGTGTGACCAAAGCCCCTCCAGCGATGGTTTCAACGAAAGTTTGATTACTTATTTAAGGAATAAAGAGTGAAAGAAGACTTAGAATTTAAGCTGTTCTTCGGATCACATTATTATTCAAATCCGCTAGTCACTATGTGAACTGATCCGATTTGGTAGCCTTGATTTATACCCCCCCCCCTCCTCTATCACAGTAAACATCACCTACACCCCTTCGTCTCATTGTTCCAGTTTTCTTCTCACCCTCTTTCTCTTTCTCTCTTTTTTTTTTATCTCTCTATTTCTCTCTTTCTTTCTCTATCTCGGTCTTTGTCTCTCCCCCTCTCCCTCTATCTCGCCCCTTCTCTCTCTCTCTCTCTCACCCCTTCTCTGTCTCACCTCCTCTTCCTTGATGAACTTCTCTAATGCTATCTCCTTCTCCTTATAATGTCTCCTTATCTCATGTTTCGTACCACATTGGGGCACCACCGGGTCTAATGCTGTTAACATGTTTATCACGGTGATATAAAATATGAAAGTATTATCACTTTCTAATGAACTTGATGTCGAGATGTTTTATTCACAACAAAATGCTGCCTCATATCTTCTGGGAGAAAACACCGTTGACGCCATGCATGGCCTCGAAGGAAACGGGATTCGAAGATTATATCTTGAAAGATATACCTCGTCGCTCAAGGGATTTTGCATTGGTAAATCTCGCTTGGTTTAGCCACCCGAGGCGATTATGTTCATGTTCCTTTTTTTTTTTATCAATCGCTGTGGTTTCAGGCTACAATATTAACTATGTAATCTTGATCACTTTGGCGGGGGGTTGGGGTTTCGGCAATCGGCGCTGAGCTAAATCGAAATTGAATTACTTCATGAAAGAAAGATCCCCCGCAGCAGCGTCAGAAAATGGCACACTTTATTAAATAGCAAAGTAATGGGACAGGAAAAGATACGTCAATTAAAGATAGATAGAAGGAGAGGAGGAGAGAGACAGAGAAATAAAAAGAACAAAAGAGAGTTAGAGAGAGAAGACGAGAGAGGGAAAGAGAGAGAAAAGGCTTGAATTGAAAATTAAAGGGATCGGTGTGAGCACGAGCCCTTTTCTCTTCAGTACGAAACCGCTCGCACAAGTTATCAACTGCCCTCATCAAATGTATCCAACATTCCTTTTTACTAATATATAAACCCAGACAGTGCTGAGCGCTTCGGATAAATCCATACGCACAGTACTTACTCAGTAAGTAAGTTTACCGAAATTGGTATTTTGGAAATGCCATTCTGCATGATGGATGAATCAAAATAACATCACCATAAGCTATAGGCCTATACCAATATTCAACTGAACGTCGCCATGCATGCTTATTTTTATTTTATGCCTCCGTCATTGGTGCCAGAGGAAGACGATCTGATTATATTTGGGGGTACGTAGGTCAAAGGTTGTGGAGCCCAATTCTGAAATTTCAGGTTTTAGCCTCGCTTGAGGTCTGAACTTCAAACTTGTTACAGTATGTATTACCATAGGAAGACGATGTGATTATATTTTGGGGTACGTAGGTCAAAGGTCGTAGAACCTAATTCTAAAATTTCAGGTTTTAGCCTAGTTTGAGGTCTGAACTTCAAACTTGGTACAGTATTTATCACCATAGGAAGACGATCTGATTCTATTTTGGGGTACGTAGGTCAAAGGTCGTATAGCCCAATTCTGAAATTTCAGGTTTTAGCCTCGTTATTGCAGTTATTGTTATTATCTCTTGAACAGTTTGAGCCATTAACTTCAAACTTGATACTAGTATGCATCATCACAACGAAGTGATTAGACTTTAGTTCTAGTAGGTCAAAGGTCAAAGGTTATAGAGGTCAGTATGCATGAAATTAAAGATTTGTTAGTGTTGTAATCTTGTTTGCATTACTATTTTGTTTGCATGACTATTAATTAATATATAATTGTAGGCATTTCTGTTCTAGTGATCCCAATATTTCAAGAAGAGTTTGATCCATGAATTGAACTCAATTTAGGCGGAGGCACATAGGAGACGCAGTCGTATTCATCTTGTTAATACTTCAATTTCTTTATTTTTCGTCTGTGTATATAAAAAAAAAAATAGAATCAGTTTAAGTTTATGCTATTTTGCCGGTCACGAATGCCACATGCCTAGCATTTTATTTGAGTTTATACACAGTTTAGATGACGCAGATCTTTTGACAGTCTAAAACATGATAATCGTGACATTATGAACCCGATGCAGAAAAAGAAAATGATACAGCAATCCCACAAACAATACTCCATCTCATCTAAACGAATATGCCAGGTAAAGCTTTCAGGAAAGAGACACCTGAGTGGTTTCAGTATAAGAAGGTAGAGCCCAAATCAATGCTCTACCGTGATGTGTTCCGAGATATCCTAAACTGAGATAGTTTCGTATACGTGGTTTAGCCGATCAATCTACACTGGCTTGTACAGCCTTTCATCAATAATGTAAATTCCTAGTTCATGTGGATAGTTTTATGCATGGAGATACAAGTGTTTTAGAGTCATTGGTTTATGCCTGCCTTCCCGATGGTACTATCTTGTCTTGCTGATGATGTAAACTAAAGTGGTGTGCTGCTTTCTTCGTCTCTCTCTCCATCTCTAAGCATCTAGTATATGCTGGCTGGTGAGATCGATCGGATTTTGCAGACGTGAGTATACACCGATGTCTGATCGAGATTTGAAATTCGCATGCAGGACACGTTTTTAGGGGCTTATTTGAAGCCCGTTTCCCCGTCGCTACGCCATTGAGCAATCCGAGAATGAGGTCTCACGTTCAAGTGTTTCTCGTAGAACCTGATAGGGGTGTCGGGGAAAAACAGCATGAGTGCAGGAATGTTTTTAATGTTAGCGAGAGCATTCTCTGACCATTATCATAAAATAAAGTTGAGTTCTGGTCTTGCGACTGAATTCTGAAGTAAACTGTCTAGAAGTTATTGGGAGAGTTTGATCATGGGGTAGGCCTACATAAGAAATAATAAATATGTATTGTGGGGTTTTAGAATCATAAAACTAATAACACATTAACTCAATCTTGATGAAAATCGCATGCAACGAAAATCACTGCAAAAAGAATGGGTAGGATATACACTCTAATGTCACACGTGACATCAAAATTTGGTCCAAAGTTTCGAAGTAGCTATTTGGAATAAGAAGGAGTTTCAAGAAAAAAATAATGTTCATGTGACACGTGCTGATGCTTGCCCTTATCATGCTTATGGGACAAAAAAATATTTCATCTTTATCTTGCAGAACTCAACTTTCTCTTGAATTATCCACGTTGAGTGTTGTATGCATAATTGGGTTGTGTCCCCCCCCCCCCCCCCCCATTGCCGAATGGATAATCACTATTCTGATTGCTAAGTATGCGCCCTTGTTTTCATGAATGATTTATGACTGTTATGATAGCTTTGTCTCCCACAGCTCACAGAATCCTACCAAATTTACACTGAATAAAAAAAAAAAATAATAATAAAGACAGAAGACAGTTATCTTCAAATTGATTTGAACAATATTATTACTTTAGAAATTAGAATCATTAAGCAAATAAGTAGATCGAGTGACTCAGGAAGGTGATGGAATATGTTGTACAGAAGGCCATGTATTTTATGTTTATGGATTATTAACTTTTAAAAAGCCTTTTTTTGTGGTTGCATAATTAGATTAATTTTCGGACACGTTCTCTCGTAGAAATTCATTATGTGCAGGCATTAATACAGTTTAAAGAAGAAGAAGAAAAATACATCAACAAACAAACAAGACCAATAATTTTTTTTTTCATCTCAATTTAGAAATGTATCCTTCATGACCCGAAGATCAACTCACGTAATTTATTGTTAAGACACGGAACATATACGGAGATACAATTATTTTGTGTGGAGGGTGTGTGTTTTAATTCGTGCATTGAAAAAAGAGGCACGTATATTGGAAGTTAGCAGGCATATAATACTTAGGTCCGATTCGGCGATTCCTATTCTTCTTACTCTTTGCCTGTTCTTTTCATCTCTCCAGCTCCCATAATCTCCACTAATGCTATACTATGCAAGCTCAGATCAAGGATTACTTAGACTGCCCATAACCAAAGCTTACAGCTTTTTAAAGATCCAGTTCACAATCATAAAATAAGAGCGATCTTACAGAAGTGTGGAGATAAAATTCCACAAAGAAGCGTTCCCCAAGATCTTTCAATCGGAACACCTCTATAATTTTCGTAGTCGAGTTATATGGTACGCCTCCAAGAGTGCTCTGACTTGTAATGAATAAGAGATTTAAAAAAAAAATCAGTACAAATAAACAAACAAACGACCAAAAGCAGACATGCACACAAAATGTTTGAGGGAGAGAAGATTAAAGATGTCTCATCATTCAAAGAAAATCCATGAAAAGTCATAACTGGCTCATATTTTGTTGTGACACTAGTTACTCTAATACACGTAAGGTTTCTATTGTACAGTATGTTTTGTATGATTATTTTGAAAGTGGTAACTGAAGAATTAAAAAATAAAAAAAAATGAGTGAGATCTAAATTGCCAATACATCCACCTTCTTCTGATGGGTCAATTCTGATGGGTCAATTCTGATGGGTCAATTTTTATCTTGTTTTCTATCAATTTGTCTCCAATCAATTCTCATTCACTTTAGCGAAGGGGACTTGATTAAAATGTCACACCAACTCTTTTCACTCAAAAGATAGTGTGTTTTTTTAAAGCACTTCGTTCGGTCCATTAGTTTTCAATTCAGTTTAGTACATTCTAACAATCACAACACTCACAGCCAAAATTGACAATAACGTAAAAACGCTTCCTGTCAATAGTAGACACTTTGCGTTCTATGAACGCAGCGAAATAAGTGGTTGCGTTTTGCAAGTTCTCCATTCCTGGTGCTTTGCCATTTGCATCGCTGCTGCATTGCGCTCCCTACAGATAAATTGAACTGCTTCGTTGCCATGGCAACAATCACCAGAACGCTTTTCACCTTTCTATTTCTTTACCTTATATCTTCATGATTTACCATGCATAAATTATTCATCGCATCTTCCCCTGACAGCTATGCGGTATACCTGCATGTTTAGGAAGAAATAACGGAAAGGTTGCCAGCGTTCATGCGTATATCGCTAGAGGAGAGACATTATGAAAGTGCATTCAGAAGAAAGGAAATGGATGAATGCCAAAAGGGTAGTAGCATTTACCCTGATATCTTGTCTTGGCGTGGGCTCCACGATAGGTTATGTATAGTCATGATGGTGATGATGAAAAATGGGCATGTTGAGAGACCAAGAGTACCTACTCAATGCTTTATGAACTTCTCCATTACTATTTCTACTGCCTGTTTCTACTATCTTGTACTACCAGTTTCTACTAAGTATATATGTTACTCGTTCTATTACTACTGTCACTACTACTACTACTACTACAACTACTACTGTCACTACTACTACTACTACTACTACTACTACTACCACTACTACTACTACTACTACTACTACTACTACTACTACTACTACTACTACTACTACTACTATTACTCGTACTTCATCTTCTACTACTGCTACTACTACTACTACTACTACTACTACTACTACTACTACTACTACTACTACTACTACTATTACTCGTACTTCATCTTCTACTACTGCTACTACTACTAGTATTACTACTACTACTACGACAACGACTACTACTACTACTACTACCACCACCACCACCACCACTACTACTACTACTATCACTACCACTACTACTACTACTACTACTACTACTACTTCCGCTATTCGTTACTACTTTTACTACTACTACCACCACCACTACTACTACTACTCCTACTTTCGCTATTTGCTACTACTTCTACTACTACTACTACTACTACTACTACTACTACTACTACTACTACTACTACTACTACTACTACTACTACTACTACTGCTGCTGCTGCTGCTGTTGCTGCTGCTACTACTACTTCTACTTTCGCTATTCGCTATTACTACTTCTACTTTCGCTATCCGCTGCTACATCTGCTGCTGCTGCTGCTGCTGCTGCTGCTACTACTACTACTACTACTACTACTACTACTACTACTACTACTACTACTACTACTATTGCTACATTTAATTACCTGGCTATACTATTTCCATGCAACTACTTTCGTCAGCACTTGTTATCAGTTGTACATGTATAGTGCATTCCAGAAAAAAACGAAACCCTAAAGCAAAGGGTTATTGTGACCACACTATGTGCTCTATGACTATAATTATCTATTTTCCATAAAATATAAGTATTATGCTTTTAATTAATACCTTGATGGCAACCATCCGTACATGCTTCACTGAGCAGCAGCATTTTGGAAATGACATGTAAAAACTCAGTTGTGCCGGATTTGGGTATAACCGTGAAAAAGTTAGTATCACCATGATCACATGCGAAAAAGACGAAAGGGAAATGCCAGCTTTGAGAGGTACGATACGTGAAATTCCCTTGTGTGATTGCATACATTCAATCAGAAATTCAGAAAACACTGGTCACTACCAATTTCCAGTGGCGGCAGGGGCATACGACCCCAAATTTCCAATATCAATAAATATCTCTCAAAAGAAAAAAGGGTGCCCTTCCTGTGACTGAAAAGGTGCCCCTCCTGATTTGGGAAATTGCCGTAATCTTGATATTTTTCTGCCTTATGTGCCCTTTCTACCTTGCATTTCCATCTGATGACAATGGAAAGTGTCACTTACTTTATTTTTATGAAAAAATATCACCTTTCTGTCCGCTTTGTTCTTAAAAGAAATTTAAGTTAAGTAAAACGCAAAAAATTGCTTTTCATTTCGATTGAAGGTACAATTTCAATACAAAACATGTTCTTTCTTTTCCTCCAACATCGGAAATACATTGACCATCTTTTATTTTATGATGAGGGCATTATCCTTACCCTCATTATTGAAAGAAACAAATGAAAACAGTCCTCTCATAGGGTTTTAAAAGTCATGTTTCATTTGGGTCATGGTCGCATGTGATCCTTAACGTTTTCACGGTTTTACCCAAATCCGGCACAACCGAGTTTTTACATCTCATTTTCAAAATGCTGCTGCTCGGTAAAGCATGTAAGGATGCATGACATCCAGGTATCATTAATTTTAAAGGTATAATACTTTTAGTTTATGGAAAATAGATAATTATTGTCATAAAGCACGTAGTATAGTCACAATTAAGGGATGTTAGAACGTGGGCACTTCAGAACAAACTTTCTTTGAATGATTCTAAAACTGAACTTCTACACTTTCATTCAAAGTATTGTTCTAGTGTCCCACAAATCAGTGTACAGATGGGGCAGTCTGTAATTAAACCATCCAATATGGCCCGTAACCTTGGTGTTGTTATGGATTCATCCCTTACTATGTCTCAAAACGTTGATGCAATTTGTAAATCTGCTTTTGTAGCTATTAGAAAAATAAGCAAAATTTTCAGGTTTCTCGACCAGAATACAGCCCATCGTCTTATTCACGCTTTTGTCACAACTCGGCTAGATAGTTGCAATTCTCTTCTCTTTGGTCTACCTGCAAAAATGATCTCAAAGCTCCAGCGTATCCAGAACACAGCATTCCTCGTTCTTCTAACATT
Source organism: Heliocidaris tuberculata (assembly GCA_025618425.1). NCBI lineage: Eukaryota > Metazoa > Echinodermata > Echinoidea > Camarodonta > Echinometridae > Heliocidaris > Heliocidaris tuberculata. The sequence goes on along the minus strand of CM046839.1, from coordinate 27,436,281 downwards.
ACCCCTGTTCTTCAAAAACTCCACTGGCTTCCTATCACTTCTCGTATTACCTATAAAATTCTCCTTCTTGCTTTTAAGTCTTATCATGGTTTCGCTCCTTCATATCTTTCTGCACTCCTTCCTCGATATAAACCTGTCCGGACTTTGCGATCTGCTTCTCAATCTCTCCTTTCTCGATCTCATACTTCCTATAAACAGTATGGTCAACGTTCTTTTTCCTATGCAGCTTCATTTCTTTGGAACAATCTCCCCTTTCAAATTCGCAATGCTAGTTCTGTTAATACTTTTAAAGTTATGCTTAAAACCCATCTATTTAAAAATCATAAATCTTAAATCTGATATCCCTATATGGCCTTTCCATCCTTTATGTTTGTGTAGTTATGCAAGGCCTACTACTACTATTAATTTGTGATAAGTTTCATATTTTGGTGTGCTTTGTAATTTTTACTATTATTATGTACTGGAGGGTATTGATTTGATGTAATTTGTTGTGCAAAGTATTTGGTTTCTTTCTAGTCAACTTTCATCATTCTTTTGTCTTTTCGACCGCTTAGAGGCAATTTTGCAATTTGCGGTATATAAATTGATTATTATTATTATTATTATTAATTATCCTTTGTTTTAGGGTTTCGTTTTTTTCTGGGACGCACTGTATATCGTGAACATGATGAAGGTCGCTTTGAATGAATTTCGAAACCACACGAAGAATATTAGCCGTCGGGGTGGATAATGTACCATGAAAATGATGAAAATGTGATGTGACGTTGTTCATTCGAACTGGAAATGCTGAGATTGTAATGATACTTCAATTCTGATGCTACATTTTTGATCAAAATTGAAATGTTTATGTGCGTCCGAATGTAGTTACTGAAAAATCAAACGTAAAAAAATGTGGAACACGAATTTGTTTTGAATTCCTTGTACAAAAATCGGCGATGAATCTAGAAATACTATACGTTGTATTTTATACGTAAATGTATTTTTTGTTTCTTCTTCCATATCTTTGACATAATGTTAGATCGATATTATTTGTGTGGCTAAAAAGTAAGATGACAGGGCATGCGATTGGTATTTGTATGACATTCTTTCCTGCGGAAACGTAGACAATTAGCAGTATAACGGGATATTTTTTCATTAAAAAAAAAAAAAAAAAAAAAAAAAAAAACAGCCAAAGGTCAAATACATTAACCATGATAACTGCTGGTAAAATTGTGGGGGGACAATGCACCTTAGATACCCAACTAAAAACTTATCATAGTTAATGTCTCCGGTCTCATTAATCCTCAATCAATCCTCACACAATATATATATATATATATATATATATATACACACACACACACACACACGCGCACACGCACGCACCCACCCACGCACACACACACACACACACACACACACACACAAGTGTAAGGAAATAACATATGCAACAGCTTTGGCAACTCTCATGGAAATTATACAATTGTGAGAAATCGATTCCCGGCGGAGACATTTTTTCAACCTCTGCAAAAATTTCAAAAGGGAGGACAGCTCTGGGGAACTTTGATTTAAGTTACGCAACCATTATTCTCTCATTTTCATTTCTCGCAATTATATATTTGGTCTTTACAGAAAAACTTCATAAATTTTCATTTTCTTGTTTATGAAGGAATACATTTGTTTTTATACAGATCTTGTGTAAAATCTTATTTGCAAGGTGTGTGTGATTATTGGTTTTTTAAAGAAAAAGTGGAAATTATGATTTTTTTTCTAGTATAGGACAAGTGGGAGAGGAGCTCGCAAGATACGTCACGGAGTTGCCAATGTGTTTTTGATTGATTACAACTTCAGAAATTCATAACTTTCTCATTTCTTATCAGATTTAGCTCAAACTTTCATTGATCTGTTTCTTTAATTTGTTCTACTTCTTTTAAAACCAACTTGATGTCAGAGTGGACTTCCTCTTTAAGACAATAACATATATATTGGGACAGCAGAGTGAGGAAAGGGGGAAGAGAGAGAGAGAGAGAGAGAGGGGGAGAAAGAGACGACACGTGCGGACATACGACTGAGAGTTGGATGGGATGGACGGGGCAGCGGGGTTGAGTTATGGGCAACAACAAAAACAACAGCAACAACATAAAAATAAATATATATGTATAAGAGTGGGGGAAAGGGGACAGACAATAACTTTAAGGGGTAGTAATATGGACTGAATATATAGTGCACACTGATGATGTAAGCTCCACACGCGATGTGGAAGGCAAAGCAGAGAGCTAGTTATTATAACCAGGGAGACAGCCGGAGAGCAGAATTTTGGAGGGAATCTGTCGAGCAGCGATAATTGCGGAGTGACGCACATCTGCTAATATCCGAGCAGTCATTTCAAGACTGTTCGACCTCAGAGACAGATCTCTCCTCCGAGGCACTCTCATCCTACTATTAATTCGCGGCGGGGCTCCTCTATACTGCTCTCCTTGCATCTAAAGCAGAGAAAGAGGCGGGAAGTCACACAGCCTCTGCATGTTATGAAGATTCATAAATAAGTCATTTTACGCGATTTTACGAGATTGCGTGACCAGATTTGCCATTTTGTCAAGCGAGAAAAAGGAAAGACCAAAATCGTTGATCGCTATATATATACAGCCATCTGAACAGAATCAGATTAGTGAAGCTCTATTTTGGATTTGGATCTCAGTTACACCTATGTATGATCCGTTCTGTTCTGAAATACATGTGATATGGTTGGGTTATTTCATATTGTGAAGAATGTGAGTAGACTAATTCCAATACTTTTTTACGTATCTTCCAAGGTTATATTTCATTACATCCTACTTTTTTAAATATATTTATATTCTTATCGACTGTTCATTGAGAAATCTTTAAAATATTTCTTATCTGCATTTTGTATTTGTATTTTCAGCTTTGTTTTTTTTTTTAATTGCTTTCATCATAAATGCAGAGCAAATTAGACTGCAGAATTCTTGTTTTTTTAAACAACATAAATTATCAAATAGTCTTTCATTTCGAAGTAAAACGCATTGTTTATACCTTAATATGAAATTCTGATTTTACATTTCAAGTAATGAATAATACAATCTTATTTCCAATGTATAATGTAAACCCACTGGAGCCAGTGAAAGTAACTCTTTGGAGCCTATAACTCACAAGCGTAGCTTTTTCCTTAGGCTCCTCCATATTTCACTTTTATTTTAGCCCAGTCTTTTCAATTAATACTGCATGCAAACGTATAGATATGAGGTACTCACCTTCTTTTATATTCTCTGACAATATATTTCATTTTCGTTGGTACCATTTATCTTGTTTGTACCGTTTATACTCTAAAAGTAGTAGATGTGAAATATGAAACATTAAACTGAAACTGAAACTGAAGCATACGACGTAAATAATGCAATTGATGTAAATATATATATATATATATATATTTATATATATATATATATACTGTGAAAGCACTGTAGATGTGAATGTGAAATATAAAATATATACATTATATACTATCATTGTGTGAGGATTGCTTGAAAGTTCTATTCATCCATTTAGCATTACTCTGGTAATTGTTTTGTTTATGTTTATACACAGTAGTGCATGTGTAAATGTTCCAACTCATTAAAGCATTATTTCACATTTCACATCTTACTTTACACCATGTCAATTCGATATCAAGTCGTTGATTTGGATCTAAAAACGTCTTTCTTTTACCATGCAATTGTTTTAATTATGTTATACCATGTATACCACAGCTATAAACTCTGATGTTGCATATCGCTTCATTATCCGCCAAACTTAATTTTAGACGTCCGAAATTATTGTCATGACTACCTCATATTATAATGATGAGACACCAGATGTGAATGAAAGACATGTTGTGAACAATTAGTTGTCAATTCAATTTTCTGCAAAACGTCATAACAGTTTTCACCTATAAAAATTATGTGAAACACGCACATACACCTAATTTACAGACTTACAGCAATGGATTGTGCAACATGAGTGTGTCATTCCAAGTATTCCCAGTTTGTTTTGTTTTTTCAAGATGCTACTCCAACGCTAGCAGTAATTTTGTCAGGCAGTAGAGAGTAACTTGAAGGGAAAAAAAATCAAAACGGTAGATTTTACCTCAGCGCGAAGTCGATTTCTCGGCTTCCATTTGTGTCAAAGAAGTGGAGTACTCAAATAAAACCCCTTTTCAGGTCGAGTTAAGCTCTTACTCTAAATTTACTCTAAATCGATCGAGTTCACAGAATGAAAATTGGCAGAAGGAGAAAGAGACAGAGACAGAGAAAGAAAGAAAGAAAGAAAGAAATGGAACAGAAAAAGAAAGAAAGAAATGGAACAGAAAAGAGAGTTAGAGAGAAGGAATCGTAAGTAATAAAACATGAATAAAGAAATTGGTTTGTGCACCTTTTGAATTGAAAAAAAAAATCATGGGAGGGTATTTGTGAGGATTGTTTGAAAGCTCATTTCCATTTAACATTCCTCTGGTAATTATCTTGCTTATTTCAATACACATCAGTGTGTAATTGTTCCAAAGCCAATTTATTCAAGCATCATTTCGTCTTCTGGAAAGAATGTTTATTAATAACCACCTCATGCACTTCACAAAATGTCTATTCGATATCAAGTCGTTTGGTGAGATCTGAAAACGTTTTACTTTTACCATGGAAATTTAATCTGACTTAGACCATGTATACCACAACTTTAAACCCTAGTGTAGCATATGCTCTCCTAATCCGGCAAACTAGACTTTATATCTGAATTTCTTTTTCATGGCCGCCTTATTAAGACGCCTGTATTCTACTAATTCAACCCGACGAGAGGACTATAAAGAGATCATGTTAAACTGAGGGAAAACTTAGACCTCAGTCTAAATTTCTACCTTAAACTCGATTTTAGACCGAGCTTAAACCCAGCGTCGGGTTAAAATTATAGGAGAGTATGGACCCAAGTGTGCATGAGAGGAAGGAGACCAATTAATTTGTTATTTCAATTTGCTGCAATGTTGACGTGAAGCACGCACGCCCGACTAATTCACAGGCTTACAACAATGCAGTATGCTACAACGAGTGTTTCTTGATTGCAAGAAATAATAATAACAATAATAATAATACTAATAATAAAACTAACATCATTTCGGTGTTTATTTTCAAAACAAAGCTCCAGCATTAACAGTCAGGCAGTCAGGAGAATCTTGAAGAAAAAAACCCCCCAAAACACGATAGATTTTGCTTTCGCGTGAAGTCGATTCCTCTGCTTCCATGTTGTCAAGGAATGGGAGTACTCAAATAAAACCCTTTTTCAGGTTGAGTTAAGCCCTTACTCTAAATTTGTAGTGGGTAGATCGATAGAATTGGCAGAATGAAAATTGGTAGAGAGAGGATGAGAGAAAGAGAGAGAGAGAGAGAGAGAAATAGAAGGGGAGAGAGGACGTTAGAGAGTAGGATATAGAAAGAAAGAAGTGCACTTCCCTGGAATGAACGAAAAATGCCACTCCAAATCAAACGCATTATACTGTGTGTGCGTATGCGTGTGTGTGTGTGTAATTTCTGGGAGAGAGGAGAAGATGGGTGGGGGAGAGTGAAGTGTTAGAGAAAGATAAAGAGAAAAAAACGGGAGAGAGATAAAAGAAGTTAGAGATAGGATACATCAAGAAAGAAATAAACACGATAAAAACTACTTTCGAAAAATCAACTGAAGGCAATTTCAATAGCCCTGTCTATCACCTTTAGAAATGTGTGAACATTACAATGGCGTATTACGTAATACGAACCTGATTTCTATGGGCAGTACAATAGGCCTTTGAAATTGCCTTTGAGTTTATTTTTGAAAGTAGTTTTTATCGTGTCATTTAATGTACTTCGAAACTAGAAATGCTATTCCAAATCAAACGTATACTCTCTCTCTCTCTCTCTCTCTCTCTCTCTCTCTCTCTCTCTCCCTGCACTTTCTGGAAGAGAAGAGGAGAGGGGAGGGTGGAGGAGAGAGAGAAAGAGAGAGAGAGAGAGGGGGATAAGAAATCTTAGAGGAAGAGAGACAGAGACAGAGTAATTCGTTTGATTTGCAGTTGGCATTTCTCATTCACTCAAGCTGAGTACATTTCAAAGTTCATCCCCATTGTGAGTCAACAATCCGTGATAGCAAGCTCTGTATAAGATGCCTCCATGCCCTAAAATACAAAAATCCCAAGTTTGTAATAACATTTCCATCTTCTTCTTTTTTAAAATTACCCTTATGTTATTTATGTATCAATTCTTATATGCAGTATAAAATACACTGAAATCAGTAATTTTTTAACGCTGTGGCACTGGGTTCTGTATAATAGGGGCAGATTAATGATGAAATTGTAAAGTCATAACATGTGGTACGTTATAGAAGCTGGAAGTGTAAAGGTTGTGCAATAAATTCTACGGAATAGTTATACCTACATGTGTACATATTTTTTTACAAGAAGATTTCAGTTGCCTCAGTTTATCAGTTGCGACCAGGAATGACCCTCGTTTTAATCTCTAGCACATTAAAATACGATGGTGGTTGCGTTTCTGAGCGAGGAAATAAAGCACACTTGCAAATAAAGATCAAATAATATTGAGTTAGTAAATCATCATAAAAGAATTAAAGGAAACGATGATCACTTGTATGCTTGAGTATATGTTCCTAGATTTGACATGATAACATAATTAGTTTCTGTAACTGAAACGAGAATAGAGCTGTCAAAAAAAACAACCAAAAAAAAACTTTTCTCTCTATTCACAAGATCGCTCCTCGAAATGCATAATGGGAAGAGTCAGATAAACGTCATTCACGAATGTCTTTCTTTTCCATGAAAGAGTATGTTTATCTTTTATTCAGAGCATCTTCTTTTTTCTGAAACTGCGTTGGTAAAAAAAATAAACTAACCGACAAATGAAACATTGAGTAATTTTCCCCTGACGCATTCAGACGTACTCAAGTCTGTTCTGCATACAGTGTGTATCAAAAAAGTACACCCAACTTTGGTAGCTTTGTATCAAAAATTAACATCCTCTTTGACCTTGAATGATTATTTCATGGTAAATAGTAATTAATTATATGTGTAATTATACCATATTGACAACTTTACTCTCACGGGTGACTGAGTACCAGGTTTTTTTTTTTTTTTAAAGAGTCGTCAAAATCCCCTTTTTCCTAGTTTGGGCTGATGTAGCAACAAAATTTGGACCAAAACCCCAGCCTGTGTTACCTTAGACTAAAATCATTTTAGATATCATTTCTGATTTATGCTTCAGTGAGTTGTGTTTAAAGTCATTCATTGTGTCCAAGTTTTCATTCGGACCGTAATCCAGCTCATGTAAGGATAATCTTGATTTATTTTTGCCCAGCTTCATGTCGTATGGTATCATCTTGACAGAAAATGCTCTCCAGCTTTTGTCAGTTACACCATCTCACCCGCATAAGGCATTATTTTGAATAGCCCATGAAATTAATGGTCTAATTACTTCAAATACTAGTGAAATTTAAGGAAGGATACATTATGTTAATAACTACTAAAAGTAATTGACGTTGGACCTCAGTTATAAAGATGGAATCCCGAATGATATTTGCCCATTGCATGTGAATGACTCGATGATGAACGGATTAACTTGTAAAACAAGGGATGCGGAGGAAGCCGAGTTTGTGTAATCATGACAAGGAGAGTATCATAAATTTTGCTTGTAATTAGTATTTTCTTTAGGGTGCGGTTAGTTCATAATTTGTTTCTAAAATGCACGAAATCAATGAAAAAGCTTAGTAATTGTTTTCAGACTGAAACAAGTAATGCATGATTCCGTAAACGGCTTTTGACACGCACGCTTTGCTTCAGCCCAAACGTGTAACAAGGAGATTTTGACATGATCTTTTAAAAACCCTGGTGTTCTGTCATATGTGGCAACAAAGTTATGAATAAGGTATCAATGGACAGAATATTGGATACTCTTTACTGTGAAATAAATCTGAAAAGGTCACAGAAACTGCTTATTTTATGTCAGAAGCTACCGAAATTGGGTAGACTTTTTGTTTTGATAAGCACTGTATAATATACAACCATCTAATCAGAAATCTTTCTTTCGAGGCATAAAATTCATCTTGTTCTCCCCAAGGGAGAAAATATTTGTCCCGTCTTCCCTACCTTATACCCCGCAGCATCTTTTAACGCTCGGATCTACACGGAACGCCGTTGCTGTAAACAATATCTTGCAAATATACGTTTTGTGGCGAAATCCATGTTAGGCTTCAGGCGTCATATTTCATCACACGAAGCTTGCGCATCGTTAGGAAGTTTTAAAGGAAAAGTCCACCCTGATTACAAATTGGTTCTAAGAGAAGCACAAAAATTAAAGAAACAGATCGGTGAAGTTTGAGCAATTTCCGTTAAGAAATAAGAAAGTTATGAATTTCTGAAGTTGTAATCAATCAAACACAGTTTGACAACTCCGTGACATATCTTGCAAGGCTCCTCTCCCATTTGCCCTGTAACCAAATAATCATTAACATCCATCTTCTCTAAAGAAAATATTCAGTCATGCATGTACCCTATACATAATCATTGCTCATATGTTTTCACAAAACACCTGAATGAAACAAATCTATATGCCTACATCAAAAATTAAGAATATGAAAATTTATGAGATTTTCTGTACTGAGCAAATGGGAGAGGAGCTCGCAAGATTCGTCACGGAGTTGCCAATTTGTGTTTGATCGATTACAATGTCAAAAATTCATAACTTTCTTATTTCTTATCGGATTTTGCTCAAACTTTTCACTAAGCTGTTTCTCTCATTTTTCTTCCTTTATTCAAATCAACTTAAATCTATAGGGTAGACTTCCCCTTTAAGAGTAGGTTTCTGATTACGAATCATTTGAAATCCTCGCCTATAACAAAGCATAATTGGCGGTCGCGGATTTCGAAGGGGGTGGGGGTGCACAACGGGGCACAATCATCAGAGACTTTTCGCATGATGAGTGCTAGATAGATCCATATAAACTAGTTCCATACTCATACCTTTTGCACAGAAGCGTATGAATTGTCCATAAATCTGTTTCAAATACTCAAAACACTTCCTAAAAGTTTCATGCTAGAAAATTATCTTGAGTTTACGAAAGGAGAAACTTGTTTCTTCTGTATGTTTTCGATAGATTTCTGGGTGCGTTTTGTGAACAAAATAGGGAGCGAAATGAAAATGTCTCACAATTTTTTTTAAAAGAGAAATATTTGATACATTTTTTGTTTCAATTGCTTATCTTAATGTTACAAACACTTTTTCTTGACTGTGCCGTAGCTATAATTTTTTATAGCGCGGTTCATTTTGAACAGACAGTGGTAGTGTACCTTTGAGCGACAGCACCTCATACCTTTTCCCCTTGACTGTGACATTATTGGGCGCCAATTATATCGTTAGGATCTATGCAAGGCACTCTAGCATGTCAGAAAGGTGAACAAAATGCAGAAGCAGTGCAGCTTCGATATTGACTGTTTTAGACTGCCTGAGCCTCTGAGGCGAAGCCCATTCAATATAGTCTTACATTCTTGCAGCGCAAGTTTTTACATGTAGCCTTCTCTCTTTAAAAAAACACCCAACTCATTCATTATTTATGCCCAAAATGCAGATAACATCACACTTTTAGTATTTTAGAAAGGGGTGTTTTATAGCACGATTGCAAAGACTTTCGAAAAACAAACCTTAGGCAAGTCATTAGTCTTGTCCATCATAATCACCTTTTTGAAATGTTTGAACATTACAGTGACATATTTCGTAATCCGAACATGAATTGAATGGGTTATAGAGTAGGGTATTGAATGTGCCCTTGAGTTGACTTCCCGATTTTTTTTCTTCTGTACTTTGTATTGTGGGGCCAAAGTGTTGTTTTCTGTAAGACTTAGTGCTGTTCTAAGAATTGTCCTATGATACTCTGATGAATAAGAAAATGTATTACTGTATATGGCATTTTGGGTAATGAAGAGAGGCAAGGGGAAACAAAAGCATATGCAGAAAAAAAAAAGAAGAAGAAGAAGAAGAAAAAAGCGGCATTACAATCATTTTGTTTTCACCTGACAAAAAAAAAATGCTTTAAAATCGCATTTGATGTTGCTTTAATAGTAGGGTATTGTTTCTTTATTCATAGAGAATCATTCAGTATTACCAAATTACATTTACGCGTTTCTCTCTTGAAAAGTAATTTGCCCCTCTCTCTGTCTCTCTGTCTCTCTCTCTGTCTCTCCCTCTGTCTCTCTGTCTCTCTCTCTCTCTCTCTGTCTTTCTCTCTCTCTCACTCTTTATCGTTCCTGACTTTGTTTTTGGAGATGAACGACCCCATCGTCCCCCTTGTTGAGATCCTGAACCATCACTCTGATCATTCAGCGCACACCCTTACCCACTCGACACTCACACTTCATGTACTTGAGACGCATTAATGGATTAGTCAAGAATATACCCAACCCCTTTGCCCCAACGTCGTAGCAGTTGTTAAAAAACGGGCAATCGCTTAGCCCATGGAAAAACCCTTCAAATTTCGGCAAAACTGAATCCATCAATTTGGGAAGAAAAATCCAAAAATAATGAGATTAACCTTTCTATGGGATGCACTTTTACCGTAGGGTGCAGTGCAGTGTTGATATAACTTTTGGATTGCTCATTACGATATAGTATAGCCAATCTCCTCTCTCTCTCTCTCTCTCTCTCTTTCTTTCTCTCTCTATCTCTCTCTATCTATCTCTCTCTCTCTCTCTCTCTGTCTCCCTCTTTTCCTTCCCTATGTATGCAGTAACCGTATTCTTGCAGGAAGGCACACCCCCCCCAAAAAAAAAAAAAAAAAAATCAGTTAAAGTAAGATGAAATCCAATAAAAATAAGAAAGTTATAAATTTAAAACTTGTATTCAATCTAAAAACAAATTGGCAATAATGTGACGTATCTTTCATGCATCTTTCCCATTTTCTCTACTAGAAAAGTCGTCGATTTCTTTCTTCTAAAGAAAATATTCAATAATACATGCATCATAGATATGATTATGGCACATATGTTTTTACACACCTAAAGTGCCTTTTGAATGACTATTCTCTAAACATGGAATTTGATCTTCCTAATAAGTGAACTCCCAAGATCTTTCAAGGGCCCAAATCATGAAAATAGGAGCAGAAAAGGGGCATTGTAGGACTTTATGTCACGTAGTGTAATTACATCTGACTTAAATCACAAGTCCAGTCTAAATTTCTGTACAAAGTTAAACCACTCTAGATTGGAGTTGAAGTTAAACCGAAGTTCAGAATATGATTTTTCTAAAACTCCGGTTAAAAGGGCAGGTTTAGACTGGGTTTAAACCACGCTTAGACCGCGCTTTCCACCAAAGTTTTATGAATGCGATGATGCAGACCTCACATTTATATTTATTTATTTGTGTTTCTGCATTGTTTATCAAATTACATAGTATTATGATGAGAATAGTACAAAAGTATGGACTTAAAATGTAGATACGATCATAAAACATTTACAGTTGTAAATACTGAAGAAACACACAGAGGTATGACTATTATAAGCGGAAGGCTTCTGACGTTGCCACATAGGTCAATGTTGTTTGATATTTCCCGCCCCTTTCTTGACAAAGTTTCCTCCTTCAATTCACAGATCCCGCACGATGTGGGTTTTCTGAATGGGTGCTCTTAAAAATATTGTCGTGCGGCTTTTGCTACTTAACGAACACGATTTTTATTTTTGTGCGCATAATAGGAGCATGAGTTTCTGAAAGGGGTACCTGTATATATCATATTCCTTATAACTCATTTTTCATTGTTCTTTCTGTTATATTTTGACGACATTATTATTGATTGCTAAGTTATGTCCCTTTCAATACTCGAATATCTATATTAACCCTAATAAATTACAGATTTTTTTTTGATTTTTTTTTTTTGGGGGGGGATTATCTTTCAGGTTGCTCCTTTGGGCGTGAGTCAGTATATAGCAGGGATGATTATTCACTTCCACATACTCAAGGCATACTAGCCAATACGCAGTCTCTGTTTTGGTTTCCAGAAGACTCTGTTCAGCAATCCTGTAAGTTACATTCCCTCTTCTTTTCACCATAATTATTGTTTCAGTGGCGTATACCAGTGAAGGAAACAGGCGAATTTGGAGGACAATGGATGTCCTTCATTAACGAGATAAGTCCCGCATCAGTGGACTACTGTGAAGAGACTCTGACAGCGATTGTCACAACAAATTTCTTCAAAAAAGAAAAAAAATCCTTGACAAAATGCCGAAAGAATATAGGTCAACATTGCGATTTGTTAACATAAGATCACACCAGTACTAACAGATTACCCACATATGGGATTAGCAATCCTCTGGGATTTTGTTATAGGCCTATGATAAATTAAAATGATATTATAAAGTAAAATCGGTCAAGCTACTGCTAGAGTTTCTACATATCGGAGAAGTGGGTTGCGTATAGTTGAAAGGCGTTCACTAGACAGGTGCGGGATAGGATATCAGTTGTCCTCGAAAAAAAAAACTCTCTTATACTCTCTCTCTCTATCTATCTCTCTCTCTCTCTCTCTCTCGCTGTCTCTCTCTCCCTCCTGGCTGTTCTCTGTTAATGGCCAGGATATGAGTTACGTCATCTCTGTTTTTTCGTAAACTAAAATTATCCAGATTTATCCAGGGGTTAAACAATTTTTTTTTAAATTTGCCAAAGGTTTTAATTTCCCATTAATATTCTGCATCGTAATAATATCAGTTCCCTTCTACTTATGTTTGCATTTGATATAAAGAGCAATTGAAATAATGTAGGTTGAGATGCCGACTGGATTCCCTTTTCTTTTGGGAGATTCTCTTTCGCTTGATAATATCTACTAAATATCTTGTTTCAAATCTGGCCAGCGTGTATTACAATGAAATATATTCCTGCCGTTGGCGGGATGTATAACCAATTTGTTGAGAGGATTACGAATTAAACGAAATGGATGGATCGCCTGAGGGCATTTCCTATTGCACCCCTTTCTGAATAGTAAAAAAGGGCTAATGAGGGATATCTTTCCTCTCACGACAGGGACTTACTCAATAGGGTGTCATTTCTCGAATCAGCATCCGGCGTAGGATGCATATTGAAAGGTATTCACCCTCTAGCGTTATGCTTATTATACCCTTTTTAGTTCAACCCTCGTTCTGAATTGCAGATTTCTCTCAAATCAAAAGATAAAATAATATGAACTGAATTATCTGTGATTGATGAAAAGTGATGAGATTTCAGCTCAAAATGAAGAAAATGCCTCGTCGAAATCTGTTTAAAAAGGCGCCAGGAGAGTTAGGGAGGATTGCGCGATAAATCTTTTCGCTATACGCAAGTCCCGAAGGATAGTTAACCGTGGAACAGTCGTGCTAGTAAAAAGTAAATATGGCCGTTATTAGCTCACTCTTGAGTCTAGTTGGACTGTTCTTCCATAATTTCTTATTAGTGCATCTGGATAAGAAATATTGGCCATAATTGTAACGACGCTGTGGAAACAATGGGAGATGGTAGTCTCTTGCGTACAATCGCTGATACAAAAGCTCCTTATAAAGTGCATACGCTTGAGTGCTGAATAAAATATGACTTACTATGAAACATTGAATATAATCATCTAATATTCCATAATGCCTGATTTCCCTGGCGGTTTCTGACTCGTACAACAGACTCTATGGGCTCAGGGAGAGCGATATAGCAGTCCGTATCAGTATCACTCTTTCAATGTCTTAAGTTATAATGGCTCCAGTATGCTCTCATGAACATGAATCTTACATAAAGGTCGCACCTGGGTTAGATATTACGTGGAGAAGATGAATGTATGGTACAGTCACACTTTTACGTAAAGCCTAGCCGTAAGTGCCACGTAAAGCCATTTTTCTGATATGGAGTGCAACGTGGCTATTCCGTGGCATATACGGCATCTACGTGGCAATTACGTGGTCGTTATGGGGTGTACATGCTGGAAGGATCCCTCTCTACTGACCTGGGCCCTATATACGTGGAGCTAAATGACGTTTCGTGGTTGTTTAATAGCGGTACGTGGTGTTACGTGGCCTTTGTCTTGAAATTACGTGGCGGGTATTATTTTACAAGGGTCTTAATTTTTCGAGTGCATAGCTAGTTTGTGACTTACGGCCGGTGTAGCGGCAGATTTGGTTTCCGGCAGATTCGGTTCCATTCGCAGAATCCGCCGGTGGTTTATTCAGTTCTAGAACGATATCTGCCGACGGTAACGATAGCTGGCGGCGGATGCAGTACTAAATAACGAATCTGCCGTCACACCGGCAGTTACGTTGGCTCTATTTGATGTTTACCGCGATGTAACTTGTAAAAATAAAATTGGTCTTGCGTGGTGCTGACAGCCATTTTTATTTTCTCAAGATATCTATATATCACGAGCGGTTGCGCAGCGCTAGGCGAGTCATAGAGGGGCCGGGGGGGGGGGGGGGAGGGGAGGGGCATTGGCTAGGAAATTAAACTGAACTCACTGATTCAAGGAACGATTTATAGTGTCATTGTTTTTTTTTTTTTGTTTTTTTTTCGCTTTCTTTTTGTTCTCTCGTTTTCTCTGTGTGTGTCTCTCTCTCTTTTGTCAATCGATAGGGAGGTTACAGTGCCCCCACCACTGATCACGAAACTGTTACACATTGTTAATTAATACATCGCCCTATTATAGAGGAGAGTTGATTCTACTATACACATTGCTAATTATATAGATGTTAATTTGTAAAGAGGTACATGGGTAATTAGAGTGCTTTTAAGTGTTTTCCCCCTATAATTTGTCAACATTAACAATGGTTGTATTAGTGACTGGATTATGTGCAGTCCTCTGAAATCAATTTGTCGAGTTTATTAATTGATGAATCGCATGATATGCCAGAACCTTATCTAGCTTCTAAATGCTTAATTCAGTGTGGAATAAAGGAACATTTCATCCCCTGATCGCTGTATAAATTTCCTCTCCTATTCTTTTCTCTCCATTTTTTTTTTCCGATGTCACGCGGTACAATCAAAATATGACACAACAGAAAATGTTTTGATGTAGACATTACTTATTTCAAGATCCAGTGAAATGATTTCAGTTTTCAATTTTGTTTTCCTTATTGTGATTTATTATCAGCCTCGGGCATCATGACATGTCAGTTAAAAATAATAAACATGCATCGACATAGACATGACAGACTAAGCATATCTTTCTCTCTCGAGCCGAAGAGTAAACACTTTTACTAAAGAATCAAATTATGATACAATAATAACCCTATCAACGAGTCCTCCTCAAATACGAAATCAAATTACAATTTGCCCTTCAGGTTATTTTCTTATGAATATTTTTACTTGTTGCTATTTTGCTCTTTCGTAAGATTCTGTCTG
The DNA here is from genome assembly GCA_025618425.1 of Heliocidaris tuberculata. Lineage (NCBI taxonomy): Eukaryota > Metazoa > Echinodermata > Echinoidea > Camarodonta > Echinometridae > Heliocidaris > Heliocidaris tuberculata. The sequence goes on along the minus strand of CM046839.1, from coordinate 27,420,895 downwards.
AGGCACGTCATATTAAATAAAACGTTCTTCCATGCAGAATAACAAGACTAAGAATATCTCCTATATCTTTATATCTTTATCAGAGAGAGTAAACACTTTCACTCTACAATTTATTGAAATAATGATACAATACAATAAAGAATTTTCTCCCCCTCTCATTTTCTCTTTCCTTTTCTTTCTTTTTTTCGTCATTTGAATTGGGGCGCCCCATGCGCACCCAGTAGCTACTCCACTATACTGTAGATACACGTCACCGACCCACAAACAGCAGATCTAGTAAACCATAATACCTCGCAATGTTTTTCTAATATTCAGAGGCTAATGGAGTGAACTATTTCACTAGACAAGCAAATTGTTATACAGGAAAATATCTTGCATTGGAGTCATCAAGTTCGAAAATCAAACTAACCTTTCTCTTCTAATTATTTACGTTATCTCTTGAATATACCTGTTTTTAAAATGAAACAACGAACACGATCGCTAAGATTTAAAAAGAAAAAAAAAACCCAGGGCATTTTCAGTAGACTTATGCGTCATCTTTTGAAATGCGAACATTACATAACCCAACTTGATTTCTATAGGCAATACAACTTTACAATAAGGTATTGAAATTTCCCCTCCAGTTGATTACTTGAATGTCTTTGTAGTTCTTGTTCATGGTGAACATTTTTGAAGAATCAACAATTGCAAAATAAAATGAAATATTGCCGTTTACTTTATTCCAACATTTCTTTAATACCTGTTATTTTGTATTTCATCATTTTTAGTAATTTCTTTGTTGTTGTTGTTATTCCATTTGGTTTTGAGGTGTCACTTCAATTTATAAAAAAAAAAATTGAACGTGCAGCATCAACGACTCAGCGAATCTAAACCTCATAATTGTCATATTTCCTGCCATATTGGTGAAGGAGGAGGAGGAGATTATGAAAAGACAATCAAATTATTATGCAATTGAAACGTTTTAAAAGAGTCGTCAAGTTCGAAATTCAATTAGACGGGACACGCGCTGATCGTTGATGTGTCAAGTAATAAACCATGATGAAAGATACTCAAAAAGACACAATACCGCGACAGGGCTTGATCATATCAAATATTGACGAGAATTGACGTGTAAAAATAATTGTTAGCATCAATTCGTGATGTACTGTAACAAGTGAAGTGATTGTAATGTGCTATTTCTCTATCAACAAAAGGTCCATTCAAAGAACATATCAATAACAGGTGGAGAAGGAAAGCGTATTGCGGTATCACCACTGTGTGTAATTGTGTGTGTAATTGGGTTTTTACAGACGTGTATCAATCAGATATGATTATTTACGTCTGGGGACCGACCTTTAACGTCACCATCCGAAAGACGTGACTCAGTTTCGAACCTGGGTCCGCTGAATCAGTTTATAACTTCCACTGTTAGCTGGATTACAGGCGCACGCCACAACGCCCAGTTGTGGAATCGTGTTTAATTTAAGAAAAATTGATTCCTGCTGGGCCCCGTTTCATAAAACTTGTTATCGATAGCAACTGCCACATTTCTATGACAAATTTGCTCTCAGCCAATCACATGCAACGATTTCAGTAGCTTATAGCAATCATCGTAACTTGTTTTTGATAACAAGTTTTACGAAAAGGGGCCCTGTTTTGTTGTTGTTTTGTTTGTTTTGTTTGTTTGTTTGTTTGTTTGTTTGTTTGTTTGTTTGTTTGTTTTTTGTTTGTTTTTTGTTTTGTTTGTTTGTTTGTTGTTGTTGTTGTTGTTGTTGTTGTTTTTTGTTTTTTTGGGGGGGGAGGGGGGGGGTATCCTCCTTCTTTTATAATAGTAAGTGTATTTTATACTTTTGTTTTGAAATGCTATAAAGAAGAATCCTGGGATAATGAGATAACGAGAGTCATTATAACATCGTGCAGTTTCAACTTGTAGTTCATGCAAAAATGAAATAATCTTTAAAGGATATAAAGGATTTATAAATATATAAATATATAAACTAACCCAGTAGCAATTTATACGTGAAAATATTAGATAACATGGTGTACCCCCCCCCCCTCCTTATTTTCTATAAATCTGGGCTAGAAACTAGGAATCAATCCTAACCGAGTCGTGCCTGGTGGATATTGATTTCGTTCTATTCCTTTGTGATATCATCATTCAAGGTTGGTTTCATTATCAGATTATTCGACATAATGAGTTGTTCTAGTGGAGTTGTTTTGTGTTTTACAGAAATCAAAACATATTATTGGCCTGAATACAGGCTTCGTTCTTAAATCATGGGCAGTATACTTCTACTGCAGGAAATTACAAAGTGCTTACGCTCATGCTATGTGAGTAAAATCATTTTCAAACAGCAAATTGAATATTTTCAAAGTTATCAATGATTTTTATATAAATGAAAAATATCCACAGACTGTAGTGTTACTCGATGCATACATTTCATGAAATCCTACGGCGAAAACTCCAACTTGATTTCAGTTTAAGTGTCAGGATATACCCCCCCCCCTTATATTTATACGTCTCAACGTCATGGAAATGATGGTGGGACGTTGAACTTCTCTCCATAGTTTACTCTAGGGACTCCAAAAGTGTCGATTCATGATGGCTTAGCGGATAATGATTGATGGATGCATTCCTTGGTTGTCAGTGTATGCGTAGAACACAGTGGCGTATCTAGGAGCGCTCGGGGGGGGGGGGGTGCATTCGCTTTTTTTGTGCTAACTACTGTAACCTAAGCAGGCACAGGTTTATTGAGACTATTAAGATTATGAAGGAGATGGTTGCCCTGCGCCAAGTTGGCGCCTATTTTAGTATTTTTTATTCCTTGTCTAGATATATGTTGTGAATAGACAAATATTTGTTTGTGTGGTAGATTGATTAAACTTCACCAGTCCCTCCTTCCGAATTATCTCAAATAAAAATGATATGTATAAAAATTAGAATGCTAGTAAAAACAATAAACTGTAAATAAATTTCATGCGAAACCGGATTAAGCTTTTCTTGAGATATGGGATTCCGCCCCCCTATTTATTGTTCTGTACAGTAAGGGAAATAAAGTACCCTTGCTTCAAGAACATCATAACAATATTTTCCACCTTTCTTCCGTTCTGAAATCAATTTAGCTCAAGCACAGTTGGAAAAAATAGGAGGTAACTAGAAAATAAAAAGCGGTGGATTTAACTGAATTATATAAAAACGCTATCTGGCCATTTTTTATTATTGCTAATGACGCTTGCTTCATAGGATAATACCGTGACGTCATTCGCACACGTCTCCGATCATTTTATTAACAAGCTTTTCAAAATGAATGAACCCGCTCATGGAATAGGCGGTTTGAAGGTCAAATTGTCTTAATAAAATGAGTTGGACGACGAATGGAGAGATAGATTCTCCCCGAATGGGTTATTTTGGTATGTAATCAACGTTTCCTATTTTGAATTAAATATGAGGCATTATTATCGTTATGAAAAGAGACAAGACGATTCCATTCAGTCTCCCTCTTTTCAAATTCACGTTGAAAACAGCATTTGTTTAACTCATACCAGAGTGTAAACAAACCAAATGGTAGATGGCTACATGGTCTTGTGTATTTAATTTAATTCGCTGTAGGCTTCGTGAATTTTTTATTTTAAAAAATGTATATGTTAGTAAATGCAAAATTACTATAAATCAGCCACAGTACATTTCTTTTCATATTTTAACAATATATTATAGAAACTGTTTTCTCGATGGGGTAGAAGGGTTCAAAACCGATCTCGACTTGTAATGAACACTTTTTAAATTATAGAAATTAAGATATTACATGATATATTTGAAGTTCAAGTAAAAATTATCTCTGTAGTATTGTAAATCCAAGTTGCTTAAATCGAGCTGAATATAGATGATAGGGGAACATACATCAAATGCTATGAGAGAGAGAGAGAGAGAGAGAGAGAAAGGGAGAGATATATTTGTAATAATGTTCCATATAAATGTGCAACGTCCCTACTTGCTCACATTCAAAGAGATGGAGAGAGGGAGGGAGAGAGAGAGAGAGAGAGAGAGAGAGAGAACAGAGATGACATTCAAATCCTTTCGATCTATTGTTTTTTCGGTCTTCTTTGGATGTAAGACCTTCATAAGCAAGGATTGGTTATTCAAAAAGCAAATACAATTTTAGTGGCAATAATGTTCCACATATATGCACCTATGCATATGGCTACTCGTGTTCACGTTGCAAAGAGAAGGGGAGGGAGAATTGAAAGAGATGACATTAAAATCCTTTCAGATCTATTTTCCCCCTGCTTCCTTGCGATGCGAGACCTCTTGTTTGAAATGATTATTTTTAAAGCAAACACAATTCTTATTTCCATTCTATATAAATGCGACAACGTGCCTTGCGTTCACGTTATAAACAGAGGGGGAAGGGGGAGGGGGGTACAGATGACATTAGAATCTCTTCAGATCTATCGTTCATAGAGCCTTCTTTTGATGCAGACCAGTAGAGGCTAGGGTTTAATCTTTATAGCAAACACAAATTTATTTTGCAATAACGATCCATATTTGCCTACTTGCTTTGAACGAGTTCACGATGAAAACAGACAGGTGGAGACAGAGGGAGGGAGAGAGAGAAAGAGGAAAGATAAGAGTAATGTAGACAGAGAGAGAGAGAGAGAGAGAGAGAAGAAGAAGAAGAAAAGCGATGAGGGAGAAAGAGTGTAGAGAAAGGGTGAGAATGGTGATAGATAGAAATAAGAGAAGGAAAGACAGATATGATTATAGAGAAGCAAAGTATGATCATGGTTATGGGTAAAGGATGAGAGAGAGAGAGAGAGGAAGAGACAGACAGGGATAGACAGACTGTCAGACAGACGATGATGATGCTAAAGTTGAGGGAGAGATGAAAAGAGAGAGGAAGAGAGAGAGGGGGAGAGACAGAGAGAGAGAGAGGGGGGAGGTGAGAGTCGTGTGTGAGAGAGAAAGAGAGATGAATAGAGAGATGACACGAAAATCCCATCGGATCTCTTGTTCCACCTGACGTCGGAACCTTTGGTTTCCTTTCCCCTCGATGAAACCGGATCGGGCTGATCCATTTTTCCAGCTTGATAATGGCCAGAGATGACATCGAGGTTACAAACGCGCTACTATCAGGTTACACTCACAAAATATCCCTAATGGTGATGAAGCAGAGATCCACATCGGAAATTCAAGTTGCAGCTAGGCCAAAAAAAAAAAAAATGGAGATAATGAAAAAGGAAAGACGGGAAAAATAAGAAAGCGCCGCAAGCTCAAAGCGGCCCAGAAAGTGGAGGCGTAAAGAGAAATGATCTCTAGACGAGCTTCATGGCTATAGGAGGACGTTACCATGACTATGCATTATTTGAACGGGGGGTTGTCTCCACTGATAAATAATAATAATAATTATAGAGTGTTTTTGTAATGCGCCAACTCCACATTACTTTTGTGCTCGAGGCGCAATGGAGAAGAAAAAAAAGAAAGTACACGAAAATACACCAAAAATGGAATAATAACAATATAAAAGTAAATTTTCTGGAAAGTAATTTGAAAAAATGAGTTTTTAGGGGAATTTTTAAAGAAATCTACACCTGCAATATTACAAATATCTTGTGGCAATTGATTCCATAGGTGAGGCCCAGCATGCTTTTGAAATCGGATGAGCGTCTGGGAGGATTATAAGTCATCAACAAATTAACATTGCACTGTGGTGAAGACCCATGTATCCAGTGAAAAACAAGCAAAAATGATTTATATAGGTAGATAATTCAACAGATAACCAAAAATAGTGAAGACAAAACAGGAGTAATTTGAGTAGTGTGTCTGGTAAGGGTAACAATACGGGCTGCAGAATATTGTCATGTTTGTAACCATGAAAGTTGAGATTGTGGTAGCTTAAAAAAAAAAGTGCATTACCAAATTCAAGCAGGGACGATATGAGGGCATGAATTTTTTTTTTCTGTGGCCGAGCGTGTGAAAAATGTGCGGATGATGGCTAAATTACGTTACTGATACCTGACATATCTACAAATAGCTGGGATCTGAATGGACATTGACATTGTAGAATCAAATAAACCTCCAAGATTTCTACATAATTTAGATGGAGGAAAAACAATAGAGGGAAGGCTGATTTTCTCTGATTAGAGTTTTAGTACAATGAACCAAAGCTCCGAGTTTTCTTGATTTAATTTCAAGGAATAAGAGCTCATCCATTTCTTGATATCATGAACACAAGCCTCAGGTTTTTTAATGATATCACTGACACTGGTTTGGTTTGGTTTGGTTTGGTAAGAAATCAATGATGTATACACTTGGATATCGTCTGCATAACAATGGTAATGAAAAGAGTTACATTGATAAATCTGCTTCAGACCATATTGAGAAAAGTGTCGGGACTCCAACAGATCCTTGCGGAACACCACTTACCAACCCAGCAGGATCAGAGTTTGAATTATCGACACAAACAATTTGAAACCTATCAAATAAGTATGACTTGAACCACTCAAGAGCTCTACCAATAACACCACGTGATTTCAGAGAATTTTAAAGAATTGTATGATTAACAGTATCAAATGCGGAAGATAAATCGAGGACTAACAGAACACTAATTATCCCATCATCCATGCCCCTCAGGCCTCAGAACATCATTTGACAGGTTGACAAGCAAAGTCTCTACACTATATGATGGGGGAGATATGCAGACTGACGAATGTCCAAAAGATCATTCGATAGAAGATATTCTGATAGTCTTGAGAAGACGAGGCTCTCTATAGGATCTTGGACAGAAATGGAAGGTTCGATACAGGTTGGTAATTCTGAAGAGCTTCTGGATCAAGAGATTTGTTTTTTCAGTAAGGGTTGGATTTATGCTAACTTCAGTGAACCTGGAAATGAGGCCTGTTGAAGTCTCGAGCAATGTTATGATCAATTTCAGTGCATATCATAGACAGAAAGACTTCACATTTGACTTCATGGCTTTCGGAGAACACCATAAAACTGATGTCTTAAGGAAATCATCAATGTTTCAAAATTCAGACATGAATCTTTGATATGTCATTTTTGTGTGTGTGTGTGCTTTGCCTTTATTCATTTAATAACAAAGGAAAAGACAGGGAAGGGTAGTTTATTTTTTTAAAGAACAATTTACAGGACTATATAACATGTAAAATGAAAATCATATAGGCCATATACAGCATATTACAGTAATACGGAACATAATTATATAAACGTGTTTTTTATTTTAAAAAAATCACCTGAATTTATTATATTAATGTTTACATATTGTATTATGTGTGTATATATTGTTTTAAAATGTTTGAAAAAAAATATATAGTTGGTGCTCCTTCTAACTTACTTACGGTAGGTGTTTTGTTTTAGAATATATTTCTGAGGCTTTAAATGTCAAAATTTTACCCAGAATGCTTGAATGTATCTACCTACAGTTTATAAAAACACCGGTAATTATAAAAAGCAATCTAAATCACCCGAGCATGGCAGAATATCCACCCAGTAATGAACTAGGCCGCAATGTTTACTTAGTCGTTGATGAAATTAGGTCGTCAATCAAAGTTGTCATTTTAATACCATTTTCAAGGAAAAATAAATACACTATAATAATCTGCAAAACACGCCCGTAGCTTCGGGAACTCCACCTGCGCCTAATAAGAGGCAATGCCGCTGTTTTTCTCAAATATATAAAAAGAACAAAAAAGTTACATTCAGTAGCATTATTTTTAACATGCGCATGCTTTAACCAATGACAGGTTGATCAAGTCGATACTGGAAAGACGTATTATCAACTAATTAATGTTTTGCTCTATGTGAGCTCCATTATATATATATATATATATATTGTTTTTGTTTTGTTTTGTAATTGTTTTTTTTTATAGTTTGTAGATGATACCCAAATATAACGTGGGAATTAAGGTCGGGCGGAGAGTACCTGCATAATAACGAATGTAACTGCTTTCAAAAAAAGGAAAAATTGAAATTGTAAACAAGTCATCCTGCTACGTCAAAGAGAGACATTCTGAAAGGACAATTCAGCCTTCCCGTCCATCACTAGAATTTACATATTTATTGAGGGATTATTGGGTCAGGTATTGGAGGATTTGATTGCTATCTGTATCTAATCATTGGATGATCATCTAAGGGAAAATATTTATCCTGACATGACGTACTTTTTTGGAAAAAAAAATTAATATCAGATGATTGATCACCATAAAAAAAAACCCAGAACAAGGACATAATTATGTAAAGCAAAAGTACGGCACAGACAGAGAGAGAGAGAGAGAGAGAGAGAGGGGGGGGGGGGGGAGTGTTGGGGGAGAGAACTGTCAAGAACAATAAACAAACATGACAAACAAAGGACAGAAATTAGGAGAGGGGGGAAACAGAGAGCTAGAGAGAGAATGGATCAGGTTACTTTATCCATGTAACTGGGGACCACGTAAGAAAAAGCTAGTAATTCCGCTTTACTATTAAAGGAAAAAAGTAAGTGGAAGACATTTCAAGCTACTTATGTAATCGGGTTGATATTACATAGTGGGAGTTTTATTTAAGGAAAATCAGTAGAGAGAGGGGAATAGAATTGTGAGATGTGAAAGAAATAAACTTAAGCTGCTAAGGATAAGGTTAAATATAAAGTAATTAACATGAAGGAGAAGCGTGGGAGAAAACCAAGGAATAAGACTTATTGACAAATCATTCACTGCACTGATCCTGTAAAGCATACGCTTAATTGATCATTCAAACAAAATGTTTGATTGTTCTTTATTCATTTTTAACTGAGAGCTCAGATAGTTAACATCATTAACACAATGTTAAAGGGGACATATGGGTTTGAACCCTAATCCCAGGACGAGGTAAATTTAGGATTAATGTTTTACCGAAGGAAGCTTGCACAATGGTGATGATGATAATGAGCCTTCACGCCTTTATAAACTTCCAAGGGAAGTGTATAACGTGTATGAAAAGACGTTTTCTTTACAAGTTTTTGAATTCATAGTGTTACTAAAACTATACAGTCATTTAGCAAACTGGAAATGAAATACACATTTTTGTCTCCCTTGAGCGATCTTTATATACAGGTATATTATTTGGGGCGGTGCAACATTGCTCCCAATTGGCTACAGTATATAACCCTTAGTACCCTTAAAGATAAAAGTGGGTTCTGGTCATGGAATCACACTGCGAAAGAAACTGTTTTAAAGCAGTTAGGAAAGGCTGATCGTGTCTACATAAGAAATGGTGTATACTGCGAGCATTTGGAATCATCGAAATTATAAGAAAAAATGACGCAATCTCGCTTCACACAGAAATGGGTATATGGGACTGCACCCACATATGGCATGAATGTTTGGCCGGAACATTTTAGAGATTTCTCGTCATATTTCGAATATGAGGGCATTTGAAGTGAAAATCTTTTTCCTTGGACATTTCTGCTATGATGTTCTTCCAAACTGATATAAAAGGAATGAGAAAGCTCACAAATTATTTTTCACCTTTCGCAGAACTCAACCTACTCTTTAAAGGTGCGCTGCTGTTGAATCCTTCTGGAGAGTTTTTTTTTTTTTTTTTTTTTTAAGTCTCAAGGTTTAACAACCCATATTTAAGGGTGGTAAAATGTTAGAACTGCACAATAACAGGTTTAATATTGCTATTGAGTTTAAAGGTGACCACTCGTTTCTCAGTATGTCAAATTTGTTTGTAAACGTTTCATATCTACCGTAAATGAGCAGTGTTTTATGGTTTCATGTGGGTTAGCTAGAGTAAAATCAACTTGTTGTTTTTAATCCTCACTGTAAAAGATTGGGTAAAAAACATTAACCAAGCGTGGCCGAATTATGTGCGTATAATTGGTTGAGTATAATACGTTTAGCTTAAAATTGCCCGAGGTGAATGTTTAAAGGGGGTACCCAATGCTGAAACAATGTTAGTTCATTTAAAAGATCATGATTTTATTACAAGAAAATCATCTGCCTTAAATTTTTTTTTTAATTCGTGTTGCCAGAAAATCCCCGAAATATGGTAAGATTTCAGGATATTTTGGCCCCTCAGCTGTGTCCCAATTTCAGCTAGGTAACCACAATGACGTCAAAGTGGTTACCTTGTCGCGCAATTATAGCAAAATGCGCGCAAGGTGTAATGCATTTTGTACAGTCTAGCGCGCAACACATCTGCAATACGCGAACCTGGATAACCACTTTGACGTCATTGTGGTTACCTAGCTGAAATTGGGACACAGCTGAGGGGCCAAAATATCCTGAAGTCTTACCATATTTCGGGGATTTTTCTGGCAACACGAATTTTTAAAAAACTTAAGGCAGATGATTTTCTGCTAATAAAATCATGATCTTTTAAATGAATTAACATTGTTTCAGCATTGGGTACCCCCTTTAAGGTCAAAGAGCGTTTCAAGATGTATCATATTGCTCTTACGAATTTTGATATATATTCGTCACAAAATTTTAACTCATAAATAGGGATGGGCATACGAAGCACCAACTTACACTCTTTATGCTACATAGCGGCAAGAAAATTTAACACAAATATAAAGGAAATTCCTTTAAGGAATCTTAAGCCAAGAAAGTAACCATAATCATCTGTTAAACATAGGGCTTGCGATAATATTGGTGAAAAACATCGCTATGTAGAATGATCAATTTATTTTTCAGGGAACTTCCAATATCAACGAAAATATGCATCATTTTAGGTTGAGGGGCGCTGCATCATACATGATAGTTATAAAAGCCCGTGAATGTCTGCTTTCCGAAATAGAATCCGTAGTTTATTAGCATGATCAATTTCAAAGTGATATGGAGACCGGTCTCGATCATTTAATCTGGATTGCATGCTACTAAAGCCCACCGCACATCATACGATCGGTCTGATCTGCGATCCAATTTCAGAAGAAAATGTAATAGCATTTTATATAAACATTCAAACACATAAAATATTTTTGATTTAGTTTCTGAAAAGTCATATAGATAGTAAAATAAAAAAAATACGGCCTATTGTGAGCTTTCCAGTTGGAGGAAAGGCCATATTGGTTTCGAGTCGTAGTGACGTCAGATCAGTCCTACGATTGTCTACGATTTGAAACTGATTTGACCATTATTCCTCGTATAAGGCTGATAGCGCTGCAAAACCCTATGTTAAAGATTCATGTTATTGTTCAGAACCTGAATCAGGTAGATTTTATTTGGTGAAATGCCCATATTTAAAGAGAAGCTTGAGTTCTGGGAAAGGTAAAAAATAATTTGTGAGCTTTCTCATTTGTTAATGTCAGTTTGGAAGATTACCATAGTAGAAACGTCCCCTGAAAAGGATTGCTCTTCAAATGCCCTCACATTCAAAATATGACAAGAAACAGCTGAAATGTTCGGGCCGAACATTTGTGTGTAGTCCCATATACAAAACCTTACAGCATACACCAATTCTCATGTGCCATATAATCAACCTTTCCTAATTGCTTTGAGTCAGTTTCTTTCACAATTCAGTCTCATGTCCAGAACTCAACCTTATCTTTATTGATACGTAGGGTACAGTCATGTTTTGTTCTGTGTATTGTCGGTCTGGTTGGTGTGACTGGGGGATACTCACTAGCGTAGCTGAGAGGGTGGGGGCAGGGGGGCAGAGTTCCCCCCCCCCCCGACAACTTTTCCTTTTTTTTTTTCTTAGAATTTTTTTCCCCAGAGAATTATGGAGGAAAACATGTGATAACCACCCTCCCCCCCCCCCCCCCCACTGAGCGACTTTTTGAGGGCTAGGGGGAAAAAAATTGTCCCCCCCCCCCCCCCCCCCCTCTCCCCGAGCGAGTTTTGAAGGGCTGACGAGAAGAAAAAAATACGGGTCTCCCTTCAAGCAGAATTTGTCCCCCTAAAAAATCCTAGCTACGCCACTGGGGATACTTCATACGTATAGGCAAAAGCATGAGCAGTGAAATCATAACTTCAGTGTAGCTGTGGGCAGTGGCATAGCGCGCGTGAGAGAGAGAAATAATATAAAAACGCTTGTAATGCAGTATAGTTTCAACTAAATAAGTAAGAAACCCCGGTGTAGTGGTACACCTGCACATTCCAATCAGTTATATCGGGAGGAGAGACCTAAGGGTTACAGTGATTCAGTTCGCTTTTCCCCTCCCAGGCACAGGTGACGCCAATACTTAATAATAATAATTAAAAAAATAAAAATAAAAAAAGAATGTCTGCAGGAAATTAGGTATTCGCAATAGACTTTTCCATTCAAATGAAGTAACTAGGTTTAAATTGCATGATATTATGAAATCCATAAGCCAGAGAACGTCGAAGAAAGAAGAGGATATTCGCTCATTTCTACTTAATTAACTAGAATAATGTTTTCTTTTGAAAATCGTATTTTATGTTATTGGAAGAGCAATCAGGATTTTAAGACAGTAAGAATTGTGTCAACTTAACCCTTTTCATATCTACCCCTTCAATGACCATGTTTTCAGTATGTTGTACATGTGATTACATTCCGACGACCCGAAGAGCTATTTGATGAAATATATTTTCAAATGTAAGAGCAGAAAGGATTAGTATTCTATCATTCTTCTCCTTAAAATAAATATTTGTTACTTTGGGCCTGGGATTAAGGACAATGCTTCTCGTTTCCGTTCTTGCAGAATTCAAACCCACTTCATGCAAATGCCTGCATTCATCTGAGGCGCAAGATGTCCAAAGCTTGTCGCCATTCAACACTGGCGCTGACGCAGCTGACCCGTAGAATGAATGTAATATACCCGCTCTTTCTATCGATGCATCCACCGAGCTGCCCCCCCCCCCCCCCCCAGAGGGCCGACTGTGTACGGTTACATTTTAATTTGTTTACTCTACACCCAGCCCCTATGCCGTCATTTCCGAAGAAAATTCTCCGAAGATTCTCTACCCCCTTTCCCGCACTCCAAGGAGCCAGATGCCTGTAATCCTAAGCCCAATAATGTCTCAAGTTTTCCAAACCTAATGGATTTGGTAAACAGCCCTTTACATCGGGCCAGAACTCATTAAACGGCCGAATTGCCCAGGCTGTGTGCACGTGCGACCAAAAATATACAAAGTGTGATTGATTTTGCATTCTCGTGTTTCTGATAGCGGGAACTTCAGGCAATCCATTCGTGCTCCGTTCACTCAACAGACAGGTAAATACGACTTCAGCTCTAGCGTGCTCGTCCATCTAGAAGATTACTATATTCTATCTTCTTCTATCTTCTCTTTCGGAAAGAGAATCTCCCCGTCACTGTCTAACTTAGTGCATATTTAAACAAGATCTTGACCACAATTCGAATGATGTACTAGCACGGTTTACGCCACATTCCGACGTCCTCAAATACACAGTAAAGTTCGAAACAAAGTTCAGAATACTTTTTGAGGGGATGGGAGCATTCTGGATTAATTCAGTCTTGTATTTCATTCAACACTTTCTCTATTCTCCATTCATTGAGTTGAGATTTCTGAAATCCAGAAGTGTTATGTCTTGCACGTAGAGAAAGAACAGTGAGAATCTGGCTGCCTTTTTGGTGTCGGGAGTAGGCCTATCCCTCAAACATGGTATAGGGTTACGATGGTTTTCAAGTACATTATGAGTACATTTGTAAGAGAGAGCCAGTAAAGTTCGGGTTGGGGAAATGAGACATTGAAAGTGTGCCTGCTTATGCCACTAAGCGCCTCTGTTTCCATTAAGGGCAACAATTTTGGGGGCTGTGCACCGTCTCAGCGGGATGCTTGGCCATGTGCAGTGGGTATGTCACACTAGGAGGCTTTTTGGCACGAAGTAATTACATCTTCTAAACGCAGCAGGTGTGACGCGACTGGAAGTGTGCGCTCCCAAGATTAATCGACTCAAAGGCCAAATCGAGACGTAAAGCCCGTAACGGATTTTGAGAAATTGCATTCTCAGGGGCATCTCCAATAACACATCCCATTAAAAGATTTTAAAGAGATGCGTTATGAAATGATGCTGGAGAGGAAAATAGTACTGAGAAATACATGGTTAACAGCAAGGGCGAGAAGTATTAAATTGTATTAGGTTTGTAAGCCGGTAGACCAGACACATATGACAATAATGTAAAGGAGATCGCCCAAGTGGGAAAAGTTAGGGTCATGTACAGATGGGTTACTACAGACAGATGAAGAAAGCGATCAAAGTATCAACGTCTTATGAAATGATTTCAATAAATGATAGATTTTTGCTCGTAAGGGGAAGGAGGCCAGTCAGAATGCAAGCAAACAAAATCATTTCTCCTATGACCGATGAGACATTGCAGAATATAAAAAAAAGTTTGCCATAGACAAATCACACAGGCACAGCTCTTTCAAGAGTGGAAATTCGTGTAAGTTAACGGACTCTCGGGCAACACGTAGACTGCACCTCTGGCACTAAAAGATTAACCGGCTTAATGCAGTTAGTTAGCTCGATGATGGATCGAGTAGAGCATAATGACTCGCTAAAGTGGGTCAAATGTGCATGTTGGAAAGCTTTAGTTGAGTCTACATTGATGGTCATATTTCAGCCATTGGCATTTGCAGTGTAATGTTACGAGATTTTGAGCGTGTCGATTATGAAAAGTCCAGGCCCCCAGACAAATCGGCATAGGCTTGTATCCTATGCTAAATATTCGAACTGGCATGCGGTTAGATTATCCTAAAGGAGGCTCCCCAAAGAAACTTGAGTCTTAAATGTGCTGAAAATGTCCCTCTTCATTGGCCAAAGGCCACAGTAGACTGTTGACCGATTTTCAGGTTTTATTAGCAGTTATAGCTTTTGGCATTTCTAGTGTACGGTTACGTCGATTTAAGGAATAACTTGGATACTTCATGTGCTTTGACCTGCATAACGAAATAATTAGCCCATCCAATCCCAAGGGTTATATTAAAGACCAAACCACTGTTCCTTATGATCCTGTCGTGACGTGACCAATCCTAAAATACGTAGTCACTTGTGTCTTGATAGTAAACATATTTGTTCATGATCTAAACAGACGATTTACAACTTGCTTGCAATAAACCTCTAATTATGTTTGGTTTATTGTATTATTATATTATCATGATTATGGAATGATTCTAGTCACCAATAGTGAACAGAATATTTTGTTTTCACTTTCTTTTTTATATACTCCAGGGTGCCAACAACGAGAGGATGATGTAAGTATGATCATGGCAGAGGACTTATCGACAGCCACAGTCTTTCTAGAAGCCCATGGAACGAGTCGAAATGAGGGAAATATATACACATGAATGTACAGCTGCTTTAAAGTTATGAAACTCTTTCAACGTGATAGCTATGGATTGATAATCGTCATAAATAGCGATGTAAATCGTGTAAAATAAAAGAGACCAAAGGGTAAAGACTGGACACCTTACAGGTGTCGAGATAAATATATATATATATTATACGATGAAATTCCACGCGTCGCCATGGAGTGTCGGGAGAACGTTAATCTTATGGTGTTTCCTGGCAATTTTTCTGGACGCGGTCCTGGCGAGGGTCTCGAGGACGTTTCCCTGTCCCGAGTTATGCTTCTGCGACCTGATCACGCTTCGAGTGGACTGTTCACGTGGCGGGTTCAAAGGTCTACCCGCTTCTGTGCCAGCAAACACAAGAATATTACTCTTTCAAGAGAACAACATAGGAAATGAGCTTAACATGACTGTTTTCAACATCACAGCTTTAGTTCGACTTCGGCAGTTGTCTCTTGCAAACAATTCATTGAGTTTCATAGATTCAGCAGTGTTTCCGAAACAAATAAGGCTGATTAAAATTGACTTTGCTAATAACTACCTTGAGGGAATCCCAAGCATGGTTCGCGATATGCGATTGCTCAAGCAATTGCACCTCAGCCACAATCGAATATCTAGTATTAATAACAATGATTTACCGCCGTTTTCTACCATAGAGAAGTTATATTTAGATTACAATGAAATCTACATCCTCGAGGATGGTGCCTTTGCCGGTCAAAAACGGCTTCAAAATTTATATCTGGCGGATAATCTTATCAGCAATATTTCAACTGGTCTGTTTTCGAGACTGTCAATGCTCATGCAACTTGATTTATCATACAACGATATTGGTGCCGATTTAAAAACGCAATATGATTTTCTCACTGACGACATTCCCACTCCTAAAAGTGTCGACGTTGGATTAAGTTTCCCAGCCGGTCTTGGACCCCCCGTCAACTTCAGTGACTGGTTCGCCCCTCACGGCGCTTCGAAACTAGAGTTCCTAAACTTAGAAGGGAACATAATAAAGACTGTTGCCCATGATGCCTTTAAATTATTCCCGGTTCTTACTTCGATCAATCTGGCGTATAATCAGTTGGTAAGATTGCCACCCCATGTACTACATACGTTAAGTAATCTCCAAATACTCGACCTGAGCGGCAACAGGTTAAGCGACGTGCCCTCCGAGCTGTTGAAGAAAAACACACGCCTTGAATATTTAAACCTGAGCAGGAACTCACTATTTGTGTTACCGATTGATTTAATTGCCAGCATTGAAAAAAACATTTTAGAACTTCGCTTGTCGGAAAATAATCTTCAGAGTGTTCCGTGGATAGAGAATAATCTTCGTCGTCTTGTTGAACTCGATCTTTCCACGAATGCTCTTACCGATGTGGGTAATGCTGGCTTCACGCATATGGTTAGCTTACAGAGACTATTCCTTCAAAATAATCAGCTGGTTGATATACCCAATGTGCGAAATCTGACGCGGCTTCAGGAGCTCCACCTGTCGAACAATTCCATCAGGAGCATTTCGTTCGACGCATTTGATGGCAACGTAGCGTTAGAAGTGATAGCCATTGACAACAACAACCTCGTGTCCATTGCATTGGAACCTTTTGCGGGGTTACCGTTTCTGCATACCGTCAAGGCCGCGGGGAACCCCATCAATTGCGACTGCAACGTCAGATGGCTGTCCAAATTCGAAGAAGATACTCAAAGTTACCATTATTATTATAACGGGATTTATGCGGATGAAATGGGTATACCTTACAGTACGTTCATGACGCTGGAAGGATGGATAGTACCCATGAAGGATGAAGTCACTTGTGCCAGACCGACTCTCGTCCAGGGCCAAACCCTTCAATTCGCTGTCTACCAGTACGCCCCTGATCTCATTTGCAGCCACTTTGCCAACCCAAGAAGTATCATGGTTCTCATCCTCACTTGGTTCCTAATCATCATCGTGTTTCTCATTTTGTTCTGGGGCAGGACATTCTGGATGGCGAGGAAGCAGTTTGGCAGCTCCAGACCAAAAATCGCCAAAGAGAAACCCAAGGAGGAGGATAAGTGTTACGTCATCTCGGCTGTCTCGAAAAAAGCGGGAAATGGGCAGTATCATTTGCTGCCGGATAAGAATGAAAATGAGCCTTTAGTATTTCTGTCGAACCACGATGATGAAACTTGTAAATTGAGGACATTTGACAGGAATGGTTCAGAGATATTCATTGAAACCACCGTCTGATCACAAATGATTTGGACGAATAGAAAATACGATTATCTAATCTCTTCTATTTTTACGGTACATATTATATTAATGTTCAATCTTATAATTTCATATACTTTCATCTAGAACGTTGTATGTTATGTGCTCGACATATTTTGTGACTATGGAATAGATTTTAAAGAGACCTGGAAATTGGTGTCATTTTATTGTGTTTGCATCATATGTTGTCTTTTATCCTTGTTCTTTGGTTGTCATGGCAAGCAATAAGCACAAATTTACTAGATTGGAATGCATCTATAACACATACGAAGTCACAGATCTCGAATACATTCCACTAAAATGTTTACGAACGATTAAAAGAAATAATGCGTTTATGTCTATATGGATATCTAGAGTCTTTTATAATCCCTAATGTGCATAATTATTATTTTCGTTACTGCAGCGATAATAACTGCATGATATTAGATTTTTAACGTCCGGTTGACTGTGTTTTATCCTTTTGGTAATGTTGTTCATTGCCTTGTTTCGAAATCCCTGTAATGCAGGTCAGACAACCAAAAGTTGCCGCAAATTTATGTACATACGTACGTACGTACCTAGCATGTGCTGCAACCTATGTAAATAACTAGTCGATGAGGTGGTAGAATATACAGTGCGCCCCCCCCCCCCCCCAAAAAAAAAGTTAACAGTTGGAAAGAGTCTCCCCAAATCAATATTTCAGAATATTTTCCATAAATTTTCATTCCTGTTGATAGTTAAGGGTCTCGCCTATGCAATAACACACATACACAAAAAAAATCTAACTTGTTATTAAAGGGCAATCCAACCTTGGTAATGAGATGATTTGTGTGAAAGCAGAAAAATAAGAAAAACAAGATGGTGAAAGTTTGAAAGAAATCGGACAAGGATTAAGAAAGTTATGGATGTTTGAAAAATGAGATCACTACATCTATGTGAATCTCAAATTGGCAATTTGGTGAGTCAATTGTGACATTTTTGTGGACAACTCTCCCATTTGTCGTACACAAAAATATCATTAATTTGCGGTTTTCTTCGAGGCGCTTTTACCCTCGGGGCAGTACTCAAAATATATTGGAGATAGCATATTGTTATAGGTCCTCATGAGCGAAAAGATCCTACTGAGTAATGCATTTTTAAAAAAAGTGACATTTTAGTCATTTTGTGTGTTAGAGCAAATGGGGGAGTTGTCCACAGCTACATCACAGTGACATTACCTAGTCGGCCAATTTGAAATTCCCATATGCATAGTGATTACAACTTTCAAAAATTCATAACTTTCTTATTGCTTGTCCGATTTCGTTCAAACTTTCACCAATCTGCTTCTCTGATTTTTCCTCTTTCTTTCAAAGCAACTTGCTATTAAGGTTGGATTTCCCTTTAAGCTTGAGTGTTCAAATACCACTTTTGTGAAAAGGTGCAACATTTAGACTGGACAAGAATTGGTATTTGTCCTGGCTTGCACGAACGAAGTTAAAAACCGTTTAAAATTGACAGTTGAAAAAAGTCTCCTCATTTAAATATTTCAAAATATTTTCAGGAAATGTTCATATCTGTGGAAAGCTTATGGTCTCTTCCTT
The DNA here is from genome assembly GCA_025618425.1 of Heliocidaris tuberculata. Classification (NCBI taxonomy): domain Eukaryota; kingdom Metazoa; phylum Echinodermata; class Echinoidea; order Camarodonta; family Echinometridae; genus Heliocidaris; species Heliocidaris tuberculata. The sequence continues at coordinate 27,401,860 of CM046839.1, read as the reverse complement.
CATGTGACACCAAAATATCTCGCTTGAGTGAGCAAAAGCCAATTTTTGTGAAAGGGGGCAAAATCCATACTTTAAAAATGTTTGTTTATGTTCTGGCTCGTATCAGCGAAGTTGAGAGTCACGATAAGGCTTAAAAATGTTATATTCTGATCATTAAAAGACAATTTATAAAAAACAGACTTTGTTCACTGTATTTCCTGATATATCCCATCAAAAATTTATGGTTGCGTGAGCAAGCCAGGTGAAATTAAAAGACTCACCAAAAGTAACATTTTGAAAACTCAACAAAGTAGTTAATTGCTCACTCAGGCATAGCATATTGATGGGATGTGTAAAAAAAAATACATAGAACAAAGCCTGTTATTTAATAAATTGCGTTTTATTGACCAGAATATGGAAATTTCTAAGCCTTTTCATGACCTAGCTTGGCTGATACCAGTCAGAGCCAATATCAATTCTTGTCAAGTCTGGATTTTGTATCCTTCCACAAAATTGGCTTTTGCTCACTGAAGCGTAGAATATTGGTTGATGTTTTGGTGTCATTTGATAGAAGAGACCCTAAGCTATCCACAGGTATGAAAAATTACTTAGAATAGTTTGAAATATTTATTTGGGTAGACTTTTTCCAACTGTTAACTTTTTTCTGGGACGCACTGTAGAGGCGTTCGAACATAATATTATAGGTCTCATGAGCCATGGGTCTCGAAGGCCGTCGCGCAGTGAGCCAGAATGAAGTCAAAGTGTGCCAAAATTCGTATCTGATATTATATTTTGGAATGAAACAATGGCCCGTATTCTCGAAAGGTGCCTAAGTGAGTAGATTTAGGCCACCAAATTATGAAGAGCCAAATGTCACCCTCTTTTAATCCTGCAAAATCACCATAGTTCTGGGACTAAATACAAATACAAAAACCGACACGATAAAATTAATTTCTAATGCTCAAATTTGTTTCTTTATTTTGTTACATAAATATAGTAATTTATACGGGACAAATGGTCTTCTATAATTCAGTGGCCTAAGTTAAGCCAGGCTTGACTTAGGCCACTTTCGAGAATACGGGCCAATATCTTTGGATGAATTGACCAGTAAAATCCATTGGAAATACTTTCAACCGCGTATGATGTCAAAAAACACTGGTTATCTAATTGGCTACTAATATATGCCTTCTGGGGAAAACATCATGAATTAGTGATTTTTTTTTGATAAGCAATTTCATATTGCTCATTTTTCTATTTCTCTTACTTCACAACTTGCTCAGTACAGGAGAAAATGGCAATTGTAGTATTCATTTATGATGTGCATTAAAAGAGCATAAGTTTTGGCAAGGCTATATGCAACATTATGCAATATACTTGCTTAATTTCCTTGAAATTTTGCTTTACCCATTAATTCTTAATATACCCCTAAGTACCAAACCCAGTGCCACAGTACAAGATAATACCTGTTCGAGATACATAAACCCATCGACATGCATTATTTATGAGTTGGGCTTATACGATGCCCACAGACCACTGATCCCTACCGTAGAGATCAGTGCCACAGGCGAATAAACTCAAAAACTTGCATTCAAACGAAGGCATCACGTGTGTTTGGCTTGTAGAGGGCGCTGTAGAAAGGTCGTCGCTAGAGTCCTTTAAAGAAGGAGTAACGACAACCCGAGATTTGAACGCCATTTTGGGGTCATTATTACGTAACATTTCTATTCAATTCCGATGAGCACCTGGGTGTTCTAAATAGAAAGAATTCGAACACCATTTTGGGGCCCGAAAATAGGACGTCCATGTCGTAACTCTATCTATAAAACGACTCTAGTCGTCGTTAGAGTCCTTTAAAGAAAGAGTAACGACAACCCGTGATTTGAACGCCATTTTGGGGTCACTATTACGCACAGTGGCGTATCTAGGTAGTCTGGCGCCTGGGGCAAACTATCAAATATGCGCCCACCCCCCCCCCCCCCATCCCCAAACTCAGACTGATGAGCGTTTTTAATTTAGAAATGATGGCACTACTTAAATATTATTTTTGATGCACATAACCTGGGGTTGTTACCCCAAATTTGATGAATTATTGTATAAGCGAGGGAGCATCGCGACCGAGCAACATATTTTTTCCCCTTTTCACCCCTCAAATTAAAATTTCTTATGTATTTTATCCTTAAAACAAAATCCAAGGGAACTCCGCGACCTAGCAATAGATTTTTTTTTTTTTTTTTTTTTTTTAATTTTTAACTTTCCTATTTTGGGGGCACAAAATGAATGAAAACCCTAAAGAGGAATTTAGCAAGGCAATTGCAAGGTAAATTTATGATTTATTTCGAATGTTCTATACCTTGAAAGTACTTTTTATGCACTTATATCGCATCTGGGGGCGCAAAATTTAACAAGCTCCTGCCTTATGCGGGGGTGGGGGGGGGGCGGGCAAAGCAACTAGACTCAATTAATGGTTAACACTTTAAAAACGCAGTTGGGGGCGCGAAATAGCTAGATCCTGAACATAATTAGTCGAAGGAGCAAAGCGACTTTAGAAAATTTTCGCATTTCAAACCCTATAAAGCACCATTTCTTACGCATTTTGTCTTTGACTGGGGCGCAAATAACCCTCAAAGACCATACATTTTCTTGTTTTTATCCCCTTTTCTTTCTCTCTTTTGCGTTTTTTCGCCCCCTTCAAGTGCCGCCCGGGGCACGTCCCCCTCTGCCTCCGCCCCGTAGATACGCCACTGATTACGTAACATTTGTATTCAATTCCGATGAGCACCTGGGTGTTCTAAACAGAAAGAATTCGAACGCCATTTTGGGGCCAAAAAATAGGACGTCCATGTCGTAACTCTATCTTTAAAACGACTTTAGTCGTCGCCAGTGTATGGATGGCTCTGGTCGTTGCCAGAGCTACATAGCCACTGCGAGTCTTCACGGCGGCGGCTTCACCTTGGTCTTAACAAATGTGAACATAATAATACATGGGTAGAAAATTGGCTTTAACTTTAAAAGAGGCAGAAACGGGCAGCCAAATTTGGTATCAATGTAAAGCTTAGACCTTGGGAACTTTGGTTATATAATTTTAAAAGCGGAAATCGGCAGCAATGTTAACGTTCTCCTTGTATTAATAAAAAAAAATCTTACTTTTTAGACTCATTTTAGCAGGTTTATCACAAAATCAGTATTAAATATCAATTAGCTTTCGAATCAATACTCGTTGGTATTGTTAAATGAGTTATTAGGAATAACCATGAGCAAAGTGAAGATCTTGCATTTGGCAAAGTAGTGACTCTCAGACACTACTTTAAAAGAGAAATGTTGTTAGGAAGTATTCGTTAGGGTGTTATCTTCCAACTGGATATGAAAAGAGTTAGAAAAAATCACAATCACCAAACTTCTGTTTTGGCCCACTTTGGTTTTACTTTGGCCCACTGTGCGTAGGTCTACTGAGATGTCCCCATAATATCATGCATTTGATACAGCGTAGCCTCAACAAAATCTTGGTCACTCCTTCACCGTTCTCATGTTGTTGTTTTCTTCTTCTTGTTGTTTCTCTCCCCCCCCCCCCCCCCTTCAAATTTTTTTTGAGGTACCCTCCTGTGAAATCTAGTGGCCCACATTATCTTCAAAATGTGTACCTTGAAATTGATGTAATACTTTTCGGGGAGGGGGGTTGGGACCTTTCGTAATATATCCAACCAAGTTCGCACATTCTCATCGGTTGAACTGCTACTAACGGGTGATTTAAACATTCCACTTTATATAAAACCCATTATCCCTCTATTTTTTTAAAAATTTATTTATATAATTTTGGGGGTGGGGAAGGAGGGACAGTCAATCCGTCTGTACGAAAATACGGAACCATTTCCCTGGGAGAAAGTATCATAATTATAGGGCCCACATTGTGCCTCTGCTTTTCAACGGACAAATAATACTGCTCGTGTCGAAATCCCAAACTCATCGATCGAGAATCAATTTTATGCCTTGACCGTGAATTCATAGACGATTCAAACCAAATGTTAATTCTGTATTGTGGATCATAATCTTGTTTACATATGTCTGGACTTCTGTACCCTGATCCAGAATCCCTACCACCCAGTGGCGATAGGAGGGGCAGAGGTGGCACGTGCCCCGGGCGGCATTTTAGGGGGATGCAAAAATCCAAAAAGGGAGAAAGAGAAAGGGGAGAAAAAAGGAAGACAAATTATTCTCCTTAAGGAGTATATGTGCCCCAAGTCCAGGGTAAAGTGCATTAAAATAGTTTTTTGAAAGAGTCTAAATTGCCAACAAACCAAAAATTATAAAGCTCGGTCGCTTTACTCCCTCGCATATAATTTTCTTCAGGATCTCGTTATTTCGCGCCACAATAATAGGATATAGTGCATAAATATTATTTTCAAAGGGTTCAAGTTCGAAAAAAATTATCTGTTTGGTTAATTTCTTTGCTCCGGACATATATTTATGTTTAATCAAGATCTTGCTAATTCTTGCACCCCCAATATAGGATAGGTACATAAAATAGCTTTTGCGGTTGCCTTGCTTAATTTCTCGAATATATTTCTTAATGGTTTAGGACATACGTGTAGGATGAAGTAAATCGTATAGTGTTTTACTGATTTTAAAATTTGAAAGAAACTCTAAAGCTCGGTTGCTGTGGTCCCTTGTGAATTTTTCATAAGGGTAAAATGGATAATAAAGTGTAAATGCAAAAGATCATACCGCTCGGTCACTTTACTCCCTCGCTTGTATATTTATATATCTAACTTCGGCTACCAATCACGGGTAAGGTGACTAAAAGGTTCCATCATTTTTTAATCAAAAGTTGGAATTGAACTGGTTTATATTAATGAGGTGTTGAGTTAGTACGGGCGCAATTTCTTTTTTGTTTTGTTGTTGTTTTTGTTGTTGTTGTTGTTTTTTTTGTTTTTGTCCCGGCTCCATAATTCCTAGATACGCCACTGCTACAACCTCTTGTATTACAGCATATCCAAACCAACTGGTAACGATTCTATATTTGTAAAATCAAAAATTTTGGGGAATTTCGCGAGTGGTCCTGAAACGCGAAAGTTTCATGCACGCGAAATAATGGAATTGGATGATTATTTATGCTTTAAAAAATTTCTCTGTTAATTGAAGCTGAAGCTTTCTTTTCATTTGTTTTGTTTTGTTGTTGTTATTGTTGTTGTTGTTGTTGGTGGTGGTGTTTTTTTTTCTTCTAAATCTCGGTGGGAAATTTGTCAGGGAATAAATTTGCCGCACCCCTATACAAAACCTGTGCAAGCCGTCACGCCTAATCATATAATTTTACGGAATTTATTAAATGATTCAAAATATTTCCATGTATTGGCCGTATGCTGAAAAGGTTACTCTGCCGAGACATATCAATCCTCATTTCAGAATATAGGTCATATTTTGAATTAGGAATCCATTTTAACGAGTTATAGTTGAAAGCCGCGTGGAATATTGATGGGGTAGTGATGGAAATTTTGTGGTTGTTGGTAATGTAACACTTGGGGGCGCTAGACCCACTGACTTTCCAAACAAATGTATTCAACTTTTCAGTCGAGATTTAGACTCTGTTTTCAAGATTGGATGCTGGACGTGGTTATCTCTTTTTCATGTTTAAACATGTATATTTAATGACATTAAAAAGTCTTACAGGGTATGTTTTGATTAGAATAAACTATTTGTTATACTTGATTGGTTTTTATGATTATCAGAGAACAACTCTTCATGCATTGATTTTTCATAATTTTGGGGGACTTTGTATTTGTTCATCCCAAGCAAAATGTATTTGATATGTTGATTGCTATTAAAATGATGTATGCTTGTTGCTATATCATTTAAAATATTATAATTATTTGTTTTCTTGCACAACCTCTGCTATTTGTAAAGTCACTGAAATAAACATTGTTTAATTTCACTATGAATAAAAACACGAGCAAATATTTTCCAATATCATCGAGTTTGTCTTTTTTTATTTGATTCGTGGTTGTTCATTACTGTAAATACGAGTCTGCATCGCATGGTCCTGGGAGCCAGGGGTTGCTGGAGATGCTACAGCACACCCGGTCCGACTTTTTTTGTTTTTTGTTTTTTTTTGTTTTTTTTGTTGTTTTGCTTTTTTTTTTCGTTTCTTTTCTTTTTGTTGTTGTTTTCCAGGGGATGAGACACCTGAAAAGCGTGAGGACCCTTTTCCCCGTCTATTTTGCTTGTCAGACAACTTTGGAGTGACAGGTCACCCCTCAGCATCCCTGGTGAAAGAGTCGCTCCCAGGCCAGGTACCTGCTACATCTATTGTTTAAGATTTACTTTGAATGTTTTGAACTTTCTAGTAACAAAGTAGATACCTAGCTTTTAGCTTAGGTTTCTATTTTCTCTATTTAAAGTGACATAGAGAGGGCACCGGTGTCTGGGAAGGGGGGGGGGTCAGTCTTAGTCTCACATAATGGGGTCTCGGAGGAGGTTGTACATCGCCTTCCTTTCTATATTTAGCTTTCTTTATTTTACCATATGTTCATGTGATCGCCCCCCCCCCCCTACACCGTATCTACGCCACTGCCAGAAGGGCCCAAATTTCCCACTCACACTATCGGACATTATATTTCTTTCCACCTTCCATTAATTCCATCCATCTGTATCACACCCTATCTTTGGATGTTGATCCTAACAGTTCTTATATTTTTCAGGTACTGTTTGTTTTTTTTTTTTTTTTTTTTTGGTTGTTGTTTTTTGTTTTTGTTTTTTGTGATGTTGTTTTGTTGTTGTTTTTTGTGGGGGGGGGTGGAGGGGGAGGGGGTCTAAAAATCGTTAAGAGGACACAAAGAACAGAGTTGGGAGGCACTTTGTCTTGTGTATCCATGTATAATTAATGCCTAGGCCTTGTTTCATAAAACTCATTATCAATAACAACTGCCAAAGTTCTATAACAAATTTGCTCTCAGCCAATCAGATACAAGGATTTCAGTAGCTTAGAACTGCGACTGTAACTTGCTATTGATAACAAGTTTTATGAAGCAGGGTCCCGATTGGGTTTCAAAAGTGGTGTATATATGCCCACTACCCTCCTTCATCCTCTACTGATGCTCTTTTTGCCTTTAAGTTTTTCACACATAAGTACCTATTGGCATAGTCGACATGTAGATTTCCACATTACTATTTTCCAGTTATTTATAGATAATCTCTGGTACATGTACTGGTTATATAACCGCATTCAAGAAAGAAAAAAAAAGCTGGCTAGATTACATTTTGAAATGTTTATCAGTCATTTTATCTTTTTCTTTGCTAATTTTTTCTATAAAATTCGTCTGGGGTTTTTTTTTTTTTTTCTTTTCTTTCTTTCTTTCTTTTTTGTATTTTCTTAAAAGGGGAAGTCCACCTGTATATCAAGTTGGTTTAAAATGAAGCAGAAAATTAAAGAAACAGATCAATGAAAGTTTGAGAAAAATACATGTACAATAAGAAATAAGAGAGCTATGAATTTCTGAAGTTGTAATCAATTAAACACAAATTGACAACTCGGTGACGTAGCTTGCATGGTTCTCTCTCATTTGCCCAGTCCTGTACTAAAAGATCATACATTTCCATTTTCACATATATTCATACATGAAACCTTTATGAAACAAATCTATTCCTTCCTCAACAACTAAGAAAATGAAAGTTTATGAAACTTTCTATACAGAGCAAATGAGGGAGGACCTCGTAAGACAAGTCACGGACTTGCCAATTTGTGTTTGATTGATTACACTTTCAAAAATTCGTCACTTTACTTCTTATCAGATTTTGCTCAAACTTTCACTAATCAATTTCTCTCTCTCTCTCTCTTTTTTTTTCTTTTATTCTAATCAACTAAATACCAGGGTGGATTTCCTCTTTAAACATTCAATGTATAATTGTTTTGTGAGAACAATATTTTAGTCAGTACAACTCAAAGGTATACATTTCAATATTTTTTCCTTCCTCTTCGAAATCTTTTTGAAAACCTAGTTTTGTTTTCTTTAATTTCACAAACGATTCCCCTGGGACCATAGGTTTTCTTTTCTCATTCTACCTCTCCTTCATTTACTTTTACTTATTCACTTCTCAAAACTTCAAATACAACTTCTACCTTTGTTTGACTTTATAAGGCATTTCCATCTGCACCTTCTATTCTGACTCTGTCATACCTTCTCGTACTAAATCTTCATCTTCTTTCATTGTTATCTTTCAAAGTCTCCGATTCTCTCTTTCCTTCAACCCATATCTCTCCATTTAATACCCATCCTAGAACCCAAGACATCAGGGAATCTTGCGGGAAGGGTTTCAATTAAAGAATGACATGCAACTTGACAATCAGAAGCTTGGTCATCCCAGTAGACCAACAGCCCACTAGACTGACAGCCCAAGAGACAACAACCCATATTTAGACCGAGCAGACTGACAGCCCATAAAACCGACAGTATCGGTTACATGTCGTTTTTCTGAAGCTTTGTAATTCTGAAGGTTCTTGATTCCGAAGATTCGTATTTCCGAAGGTTTGTTTACTCTAAAAGTTCATTTACTCCAAAGGTTCATAATTATGAAGGTTCATTTATTTTCAGAATTATGAAGCTTCGGATAAACAAACCTTCAAAATAGCATACCTTTGGAGTAATGCAACAAATGTTTGGAATTATGAACCCTAATTCATTTCCGGAATTATGAACCACCTGCTATGAGAATTTTGTGTTTCGGAATGATAAACCTTCAGAAAAACGAGTGCCCTCCACAATATCAGTCTCCAGGGGAGTGTTAAATCAAGTGTCTTGTCAGTGATTTTTACTGACAAATTTGCTCTCAGCCAATCAGATGCAAGGATTTCAGTAGCTTATAACAGTTGTCGGTAAAAATCACTGACAAAACACTTGATGAAACGCTCCCCTGATCCCTCAGGAAAGTTGTCAGAAGACACTCGAGATTGATGTGTTGGTTTTATGGGCTGTCAGACTCGTGGGCTCTAGCTGTCAGAAGCAAGTACTTCAACAAATTTATGTATGATTTTCGGAGTTCTGTTAAATTACAACTCTATTTTTGCAAAAAGGCCGAAGTGGTCACTTCTGGACAGAAAAAAAATTTAAAAATTGCCACTTATTTTGCCTGTTTTGCTTTTATTCAGATACATACTGAGCAAAGCTTCACGGGTAATGGTAAAATAAATAAATGTTATCTTATATCATAAGTGTTTGATCTCTATACATGGTTCCGCTCATCAACATAAATCTATAATAGAAACTGATAGGAAAACATAAATATGAAATTCATAAAAATAGAGTTCCAAGAAAGAAGACATATCGCAGGGAAATTCAGAATTCAAAGTTTTTACATACATGTACGTCCAAATTACAAAACTTTGCGCAGTCAGAATATAAATAGAGAAAGTAAACAATATTAAAAAGGCTACACTGAGTAGGTTCTTCATCAATGACGAACATTTTGTTGAAATAATGGTTCTAAATTCAAAATATAAATAGAATATAAATTTTATCAAAAGAGTTTGTGTTTCTGCACTAAGATAGAGGATATGAGTTTAGCACTGGCATTAGTGACTGAGTACCAATCCTAAATGCAAGCACATGAGTCTTATCCATTCATATGACATGGATTACAAATATTCCATAAAAATTAGGTTAGATTAACACTTGTTTTTATATTATTGATATAACAATTTTTTTAGTTATCTAGACAGAACAAGATTTGTGATAATCTGCACAAAACACTATTTTGCACACAAGCACTTTTTTAGATCATCTGTTGATAGGAAACATGTGTAAATTAATAAGTGATGCTTATAAAAAGCTGACAAATTAACAATGCTAATCATACCATCTTTATTTCACAAAATATGATGTGCAAAATTCTACATACTGATGGACAATTTTGTGTCTATATGACTAGATTTAAATCTATATTTCTATAGAAAACATTAGTTGGGAGTGATCTATCGAGTTCGAAATTTTTAAACTAAAATTTTAAACTGAAGTCCTTAGTGCTGTAAGCCACATGTAATGCCTAAATTTACTCAAAATATTTCCCTGTAATTACAGAGCACCATATAAACCATCAAGAATGTACGTACCACCAACATGTTAGACCTGATATGAAAATTGTCCACTGTTCTGTTCCATACAGGTAAGGATTTTTTTTTAAAAAGATATACATGTACATGTAGAAATTTACTGATTGCTTTCTCCATGAATGAAAAAACATTACATAGCCTCCAGTAAAATATAATCCCTTGCATTAAACCAGAATATTTACTGTGCCATACTAAAGCTAAAGCTACTAATACATATAAATACATATAAATATCAAGATTTCATATTAAATTTTCGGTGGTACTTTCCTTAGTGCAAAAACAGTTTGGCACCAACATATGCACAAGACAAATTTGTAATAAAAAGAAAGGTACTAGTTAAATTGCACTGCTGCAAATCAAAACTGATGTACAGTTTTTATGAATAATCATCCAACCATTTTATAGAATACTCTTAAACTCTGGGCCCCACCTACATGTATAAAGAGTTGCACTTGATCGAAAGAGATTGCATGTCTTCAAGTCAATTGCAAGATCAAAATTATTTATCTCCTTTTCACGGTGTTGGTACTGATTAAGATCAATTGAAACTCTTTCTACGATGGGGCTCTTGAGTTGTTTGGTAAATCATCTGACAACTACTGATAGTCTGCAAGTTAGTTCAAGGCTAAGTTAAAATCCCATGGTGTGGAATTTCTTCTTCAAAGCTCTCTTTGGTTTTTTTTTACTAAACTGATCGAAGTCATCTCAGGGACTATGCGCGTACAGAGGGGGGTGTTTTGGATGTTCAAACACCCCCCCCCCCCCCCTTTGGTCAGAGAATTTGAGTAAAAAACACCCCCCTTTAAAAAAATCCTGGGTACACCACTGTTGGGGACTGGGCTCTCCTCTTTGGAGTTTGAGGCAAAGTCCTGCTTATGCTGCTGATATTTCTACCCCCCCCCCCTCCCCCCCAATGTGGGTATTCTTGGATTCCAGCTGTTATGTGAAAGGTCTACCTAAAATCCCATGGTGTGACCTTTCTTCTTCAAAGCTCTCTTTGGTTTCCTCACTAAACTGACAAAAGTCATGTCGGGGCCTGAGCTCTTCTCTGTGGACTTTAAGCCAACATCCTGCTTTTTCTGCTGCTTCTCCTGATGTCCTCTAGCAATGTCCAAGGGATGACTGTCCACAGATGCCAGTGACCTTGGACTTTCTGGGGTATCTAGCTGGCTTGGGAGAGGAGGTGGCGGCAGTTTCTCAACACTCATCAACAACTTTTCTACAGGTGGTACTATGTTCTGGACATGGGCCGTCTCTCCTCCTTTCTTACCAGCACTTGGCTTTGCGCCTTCCACTTTGGACAACGGTAACCTGTCCAGGACCACGGTGGGTGTGGTCCCAGACAACATGGCCTCATGATCCTCCTGCGACACACTTATTCCATCTTGGCTGTATCTAGATGGAGTCCTCTCTGGAGAATCCACCAGGGATGTGGTTGTGACGCTGGTTTCTGCACTCTTCTGGAGCCGTTTCACAGGTTTTTTCTTCTTTTTCTCTTTAATAAGCTTCTGATATTTCCCTCTCTATAAAAAAAAAAGTAAAAAGTAAAAAGTAAAAAAATTAAAAAATTCGAAAATGAGGCATTTTTTCTTACATTCATCTGGTGACCTCCCAAGACCTTTTTTTACCTTATAATTTGTCACTTACATAATTTCATCCCTTTTGTGCTACCAATTTTCTGAAAAAACTATCAAAAAGAACTTTGAAGATAAAAATTTAAGAATAGTAAATTGGGCATATAGTATCTTTTCATATATGAACTTTGCCAAACAAGTATCGGTGTCTGGTCAGGAAAAGAAATAAAGCGACTGTTAGTTCAATTACATTGAACAGCATCGAAATAATTAGCCAGGATATACCCCCCCCCCCCCCCCCCCCCCCAATGGAATGAAGGGGTCAAGATATGAATTATTCACTTTCATAACACTATAATGAATGTTGTTTTTAAATCAAATTTGGAACAAATATATAATGTATAAAGGTATATGTAAAATCTATGATCTTTGCAAGAGAAAAAAAATGACTCCACTCAATATACTTTATCTTTTTATGCACAAAATTTTCATGACAGAAATCACCAAATCATATACATTATGTTAATGATATACATGTATATCTTGCAACATAAATAGGATGTTTAAAATCTGAGATTCCTTTTCATATTATTTTTACTACAATTTTCAAAAATAAAACAAAATATTGTTGATTAATTTTGACCATGACATCTCCAGTGGCCTATAAAAACTGAAACAAATTTAATGCCCCTAAGCTAACAAATGCAAAGTAAATTACACATTCCTCCTTGTTTACAAATTTTGGCCAAGAAATATCTTGTTGGTATATTTTTCGTACATTTCTTGTAGATTACAATTTGCAAATACTCATGCTTGTCAGTTACATATTCCTTTGTGTACATTACACCTCCTTTTTGTAAATTACACAGTAGTATTTCCTGTGTAATATACAACCTGTCACTCAAAGATACTGCACATTTTGTGACCTACTTTTCTCACTAACCAATTCAAGTTTATCAATGCTATGATGGTACATGTAGGCCTACATGTGCAAACTTAACATTTATTAAAATATATTGATGTTCTCCACATGAGTTTTTACAAAAAGGCAATCAAGATATCACGCCACTTTGATTCTTTTAAATCTACATCTAGGATCAGTTTACTTCAAATTCTGCATTTGTTTTTGCAGCTATCAACAATTATCTTTTCTGTACATTCATGAGTTTGTTTCCTATCCCTAAAATTTTGTTCATCTAGCAACAATGAACATCATTACATCTGACATTTCTCACATATTATAAAATATACTCAACCAAAAACCAGAAAAGTATGTTCCCCCGGACTCTTTTTTTATTGCCTGAGAAATATTGAATGAAATCGTTCATTTAAAAAGCAGAGTATGCAGAATTTTCTTACCAAAAAGTTTATTCATTATTTCAGAACAAATGATCATGCTTTCATACAAAAAATCATGGTTTTTACTGCACTGGGTACAAGAAAAAAGGTGTACTTTTCATTTCATTATGCAATGCAGAGTTTAAATGTGCGGATTCTATTCAATGCTTCTGTTCATTTAACAACACATTTTCGTAATTCAAAATCATGAAACTGCATTGAAAAATAGTCATTTTTAATGCAGTTTCATGTATTTGAATTATAAATTAGGTGTCTGTACATGAACAAAAGATGAAAAGATTTGAACAGAGTACATGTATGTAAATCACGTATTGCTTTATGGAAAGCACAGTGCAACTTTTCTTAAGTACAGAATGCAATAAAACACAATCAATTGTTCACAATAACCAACCAAACTATTGGTAAGAAAATTTTGCCTACTTCGCTTTTTTAATGGAAAAAAATGCAGCAAACCTTCGAGTTATATCGAAAAGTGTCGGGAGGGAGGACTTACTTTTTTGGTAGAGTATATGTCTGTGTGATCATGGCCCATCAGGGTCTGCTCGCTATTTATACGGACTGCTATTTATAAAGGACCGCTATTCATTTACAATGTAGTCACGCATTATGGATAGCAGTCCTTATAAATAGCCGTCCTTATGAATGGCGGTCCTTGTGAACAGCGACGTAATTTGTCTATGATTTGCTCGCTATTTATAAAGGCTGCTATTTATAAAGGACAGCTATTCCTTTGGTCACGCATTATGAATAGCGGTCCTTATGATGAGCGAGGTTACCCCCAGCTCATCATGCCTACCTTATCAGGTGTTTCTTCACCTACGTGCCACATATTCCACAGCCTCTTTCCCAGCTTACAGCGTTCAGCATCGGCCTTTGTCACACTCTTCAACAGTGATAGGGACAGGTGGTCTGCTTTGTTCTGTTCAGGGGACACATATTCAAGAAAAACAGATAATGATAAATGGTGGTAGTAGCAGTAGTAGCAGTAGTAGCAGTAGTAGCAGTAGTAGCAGTAGTAGTAGTAGTAGTAGTAGTAGTAGTAGTAGTAGTGTTGATGATGATCATGATCATAATGATGGTGATGATAATAATAATCATCATCATTTGAGACCATACAGAAGACAAGCCTCCTTGGGACAGCACATATCCTGTGAAAGGTCATGGACTAAAATGAAATGGAGAATTACAAATATGATGAGGATTTGTTGAAACCAAAGCAAAAAAGAGTAACCCTAGATTTCTGGATTAAGTCCAGTTACATTTTTATTTAACAACTGAACATTAGCAATAATACTAATAATAATCAATGATGACGTTGATAACTGTCACAATGTGACTGCATGCCCCTTATTCATTTGTAAATGAGAGTTGTTGAACTCTGTAAACTGTAGCAGGCTTGCAACTTGAATAGGTTTGGTTGTCAAGCAACCAAGGAAGTTTTCTATAGGGAAATCTCTAAACCAGGTGTGTGTTCTTTTGTTTGTTAAGAGCTAGATGTTGGGTGTGGTAAGGTTTGTTATAGAAGAGCATTTAGAACTTACTGATGGTGTGAGAGGAGAGTTCAGATGCTACTCAATTTTTGAGAGGGAAGGTTGTGTGTGGTTTTGTGAGGAAAAGAGAAGGCAACAGAGGTGTAATTGCATAACTAGCCACATGTATTTTAGGCAGCCAATTTAAGCAATTTGCGCACCTACATGTAGGAGTTCCTAGCAGCACAGGTCAGGAGAAGCCTTAATCACCCCTCACTTGCTGACTGTTATATGAACTGGATGAGCTGAGCTCGTATCTACTCACAGGTCAATCATCTTGCAACTCGTATCATCAGCCTGCATCTCATTCCAACCCGACTTCATATAAACCTCGTATTCTTTCATCTTCATGACATCAACATTTGGAATGCCATGACATCACTCTCACTTCCCAGAACCACCGACCGAATTGAATTGTACTCGCTACATATGATGCTCTAAGCTACAACAATGCACCCATGGTTTGACTTTTAAATGCAACTCACTTGAGATATTACAGCGAATATTCTTTTTGTAAAATTTGAGGCCACAGATCTCTTTAGCATTTATTTGAATTATTTAATGCCACAGTGTTTGTGTAATTTGACAGGGTAAAACTGAATATCTGGCAATGGTAATTTGTTTTATAAAGAATGAAGTGATTTAATTCTAATCCATATTTTCAGTGATTGTTTAATCAATAATTTATTGTTGAATATTTCATTGATTCAGTATCTTATATTCATGAGCCATATATACATATAATAATTATTTCATTCCCAATTCACTATATTTGAGTGATGGGCTCTGAATTAAAATTGTTTTAAACTTTATACATATTTGTGAGGTTGCTTTATTCTTAGTTGTGTTAATAAGTTGATATTCTTCCACCAGAACCCAACTTATCGTGAGACTTGTTAAATACATGACAAAGATCTTACAATAATAATGATAATACTAACATCAGTCATCATCAGTGTCGGAAATAAATGGGGGCGACGGGCCATTTCGCCCTTGGAGGAGCCCAAATAGCCCCCTAAAATTCTTAAAACACTATTCTTTGGGGCGACCATTTTTTCCATTTCCTTCATTTCTGCTATGAAAATTTAATCAAATTTTGGTTCTAAGAGCAGGAGATTCGCTCTCATCTCTGGTACAAAAATTTCACTAAATTTCTGTAGAATTACGAGCAAAAGAATTATTCTTTACCTGTCTCTCGACGAGCTTTTCGTTGACCGAAAACAGCTGGCATAAATAAACGCGCAATGCATTGTTGGAAATGGAATGAAGGTAGCGACATAAGCGACTTTTGCATGCATATAACAGTGCTATAGGAATCAGCGGTCTGATAATACAGTGATTTTTTTTATTGCTTGCTTCAGTATGACTAGTCTTTGAGCAATACAATTTGTAAAAACTTGATTTCTACAGCACGGCATCCAGTATATCATAAGGTTGAATTTCTATTAATGACCGGTAATGCGACTATTGTGTTTGTTTAACCAATGCATGCATGACCCCTCATAATCGCATGTGATGGCCAGTGGCGCGGCGCCAGGCCCTAACTAGCTAGGTAGCTAGGCCTAGGCGGCTGTGCTGGGCTATAGTATTGTGCTGTTTACTGTCGTGGTCGTGATCGTCATGTTGTGGTAGAAATGGAGTAATATTTGGTTTGTCCTGGGTCGTCGAAATGACCAGATCCGCTGCCACTGCAATCCGAACCAAAACAAATTAAGCCAAAAAGAATGCAGACCGTGCAGAAAAGGTCTACAATTTTATTGTGGAAATTGGACTGGCTTGAAGTTGTTGAATCACACGCCGCGACAGCCACAGCACTACACTGGAAAGCATGCCGAGCTTTTCCCCCAACAACACCTGGGCGCAGACACGGGAAATTTGCTTCTGTGGATCCCTTCATCGAGGGAATGCAGAAAATCATGAAATATGGGGTGGAGCGGCACCAGGAAACAGCTGCTCACAAAGCTACGTATGGTGAGTTTAGATGAATAATAGCGGAGTTTAGTTGTCCTTTATTTTCTGACATATCATCAAAAAAAAAAGGGAAAATTTGCTCTTCTCATGCCATGGTCTGGTTCAGTGGTTGTGTTGACATTTATTTATTTTTTTCTTCAAATAATGACCAAGTCACAAACTCTTGTCCGGATCAGTGGAAATAACTGAAAATATTTGCGCCTTTTGGAAACAAACAAACAATAAATTGGAGAAAAAAAACGTGAAAAAGTATGATTTTTTGCAGATTTGGCAGCCTCCAGTCTGTTGTGTGTTAACAGCCGTAAAAACAAAGAATTTGACGTAAACTGACCCTACATTAAGGCAGACTCTATGAAATAAACATTTTAAAAATAAATCTGAATTGCAGTGCACTTTTCCAGACACCTAATATGTCAGAAGCACAACAGATTGGACAATGAGCCTGGTATAAAGAAATGCCTGTAAGCCAGAAGACATTGGGGTAAACAATGTCTACAATGAGCAAGAATGCTGACCTGTCACATACATGTATCTACATGTGCACAAATTGCTGCATTCAGGCTACAGCTATTGCCACTCACTCTCAATCGCAAGGGATTCAGTGGTCATGATATCTGTAGTATTTCTGGGCATCGTAACAAAGCAAGTCTGGGAAGTTACATGGGGCTGGTTACCGGCAAGTGTAAGAGAGAATTATTTGATGCACTAATCACACCTATCAGTCTCTTCTGGCATAGCCATAGGACCAGACCGACACATGTACAACGTACATATGAAAATTAAACTAAGCCGATCTATTTTGAGATGTAGACCGTAGATCAAGATGTAAAGTCATCAACAACACCTAAACTAAAATGCAAACAAGTAGTTCCCTGCAACCTGGTATGTCTACGAGTAAAAATAACACAAAGAAACAGGGACAAGGTAGTCCTCTTCCTTCAGAGGCCATAACTAATTACCGTAAATAACGTTGTATAAACCGCTGTCTTGTATTAACCGCACCCCCAACTTTCGACCCTCTGAGAAAAAAAAGAAGAAAAAAAATGCTTGCCAAATTCAAGTCATGTTCTTATCAAAACGGCTAAATCAAGAGGCAAAAGCACTAAGAAATGATTTAGAAAAGTGTAAAACAAAATTGTACTTTAATTGGTAGTTTGCTGTTTCTTAACTCATGTTCGAAGTCGGGGAACTCTTCGAATAGGAGTCGTTGACCAAAATAAGGTTTGCTGCAGAGACGTGACCCTTGTCGAAGTATAGATCCGTGATCATATCTTAATCACCATCAAAATGAAAGAAAACATCACAAAACACACAGTAAGGATACAGATTAAGGCAAAGTAATACCTTGCTTGAGAAAATATTGCTAGATAAATCCAAGAACATTCACAGAAGTTCCTTGTTTGAAGAGCTATGGCACAAAGTTTTTCAACAAAATAATCGGTCCCAAAACGTTTGAAGTTTCCCCCATTTCATACCCATGCATAGGTAGGTTCGCTCCCCTGCTCCAGCCGCCCAGCGAGTTTGCACATTCTGCTAAAATAAGAGAAAAGTCTCTGCACACGGCTTTTGCATAAATTAATTTGCATACTAGCTCAACCGATGCGCATTGGTTGAGTAATTAATTTGCATACTAGCTCAACCAATGCGCATCGGTTGAGCTAGTATGCAAATCAATTTATGCAAAAGCCATGTGCAGAGACTTTTCTCTTATTTTAGCAGAACGTGCAAACTCACTGGGCGGCTGGAGCAGGGGAGCGAACCTACCTATGCATGGGTATGAAATGGGGGAAACTTTAAACGTTTTGCAATCAATTATTTTGTTGAAAAACTTTGTGCCATAGCTCTTCAAACATGGAACTTCTGTGATAGTTCTTGGATTTATCTAGCAATATTTTCTCAAGCAAGGTATCACTTTGCCTTAATCTGTATCCTTACTGTGTGTTTCGTGGTGTTTTCTTTCATTTTGATAGTGATAAAGATACGATCACGAATCTTTATTTTGACAAGCGTCACGTCTTTGCAAGCCTTGCTTGGTCATTGTACTTACATGTATATGTGGGGGATCCCTCATTGAGGGTACGGCACCCTGCCACCATGGTTTGTGTCATGGCATGAACCTGCTAGTGGGTTGTGTACACAAGTTAGGCTATTAATTTCAACATCAAAATTAATTTGTAAAAATATTTCGTAGCATGTAGACTTACAAAACAGTAATTGCATTCCCTTTGAGCATATCCACAGGACCTTAGACCCATAGATTATCATCAGTTTTCGCGATATATGACTCTTCATTTTTTTGTTGGAGCCTAGCATCGTGTATTACCCACACCCCCGACTTTTGACATTTTCCGACGAGCAAAAATGTGCGGTTAATACAACGTTATTTACGGTATATAACTGGTCTAGCGCAAATGTCTGACTTTCAAAACATCAATATGGCCAGCACAACTAAAACAAGTATGCAAAATGCTCCCTTCGTAGTAAATAGCTGAAACGCTTACCATCAATTACAATAAGTTACAATAAGTTTTTGAGACTAGAGTATGGGTGTTGATTTTTCTTCAGCTTTATCTATCATGTTCCATAAGGATTTTTTAACATGCAGTTCCAGAGATTTAATATACATAATATATATATATTTTTATTTATATCTATTATGTATTATAAAGTTCAAAAATTCTGCGACAGAGATTAAAAATAGAGAGAGACACAGAATAAATGACTCCGTTAGACACAAAAGGTTCAATATTTCGCCTATAAGGCTTCTTCAGGCTTCTTCTTTCCTGTAGAAGCCTTATAGGCGAAATATTGAACCTATTATGTAATGAAAGATTTTTTTTTTTTATGTATCATATACAAGAGGCAACATTTTTTGGCTTTAAGTTCTTAACTTTCATAATAATGATAATATTGAATATAGGAACTATTAAATTCACTTTGCTAAATATTAGACTCGTCTTTGACATTTCCAATATTTTGGCACAGATCATCCAATATTTCCTTGTATAACTATCTTATGTTACTTGCATATCTCTGGAGAAAAATTTTTAATTTCTCTAAACCTGCAATGAAGAGTTCACATATCAATTTCAGATTGATAATCTGTGTTTGATCAGTTACAACTTTCAAAACATTTTCTCATGCTTTTTATTTGGTTTCCTTAAATTTCACTAACCTGTTTCTCGCACTTTCTTATTCTTTTAAATCGCATTTAATACCAAGGTGGATTCTACAGTGAATACTTGCCTTAGAGTAGTTAGTTAGAGTAAGAACACCCCTCGGGAAGACCTCAGACAGGGAACTGGACTGATCCGCTGTCAATCCACATTTGAAACAAGTGGCACGGCCCTTGCGTAGCTTGGCATTTTCAGGGTTACATACATGACAACCCAAGGATTGGTTTTCCATATGTTTCATAATTTCTGTGAGAAATAGATAGTAGAGAATCAGAACATGTACAAACATGGAATTACACAAGGAAAACATAAAAGAAATTCTTTGATTCAATTCAATTCAATTCAATTCAATTCAATGCAGGGCTTATTGAATATATATTCGCAGCCAGATGGCTGAATTGCTAAAGCCTACAAACCAATAAGAAATATATGCAAAATTTACAATATACACCAGTAAAATTACAATGTAGTTTGGTATAATCATATATAGAATCAAGAAATTGATATGCAAAATAGAAATAAAATTTCTTTAATAAAACTTCTGTAATCTCATTGTACATGGAGGACTATACTTTGGTGCTGTTAAAACGTGATAAATTTGATGGAAAAAAAGTTGGTTTTTTTGTCTGCAGCCAATTAATCTTCCAAGTCAGTTTCTTCTGTCATTTACTGAACAAGTTAGTAATGAGAAAACAAAACTTGATTTTAAGTATAAAGCATATTATCCTCCTTACTCTACCTTTCATGATCTTCTTTGTCTTTATCTTTTTGATGGAGATGTCACACTCCTTCCTCTCTTCACTGGAAACAATGACCTGCTCTATGAAATCCCTGCATTTCCTCTCACAAGGCTCACTGAGTCTGTCTCGATCCATGGACTCGACGAACTCATCATCATCCCTCACTTTCAATACCTGATGGTAGATGTCTCCAACCTCGGATATCTGAAATAAAGACAAAAGTATCAATGACAATGTTATTCTTAATCAGAATTTGTACAAGCTGCAAAATATAGCTACATGTACATGTACAGGACACTGTCCGTATACCAGGAACCAATCTCAGAATAACTCCTCCTAATACCTTAGTCACACTAACAAGACTGAAATGAGGCTGACAAACAAATCAAACACAAAATTACATTAAAGCTCATGTACAGTTTTGGTAGCAAAAAAGAAATTGGAAAGTAACATGTTAAATATAATCTCATGTTGTTTTCCATGTATCAAAAGATGTTTGTACAAGATCCTTTGGTATTCCATCAACGATTTTCGGTGAATTTTACCATAGTATATGTAAGGAATGCTAAATCATGGCAATATACTGCCCTACGCTAGGACCTTTCCACCCCGATGGCCCCCCGCACAAAAATCACGAGGCTTCGCCCGGAGATAGCATGTGTGTCACTGTGTGTAGGGTTTGAACACATGTATGGTGTATAGTGCATGCTGAAGTTGTTGGGAGTTAAATTGTTTTTTGCCTCTCATTTATTTAATATGCCAATTTAGGATGTGAAATCTTCACAGCATCTTGGTATTGCTAGTATCTTGCTATTTATCGACAAAATTCTAATAAATCGGACGAAACGTTTTTGAGGGCTTACCAAAACTAAACATTATCTTTAACACAATGGAAGAGAATCGGTAGGTGTGGAGTCGGTGTGAAGTTGGTTTGGGGGTGTGAATAAGGCATAACATAAGTAGCTCCATGTACATGACTAGATATTTTTTAAGGCAATACTACACACTTCTGAAAAGTTTCTACAAGGACATTAATTTCCTCAGAAAGTTGACTTTTCCGGGAGCTTAAGTAAAGTTGAAGATACATGTACAACATTTATGACACTCTTCGAAAAATCTACATCTCTCAAACATACAAGAAGTAAGAAATCGTATGAGAATCAAGACCATACACCTTTTCAGGAAACACAAATAAGCTAGTCATGTTGTTGCTGTTGTTAGTGTGCAAATCAACTCCATACGGTTTGTACTTTCACAATGGCTTTAATAGGACGTGAAAGTTCACCTGGAATACTGTGATAGTTTGTTGTTGATCCTCCTCTAGCTTAGCTGAACACATGCCTATGAGAGGATGGGAGAGTCTCTCTCTGACAATCTCCTCACCTTGACTGGGAAACATTGACATCAAGTCCAACCAGGCACTGGAAAGAAACAAATGGACGGCATATCTGTCAAAAGTATTAATCACGAGATTAATACTTGTATGGTAAATAAAACTGACTACCTTATGGCATCTCCTTTGAAACCCTTTACTGTAAAACCAGAAACTTTCACGACATAAAACTTTTGCGAATGGTTAATGACAGCCTATTTTGCAGCAAGAAATTTTCATGAATTGCAATAATTTTATGTTGTTTCAATTGTGATTTGACTTATTTGCACCATGAAACTTTCACGAATCTTGACTGTTTGTGAAATTCGCGAAAGTTTCATGCACGTAAAAACTTCTGGTTTTACAGTATGAAAATAAACAACATGTACACCCCTCACACTTTAGCCTGCACTTCTGTATATTGAATAACTTTCGTATAATTTCCTCTTCCACAAACAAAATTCTGCACAAATATTACTGTCCTGATGCTGTGCACAGAACACATGGAATGAAGGCACAAAATTGCCACTTTCATACAATAACAAAGATTCTTAACCAGTGACTTAATTTATCTTTGTAATTTACAGTAGAATGAAGATATAGCATGGCTCAGGGGTAGAGCAGTGATCTCGTAACTGGGAGGACCCGGGTTCGAAACCAAGTGGATGC
This sequence comes from Heliocidaris tuberculata, assembly GCA_025618425.1. NCBI lineage: Eukaryota > Metazoa > Echinodermata > Echinoidea > Camarodonta > Echinometridae > Heliocidaris > Heliocidaris tuberculata. The sequence continues at coordinate 27,379,398 of CM046839.1, read as the reverse complement.
GCTAGTGCCCTTTGGTAAGGCATTAACTCTCATTACCAAGTCCCTCGTGGAGGACTTAAAGCTGTCAGTCCCCTGTTTGTTCACTTACAAGTATATCCATCAGGTAAAATAAAAGGTAAAATAAACCATCAAACCACTGTCTGTCTTTGATTACATGACTTTCTTTAATGAGAAGAGTAGATGAATTGGACTTGAAAAACAGAAATATTCTCAAATTTAGTTTGCCTTACTCATTATCCTGAATTTTCCATGGCCCTCTGGATGCAGCAGGAGCTTGCCCACATAAACCTACAAAACAAAATGAGAAGAGAGCAATGATGGGTAAAATGAGGATGCATACTGCAGATGATATTCTTCTACTTCTAAACCCATATTCTTCAAAGTATAAAAATCAAACATGAATGGTCTCACAACAGCATGGACTAAAGTGTTCAGGCATCATCAACTCATAGTAAAAATAAGCAACTTAAAGGGCAATCCAACCTTGGTAATAAGATGATTTGTGTGAAAGCAGAAAAATAAGAAAACAAGTGAATGAGTAAATTACGCAATGCGTAATAAATGTCCCCGCCGGAAGTGCAGATCTGTGGAAATTAACTAGCCTGAACCTTAAAACTTCAGTGAAAAACTTTAGTGAATAAAATAATAATGTTACTGCATGCAAAAGAAGAGAATACCAACAATGCATGTATACAACTGAAATATAAAACATGAAAACATTATGAACCTTCAGCCATTTTTAATAAATTTGCATAAATTTGCATGAATAATGAATTTCAAAATTCTGTGTAGAAGTTTGGAAGCCCCCACCCAGCCCTATCAGATAAAACAATCGGAATCAAAATCCTATGTGAAATAGAGAAGAAGTAGCATTTTTCGTCAATTTTGAATAAATTTGCATAAATTTGCATAATTAATGAATTTCAAAATTCTGTGTAGAAGTTTGGAAGCCCCCACCCAGCCCTATCAGATAAAACAATCGGAATCAAAATCCGATGTGAAATAGAGGAGAAGTAGCATTTTTCGTCAATTTTGAATAAATTTGCATAAATTTGCATAATTAATGAATTTCAAAATTCTGTGTAGAAGTTTGGAAGCCCCCACCCTGCCCTATCAAATAAAACAATCGGAATCAAAATCCGATGTGAAATAGAGGAGAAGTAGCATTTTTCGTCAATTTTGAATAAATTTGCATAAATTTGCATAATTAATGAATTTCAAAATTCTGTGTAGAAGTTTGGAAGCCCCCACCCAGCCCTATCAGATAAAACAATCGGAATCAAAATCCGATGTGAAATAGAGGAGAAGTAGCATTTTTCGTCGATTTTGAATAAATTTGCATAAATTTGCATAATTAATGAATTTCAAAATTCTGTGTAGAAGTTTGGTAGCCCCCACCCAGCCCTATCAGATAAAACAATCGGAATCAAAATCGGCCAAGAAATGACGGAGAAGTAGCATTTTCTACCATTTGAGCACACACGGACAGACGGATGGACGGACGGACGGACGCACACACGCACACACGCACACACGTACGGAGCCCGTTTCATAGTCCCCTCGCGAACTTCGTTCGGCGGGGACAAAAACAGGATGGTGAAAGTTTGAAAGAAATCGGACAAGGATTAAGAAAGTTATGGAAATTTGAAAAATGAGATCACTACATCTATGCGAATCTCAAATTGGCAGTTTGGTGAGTCAATTGTGACATTTATGTGGACAACTCTCCCATTTGTCGTACACAAAAATATCATTAATTTGCGGTTTTCTTCAAGGTGCTTTTACCCTTGGGGCTGTACTCAAAATATATTGGAGATAGCATATTGTTATGGGTCTTCATGAACAAAAAGATCCTACTGTGTATTGCATTTTTTTAAAAAAATTGACATTTTAGTCATTTTGTGTGTTAGAGCGAATAGGGGAGTTGTCCACAGCTACATCACAGTGACATTACCTATTCGGCCAATTTGAAATTCCCATAAGCATAGTGATTACAACTTTCAAAAATTCATAACTTTCTTATTGCTTGTCCGATTTCGTTCAAACTTTCACCAATCTGCTTCTCTGATTTTTCCTCTTTCTTTCAAAGCAACTTGCTATTAAGGTTGGATTTCCCTTTAACAGTGATAAAGCCATGGATATCTAACTATCTATGGCCCATAGCTTTTTGGGCTGGATCTTGAGAGACAGGTTCTCCAGATCTTTTTATCTTCAGTTGTTCTAGTTGGCTGTTCAAAAGACAATTATGTCCACTGCTAGATGTTATCAATATATGTCTTAGTCGGTCTTCCTCCCTTTCTTCTGCCATTAGTTCTTCCTTGCAAAATGGTATATTATTCCATCTTGTTACATGCATTGTGATAAGATGATGATCATGTTCCCCTATATAACTCTTAATTGGCTCTCTCACTTCCTTGCTGGACATATACAAAGTGTAGTAGATATGAAGAAGCCTTCTCATACAGTTCATATCAAAAGCATCGATTTGCTTATCCACCTCTGCATTCCACGTCCATGTTTCACAAACATATAAAGACTGATGTTACCACAGCAATAAATTGTTGAATTTTCTACTGACGGCATTGAATGCAATCATCCCTAACAATACATAAATGTGGTACATGGTATATGACTTATTTTGGATGATGGCAGTCAAAACAAGTCATATACATGTATTGTGGTATTTTAACTACTCAAGACTACATGTATCTGTAACTAGAGGAATCATTATATCAAAATAAAACTTACTTGAGAATTGGAAGCAGTGAACCTCTCTTGAAGAATAGCTGGCAGCCAGGAGAAGGTCATCAGGGGTCATCATTGAGGGGGATGAGATGGACGGAGAGATGTGGAGGTAGTTGGGTGGGGTAGATAGAAGATGGGGCCACTGGAGGACCTGTAATGGTTGCCATGGCAGTGAATTATTATTTTTATTTGTCAAATCAACACAAAAGATAGAAATTAATCTAACCATTGTTGCCCTCAGGCATTCTGCTCCATAAAGGAACACTAGGGAACTGACAAGGAATATGAATATCATTGTGTGCCCCTCAGAAGGGCGCAAAAGCAATTTTTTTTTTCAAAGTTTCTAAAAATTCATGTTTTTATTGCCTAAGGAATATCACTTTTAAAAAATTTGGATGATGTACTGAAGTGTGTTGCAGAGATGTACAGATGGTCAGGACTACTACACGTATGGAATGCAGTTTCCTCAAAATGTTAACCTGTTATCCATGTATACGTTTGAGTCCTTGCGCTCCACTGAGTTCAGTACAGACACGGGCAAGATTCAAACTCTTTTAATTAATTGAAACTGAAACTGAAACTATCCCTTTCCCTTTTGTAGAATATGTAAGACCTCCACAGCAATCATTACTACTTGATCCCAAAACATGTATAAACATAATATAAGAAACAAAACGTTCTGTACAATCTACTGCCCCTACACAAAAATAAAATTCTGAAAAACATTATACTTCCACAACTTTACACAATCTGCCTACATTTTATCATTTGGAATACTATAACATGGAATATGTCGCAGTGTGGAAATTTTCGTGCATTTCGCGCATCATGAAATTTGCGCGAAAATAAAAACACGCAAATATTTTTGTTTATGTATTGTTTTGCCCATGAGCCTAGCGTATCAGCGAAATTAAAAACACGTGAAATTCACCTTACTCGGCTGAGCGCGAAAAATTAATCGCGTGAAAATTTCCACTTTTACAGTACTATAATTCTTTTCTTCTTTTGGGAACAAAGAGTCTGGAGCAATATGTATACTACCAAACTTCCACATCATCATCAGGGTGCATGCACTGTTAGGTAGCTTAGCGAAACGTAGTGGTGCGAAAAGACGCATCTGGAACACAAAATGCACATTGTCGAAAAATCCTAATTTCATTTAGAAACATATCATTAAGCCATGGAGCAGGTTAAAATACCTTTACTCCCTTGATTAGGCTGCCTTTTTTTTACCAAAACTGTCATTAAAAATGTCACAATTCAACTTTTTTATTAACCACTATCACCCACAATTTTGCTGTTAGCGTTTTGGATGCGTCTTTCCGCGGAAACCCGGTTTAGGTAAGCTACCTAACATAGTAGTGCTGGTATCGGTACAGAAAATCTATGTCGACATTTCGCTACAAAAATATTCCCGACGTCGACATGTGTCGACATAAGTCAAACAGTCTAAACTCCAGTCACTCCAGTACACTAACCCGACGCAAACAAGTTCACAAGAGTTCACAACTTCACATGCACGATGTCCTCATGGGCTCAAACTCATAGTCACTCACACTGTTTATTGTCTAGTGTTTAGTGTTTACTGCAAGGAACAGCTGTGAGCACAAACGCAGCACGACGAGCACGTATTCTCTGAGAGCGTGCCAGCATGGTGTGAGTGTGACTGACTACACTCATGTACAAGTACGTTCGCGTGCGATCAAGACCGAAAGAGAGATCGCTTGCAGAAGCTTTATGCATGCTCAGTGCAGCTCACGATCATTGCGCTGTGTGACTTTGTCACTAGCACTGAGCTCGCTAGCTAGCTGCATAAAATACATGTACAAACATGCATAGCGCATGCATATCTAGCACTGCCGTGATCGTCGGTGTGTACGTCCGTGCTCACTGGAACTTGCGCTGATAAATTGCCTTCAAATCGCGTTAATTTGTGTGGATGATTGTATGTAACTTTTTAGGTTAGCTTTACTCTTCCAGTGTTTGACTGTGACATATGAATAAGACCCATTTTATGTCGACATCAGAGCATGCATGTCAACAATTCGGCAACGTCATAAACCTGCTGTATGTCGACAGCAGTGTCGACATCAAGCATGTCGATACCAGCACTATTACATAGCATGCTGTGATGGAATCAGCACATTTCTCATGAGTTCAGTAATCACTCAAACCTAAAACAGATTTGTCTATCACTATCCTACCGAATGCCGTGGAAATCTTTCATCCATGAGGAACAGACAATGCTGAGTGGCAAGACAATGGTAGAATGGGTTGTTCGGGTGTTGCCTAGCAACACAGAAGTACTGATCATCTGGTACACAGCTGCTTGGTAGTTGAAAGAGAGGAATCTTTTGGTCCTCTGTTTGGTTGGGTAACTGGAAAAAACAAAAACAGAAAGACAAAAAGACAACAAAATTATAACAAAAACAGACCAGGAAATTGAAAGCTTTCCACAAAATACACCATCAACATGCAACTAAATACCATGTTCATAACCTAACTACTTTCCTTTATTATAATTCAATTTCTAATAGAAACTGGTCACAGTTCTTAAAAGTGCTGCATATACTACCCTTTTGGCAGTACCGAGATAGATGTGTATTATTTCAGCAATCACAAAAAGTTATCCAATTGTATTGAGTAAATCAATATCTTTTTTTCCCCTTTCTTTTTCAAAATTCAATTCACATATGAATCATCTATCAGCATTTAAAAGAAGAATATGATGTCTGATAGATTTGGAACAACATAACAAAAGATATCTCAAAGAACTACAAAATAATAAATGGAGCTTTCTAATGTACATGTAAGTCTGCAATCAAAGTGCACACTGAGTAAGCTAATAAAAAATTGTATACTGTATACAGCATAAATTTTCGCGAATCGGACTAGCTAGACTATTTCGCAAGTTGTTGAATTCTCAGATCTACAAAGAGCAACGATGATGTACTTTCACATAGCTAATTGGCAAATTTTCTGACCAGGAGACAAGAAATTCAACTGACTACTTACCTTGGCAATATTTTAACTATTTTAGCTTGTTGTTAAATTTGTGATTCACATATAACCACCCCTCCCCCCCCCCCCCCGGCAAAATATGTGGCATATACAGTAAAAAAAAAAACAAAAAAAAACATTTACCCTGAAATCTAGCTGATATGCTTGGTCTTTGGTGTGAGCAAAGGCAAGACGAGGGTGAGCAGTAAAGTGTGCATACACTGGCGTATACATGTACTTCCTTGAAGCTGGAAAAGTGCAACTTGATGAGAATCTGGAAATGAAAAAAAAACAACTATTAATCCAACAGAAGGTGCTACATAAATGTTTACAGTTCTTCCAGGCTAGCCCTTTGATAAGAAAGGAGAAAGAGAATTCTAGTTTGACTTCTCTAATATCAAATACAATACTTTTTGTAATCTCAATGACAAACTGAAGGTTGTGCTTGTAAAAATGCTCGGAACCCACAGGGTAAGGGTGATTCAAAATGTATGAACAGGGCTCAAAATGTGTAGTTGTCCAAGGGCTACTAATCACCAAAAATTCTAATGGGTAACCTATAAGTCTAGCCTTTGTTGCCCTTTTGACACCTAAAGAAATCTCACTGTTATTATAATTCCATGCAAATTTTGTGAATTTCATTGTACATTACCACTAATAGTTGAATGTGCTAATCTAAGTAATACTAAGCAAGTTGTCTGACAACCCAAATAAAAAATTTAGACATGAGCCCTGAATTTAAATTTCTAAAAATAAAACATTCAAAAACATTTCTTTACTCTACAAAGACTCCTTCTCAATTTAACAGTCTCTTCCATATCAAAACCAGGAGGCATCATCAAAAACTAGATGCTCACCTTTTTGACTGGTCCACAAGATTGACTTGGCCTCTTTCATTCGAAAACAAGAAATCTCCCTCTAAATGGGGACTGGAAAGGAAAATTTAGAAATCAGAAATAAAGAGTATTTTAACTTTGGCTTAAATATGATCATGCAAAGGAATTTTGATATTTTACTACTGACCAAACGACCAGCTTGCAAACTGCCCAGTGCTACCACAGCCCTGCACACTACGAGATCTCCAAGAGTTTAACCTGTGTACGAAGGCATCTGTCATGCAGTGACTGGGAAAAAGTTGAAGAAGGACATGAAGAAAATTGCCAAAATCACTTTACAATACCATTACCCTGTCAATGGGTTGTGTGCCCCATTTCCATTCCCTGACAAACATTCCTTGTCTATATACTTTACACAATGCGTACTGCATCTTTCTTGGATTGTAGACTGGCAAGTTCACTCACATAGTACATTCATTACCCCTCCATTTTATCTCCTGGGTATTGACTGGTGATTTAGAATAAAATATGGGTATTATTTTGCCCATGCACAATCATTTGAATTTCACACCAAGACTGGTTGATTTATTTCCAAACAGGGTGTACATGTATGTAAAAGTGATTCACACGGGTAACCACTGTACTTCAAATTCAAATAGCATGGGATACACACTATACCTTGTAGGTTATACATGTACATGAAGCGAGGAACACACAGAACAGTAACTGTTGTCATACACTATCATATGGTAGATTTTAGCATACCCCTCATGTATGAGGACATGATGAGGATTCTCCTTTTCCAGGACTTACGTAAAAAGTTTAAACGTTGACAAAACACAACTGTCCCTAAATCTCCCTCCCTCCCTCCCTCCCTCATTCTCTCTCTCTCTCTCTCTCTCTCTCTGTCATAAAAACACTCTAATACCCTTCCTTTACTTTCTTATACCCGCAATAACGATAGAGACAGAAGCTACCAAAGAAAATATACCTGAGTGACAATGACATAATCCGGTACTGCGACGTTACATCGTGTATCAGTTTGCATTCTAGACTCTCTTTCCTCTTACACCTTACCACGTAACCATAGTAGTCTGTCCTGATGCCAGCAAAAACGTCTTCTATCTCACAAATAAAGAGAGAGGAAGAGAGAGGGAAAGAGAGAGAGAGAGGAAGAAAGAGAGAGAGAGGAAGAAAGAGAGAAAGAGAAAGAGAGGAAGAAAGAGAGGAAAAGAGAGAGAGAGGGGGGTGGGGGAGGGAGGGAGTGAGAGAGAGACAAAAAGAACATACAGAAATACATGTATAGATACAAGTGCAGAAAGAAAAAGAGACAGAGGTGAAAATAGATACAAGTGTAAACAGAGAGGGGAAATGCATAACATGTTTTTCTCCTAAAAGCATTTCAAATTGTGTCAAACAGTTCTAAATACATGGACTTCTGCAAAAATACTAAACAACAGTTACACTTTTTCAGAATAGTATCTAACTTTTGACTTAACAATAAATAAAGATGAAGTCCCCAAGAACTGTACAAATTTCAAAAAGAAAAAGAAAAGGAATACATGTCACGGCATGACTTACTTTTGGAAGATGATCTATGGGTATCGATTTGCCGTATACAGCCTGCCACAGGTAACTGATATTTTAAAGATGATGACGGCTTGAAGCAAGGCACAGATTCTGACTCAAGAACATGAATATCTGGTAATGAGAGATCTGCAGTTACGGAAATGATTATTATTATATACATGTACAGTGTATATGCCTGCAGGACATGACCTTACATATTCTTAGTCTTTACAATTACATCATTTTGTTTCCGTGTTAATATTTACTATTATTACTAATAATAACTGTTTCTTATATAGCACTTTACCAATCACAAGTACTGACCGAAGCACTTGAGCCTGGTAGTAACTTGCTTTCAATGTTTAGGCAGACAGGGCAGTGCACATTTATAAAACATGCTGAAGATACCTAATTATGATAATTCAGAATTCTAATGGCTAAATTTATCTGTGTGTTTTAGACAAAACTAGTACTTGAAGCCAGTGGTAATGTATGCTACATGTATATGAAGATTAAATCTTCTACATATCACTCAGCTTGCACTTATCTTTTGAAAGCATCTTCAAACTGAAGTTCCCTTTTCAGATATTCTTTGAGGAACACTAATAGATTACAACAAAAAAAAAGATGAAGGATACTGAGGGTGTCCAGTGCTTGCCCGCTAGGATAGAATAAAAGTCCACTGCTGCCCTCTGTAGCTGATGACTTTGGTTTGAAAGATTCATACGATAAACAGCCTCCATAATATGACTCATTGTGATACTAAATGAGAAAAGCAAAACATAACAATGGGTAATCATTAATTCTTGTATGATAATACAATAAGTCACTTTTCCATCTGCCATTTCCCTGCCTGTATATTTCATAGATAAAATGCAATCATTCTTTTTCACGATAGGTATGATTTTTACAGGTCTTGGGGTGCTTTAAAAATCTGAAAGTTTCTCTAATTTTGAAAATATTCCCTTTATCTAAACTAACTTTGCACAAAATAAATGATGCAAACTAAAAATATTTGTAAAATATACAATCCTGAAAATAAATCCAGATATAAATAATTTACATAGAACTAGAAGTTACATTTATGTCCAACCTCGACAACAATGTCTACAGGTATATAATGGAACTACATGTAGATGTAGGTCATTTTTCTGATCCTTTTTTTTACACAAAAAGAAAGTTTAGGACTGAAGCTGAGCATTACTATTATTCAAATAATCAGTGTTATTATTATTCAAATAATCAGTGCGGTTACTCCGGTACATCAAATTTCAGAGAAAAACCTGAAGGCTCACCATTCTTTCAATTTTCCCATGGGTTTCCTTGCTGAGTAACTGGTGCAACATTGAACGGTTTACTCCTGCACAAGATACTGCATCTATGATGGACTTGTTCTTTCTTAGAAGGTTCCGATGTTCCTTGGTGGTTGGTACATGCTGATGAAGAACATAGTAAGCTTTTCAAACTTACAACACTCTGTAAAATTGATCTCCTTTGATTTGTAATTAGTGAATCAAGTGACTAGAGTCATATTTGTCTTTGCATCTTTCTACACACACCTTTATATAATACATTCTCTGGAGCTTTTTGGAGGTTGGTAGATACTGCTGGAGATAATACAGAGGATTTAAAAAGCAATGCTTTGTAAAAAAAAAATTGATTCCTTTGGTTTGGAACTAGTTCAACAAGCTACCAATCTTAGAATTTTAATACATGAACGTTACATTTAACTCAAGAATGCATGTTCATACGACGACTTCTAATATCACATGACCTCCCACTATTCAGCAATTCCTTTGCTGATTTTCAAACAAATATGGACATCAAATATAATCAATGCTTTAATCAGATTTTGTTACGACACCTGGATCTTGTTGGGTTTTTCTTCTACATTCCCCTCTACTTGCATATAGTTCCTCTTTAATTCCAGGGATCGACAATAGCTGTAAGACATTCGCCGATCACGGCGCTATATTACTTTTGTTGTGACACCTATTTCTGGTAGGGGAGTGCATTATGAGTTTTCCTATTGATCAGCTGATATGCCTTAATTAGTCAAGAATGGGTCTAAAAAGCTACTGAAAAGTGACTTAGACATTGATTTATATTTTACAAAAGGGTTTTATTATTTAATTATTGAATGAATGAAAAATGTCTCAAAGGTTTCTGAAGAAGCATGCACATACAAAGATTTAAAGACCAATTTAAAAACACAGAGGAAGAATGAAAAATATTTAGCTTATCAAACCAAGCATACAAATATATTTGCAGAACTAGTATTTTGTAGAAAGGAATACCAGTACTGAATCTAGTAACTCACAATCTTCATAATCTTCTGCTGGTCATCATAAGACAATAGGTCACAGACAGGTCCAAATGCCAGATCATCAGGGACACTCCTATACAATTGCTCAACCTGTGCAGTAGAAATACAAGTATATATGTACATGCACTTAACACATTTTAAGACCATTGGAGTTCTTGTTGACAGAGTTCATCTGCACACCTACATGTAATAAGTGATAATGAAAGGAAAGACCCCAGGATCATGGCAAGGGAGATTGCCTTAGTCCTTCTGGAAACAAGACACTAACAGTGACGACAACAACAACAACACATACACAACATCGAACAACCACATGAATGAATTATAATTTAAAGGTTTCAAATCATACATGTAGGTTGTAACAAGTAAGATGTTGTGGAAAGCAGTTTTGTTACTGAAAAAGCTATACATGTACTTCACTAACAATTTTTTGTTTTACAGACTACAAATATGTGTAATGACAGTGGCGGATTTGGGGGGGGCAATCCTGGCCCGTGCCCCCCCCCCCCTTTTACAACTGAAAACCTTTTTTTTGTTGTTGTTGCTTGTCAAGAGAATTATGGGGGGGGGGGGGGAACTGGACTGCAAACCCCCCCCCCCCCCCTGAGCGACTTTTGGTGGGCTGGCGAAAAAAATTTTTGTCGCATTTGTCCTGCATTTGTGTGCCCCCCTCCCCCCCCCCCCCCCCCCCTTATACAAAATCCTGGGTCTGCCCCTGTGTAATGAAATCAATATCTGCCAGAACTAGTGGTCTATTTTCATTCATGTCCAACCCTGTACCACGTCTGTATAAAGATGGAAACAATACAGATGCACACAGATTGTGTGAGTTGGCTCACCTGTTGGTCAATGTTCATACCAAGCTGTTTCTTAATGGCTCCTTTCCTGACGTAATCCTCATAGCTTGCAGAGACAAAACATGAACCTGGAATGAGCACATGTCATGTATTGAAGAACAGTGGATTTGACTCAGTCTTTACAGTCTTGTAAGGAAAATGGATTGTAGGACCAATGGGAAATAAAGTAAAGGTGGAAGGTGTTTCTTGAAGATGCCCATAAATGGCAGATAATTTGTAAAATATAAATATATTTTTTAAAAATTATTATCCTAAGTTACAATTCTTAAATTTACATTCATCAGAACAAAAGAAAGCTATATTGTGAAAATTGTCTTCTTAACCGTTTTCCCTCTACTGTTGACTCCCGTAACCAGCGCGGGCTCGCTTCTCACGAACAAAAGAAATAGCACCTATTCAATTGCATGATCGCACGCAAGCTCTAATCCTGTGCACCGATACATTCTTCATACACATAGCTTTCATTGCATTTTCGGTCATCGTTTACATTGGATTTTTTCGAGTAAATCGCCATTATTTAAGTGATTATTTGAAAATAGTCGCCATTATTTGATAATTATTCAGCAGCCTTGGGTTTCATAATGCACAGGGCAAAGAGTTAACCCCTTGGGTACAATTTTATTTTGGTATAAGATGCATTTTCCACTGACTCCAGCCCAAGCTACCTGAGCTTAGTATTCGACGGGTAAACACATAATTACAAATCATTTTCATAGAAATGGATGAAACAAACATTTTGACAAAGAGAAAGAATTCAATGAGCTTTAAAATAAAACAACAGGCTTTTTCTCATCCTGCTCCACGAACCTTTATTTGGTGGTAAGAAAGGCACACAAGCTCCAGCAGGTACAAGTTTCTGTGCAGCTTTGTTGGTGATGTCATACTGGAAGCAATTTTCAAGGGATCCATCCTCTCCTTGCCTTATGTCACAGGCATGGATACAGCCAAAGGCTTCAAAGGGATCGCAGCCATCTCGACGAGGAGGTACAATAGCTGGAAAATGTACTGACGGGAATGCCGACATGGTTATGTCATGACTTCTTGGGTATCATCAGAGCGCTTGATCTATCCAAAAATATAAGACAATTGACAATTTAAAAAAAAAAACTGACATGTACATGTACGTGTACTGCATGTACTTCAAAGGTGGTGCACCTCATTTGGAGGTCCGAAATATAAATTTGTCTGAAAATACAACTTAAAAACTGCCCTAAGAATGGTGGGAATGGAAATGGGCATTCTATTCTATGACCAACAGTCAGATCTACAAATGTATAAGATGTTTAATTGAATTAGTAGTAGTCATTACAAATTGCATGCACACACATGTAGGCATGTAGGGGCCTACTGCAGATTAGTTTATAAATCATTAATATTACTGATGTTTTTATGATATTTTGACCAAACTTAAGATAGAGGCTAGAGAAGAAGTGATTTTTTCTTAAAGTACATGAAAGCTCATTTTAAAAAATTAGATTCTTGTCCAAACTTTTTGGAAAAAAGGAGGATGCAGCACTTTTTTGTCCAACAGCAGAAGAAAGAAGACACTGTCACTTCAAGCACATCCTAGAAATTACTCATATATAAATGTAGTACACAGCTGCAGATCTCAAAATATAGCGGAGTGAAGAAGAAGAAGAAGATCTGGACCTTGATGTGTAGCACAAGAGATTTAATAGATGTAAATAAAGGGACAATTTCCCACAAGCACAACAAGGCATCATACAGATTTTTAACACAGAATATTAATGGCGTTTAGAATCCAAACAGGTATGATAAAATTTTAGACTCCAAGCATGCATATTATAAGCCAGTTCGTAAAGTTCTACAAATTGCGCATGTGCAGATAATTCTGACTTAGTACTTTTTTGGTACCTGGAGTTACAATAATTGTTTGTACTTTTATGGTAGACGGATATGAGGAAAAATAATATTACACCTATCTCATTTACCTCTTAGGGGTCAAGATGCCATAAATTAGGCATAATCAAGAACATATACTGCCTTGTCTGTATAATATTAATATTAAATAAATAATTATATAAACATTCATAAAAACTATTTGAAATTGATAGAGGAATGACAGTAAATGTCCTTGGACTTGGAGATCTAAAAAAATATGACAGGTTTGGAGTACCAACAAGTCACTTGTCAGGGAAGTTGTCACTGCCCACTGGTCAGTTTTAGTGTGTGAAACACTTTAATAGCAGAGAAGTTAAGCCCACCGCACACTATACGATCGGTCTATGATCTGATTTTGGAAATTAATCCCAATATCATTAAATATAGGCAGTTTAATAAGTGAAAGCTACCCGAGTCAGGTTCTGAACAATAATATGAATACTCAATGTAGAATTTGGTGCAATGTCAGCCTGATATCCGGAATAAGGGCCAAATTAGTTTCAAATTGTAGACAATCGCGGGACTGCTCTGACGTCACTACGGTTTGGAGCCGATTTGGCCTTTCCTCCGACTAGGACTCTTAGGAGGCTCGTAATAGGCTATAATTTCGATTTTTTTAATATCTATGTTACTATTCAGAACCTCAATCACATCAATAATACATATGTCATGTGTTTATCTGTTTATTAATTAGACCTATAGAATCTATCTAATGCTGTAACATTTTCTTTCAAAATCGGATCGTGGAGCGATCGTATACGGTATAGTGTGCAGTGGGCTTTATGATGGTTTAATGAAACGATCTCTGTTTACAGGGCAGGCGTTGAGCTCGAGCTCAAGCTCAAACTTCAAAGCACCATAAGCCTAGCTGCACGAGCTCCTTGGCTTATCAATCTGGTACTGGCCAGTACCAGATTGATTAGACCAAAAGTTCTGTCTCTCGTTCGTTAGCCATGTTAGCCTCTTATTTTGGTAGGGTCAGCTCTTCACTTCGACTTAGAGACAGAAACAGGCCTATCACTCTGCTGTGCAAACTTACTCAATTACTGATCACCGACGAACAGTCGGCATGTAGACTAGTTGGAAAAATCCGTACATTTTTTATACATTTTTGTAAATTAAATAGATTAGATTAGACCTAGATTCTAGATCTAGGTTCTACTATTTAACTTTTAAGAATTAAGGAATCGGTTCAACTTATACCAATTTGACTGAATAATCTGTTTAAAGCTCCTTTTTCAGGTAATTCTGGGTCCAAGGTATTCTCCGTTTGAAAATCTTGCATAGTTTGCAACCGTATACATAGTGTTAAGTCATAAGACAGTGTTATTAATATTACCGTATCATCATGATCATCATGGGCGTATGTCAATGTATTCGGTTTGCACAGCAGATCGAACAGCCCGCATCTGTCTCTAAGTGAAGAGCTGACCCTACCAAAATAAGAGGCTAACGAACGAGGGACAGAATTTTCGGTCTACAGATTGATAAGCCAAGGAGTTCGTACTGCTACAATAACTAAGCCCATAACTCCAAGGAGCTCCACCACGGCCACGGCCGGCCACCGGCACCGCCGTTATACGGCGGTGGCGGTGGAGCTCCCTGGAGTTAGAAGCGTCAGAGCCCCAGCCGTCATGGCCGTGGTGATACTGCTCACCTGCGCTCTTGCTCTAGCTAGCGCTAGCTGGCTGCCTCTGAATACATGGTAGCTGTATCAATAATTTTAAGAATTAAGTTCATGAAATGTACCAAATGTACTTACTCAGAATATCAGGAAAAGCCAACTCACGTCCGGTGAATTTCGATTTCAGACGGATTCTAATTTCTAATACGCATGGTCAATGGTCTCTGACTCTGTATTACATTACCGGTATGTATACTGATAATTACGCGCAATGGCATGCGCTATGCATGCACTGCATGCACTGCATGCATGCCATATGCGACTACAAGGTTGGTAGTAGGCTATACTAGTAATATACAGGGAAAGTCCACAACCCCACACCAGGGCCCCTGGGAGCCGGGGGTGCTGGGGGTGCTGCAGCACCCCCAGAATTTTTTGAGGGCTTGCGCAGCACCCCCTAGAAGGCTGAGGATGCTGGGGGTGCTGTAGCTAAAAAGTAGTTAAAAGGGGCCCCCAAACCGCATAGGACCCTTTTTTATTTTTTTATTTATTTTTTTTTTTGCTTGCTTGTCAGAGATTTTTGAGTTAAAAAGAGACCCCAAAACGCTGAGGATCATTTTTTTTCTCTCTCTCTCTCTCACAGCACCCCCAGTAACAAAATCGTTCCCAGGCTCCTTCTTGCCATTTACCATGTTCACGGTCGAACGCATCCTTAATCGAAGTCTATGAAATTATGCAATCTTGAGTTTCTCTCCAGGATTCTCTGGTAACTTCATAAACCCTTTTTTCTCGCTAACGGTCGCTGATCGAATGGGGGGGGGGGGGATTCTCTTAACCTCTTACACGAGGGCCTCCCTTGGAAATTTTTAATTTTTGTTTATGATGGAATGGGAATGTTGTTTTGTTTATGATGGGAATGTTACAGATGCTGCAGATATGCTCAGGAAATCAAAACAAGAATTGTGAACAGCCAAATCTGAACTTGCAAGTCTAAAATTATAAAATGGTAATTGATATGAGCATTAAACTGAGTCTGTTGAGAGCATTAGTAACATTCGTCTTTTAATAAGGGTGTGAAACGTGGACACACACACTTTTTTTTTCTTCAAAATATTTTATTAGAGATTTCATTCAAAATAGATCATTACATAAAATAAATGTAAATAATTTCAAACAAATACAAATCTTCATTTCGTTTTCATACCATAGTGTTAAATTATTCACAAGACAAGCATGGAAGAATGTTGGAATGAAATCACTAAGTAAATAATATATTGACAAACACTAACGTACGCCCTATACCCCCTCCCTATGTCACAATGTATAATATTTAATGTAAATGAGCTTTCATTCAAAATATGTTAATGTTCTTTTCTTTTTTGTTATTTTCCTAGTTCATATAAAGATCTCCTTTAAATGAATAAAGGGGTAAACAAAAATGTATAATTACGGTATAATTAAATGAAATACAATTCTTTATGTTATATTCATATCATAAATAATAAGATGTGCATTTAACAATTTACCCAAGAGAAGGGGAAAATGATCGTTCATGAAAAGTAACATAATGCATATTTTTATATAAACCCTTCATCGGTATACCTTGTTACCCCTTTCACTACTTAACCCCCCCCCCCCCTCTCAACATTCACATTCACACTCACATAACATCCAACAAACATACCAAGGTTTACACACGCACACTAGACACATCATACCTGCTCACATTCACATCCTTATTCACTTTCAGTTCTTCCCATTTCTGTAAGTGTAAATGTAACTTCCCTGCCTTAGTTGCTATAGATTTTTTTCTTCCTCTATACAATCAGCTATATATTTTTGTATTTTTGTACATGAAGGAACTTGGCCTTGAGCCCTAGAATGGAAAATTGCATTATTTAATAAACATGACCAAAGAATTTACACATTTATTTCTATTTGAATTACCAGGTAATCCCATGTATATATCCCCCCAATTCATATCTTTTAATTCAGCCAAGCCAAAATATTCAATACAAAATTACCATAACGGTTTCACTTTCGCACAGTTCAGAAATATATGAAAGTAAGACTCAATCTCCTTATAACAAAATGAGCAATAATTGTCCCTCACAAACCCAAACCTCATCAAATGTTCTTTTGTATATATAGCTCCATGTAAAAGTATAAATTGAAATTCCCTTTGTTTTCTAATGAGAGTTGTGTTCCTTGCTCGGATAAAAAAAGTACATATTTCTTTATTTGTAAAGTTGAAATTGCTGTGACCATCCTTTACTGTTAAGTTATACGATTCACGTAAATTGTTGATAAAACAGTTATAAATAGTTCTAGATTTAACTACCTGAAAAGTTGTTTCCTGCCCAGCAATATTCATGTTTATATTAAAGTCAACAAAATCAATTTTCATAAATTTGATCGAATTAAGGAGTAGCATTTTTCCAACTAGTTGGTATGGCATGAGCAATATCAATTATCTGGAGCAATTGATTTGCATTAATCCCAAGATTTTGAAAATAAACCACAGGCTTTATATGCCCATTGTCAAAAATGTGATTTACAGTGCGTATGCCTTTATTAAATAGATCAATATCCCAGATCATTTTACCTCTTATACAAATATTATGATTATTAAATATAACCGGATTAACCTCCCCTTCAGAGTATCTATATTTCCTCATATCTTGCCAAGCCTTCAGCATTTCTGAATAAAATTGTCGTATTTTTAATGTTAATTTAGAAGTGTCAAAGTCGCATAAGAACAGAAATCTCCCACCAACTGTTCTGAAACAAAAGTCAAAATACAATTTCCATCCAGCATCCCTTTCTCCATATAATAAATGTTTCAGCCACATCAAACGCTGTGCCTTTACAAACAATTTAAAATTCATCATTCTTAACCCTCCATGCGAGTAGTCCTGATACATTGTACTTCTTTTTATGCGGTCTTTACCTGACCACAAAAATTCAAAAGTAATTTTTTCCACCTCAGCAAACAACCACTGCGGAACCACTATAAGTGACGAGACATAATTTAATTTTGATAATGCATATGTTTTTAACAAGTGTATTTTACCCATAAGTGTGAGATCCCTTTGTTTCCACCATCCCAAGATTCTTTTTATTTTACTAAGTATTTCTTTGAAATTCAAATCTTCTTTTATAATCACATTCATAGAGAAATAAACACCTAAAATTTTAATTTGCTGGACTAAATTTCCGAACAAGGGAATTTGGGGTCTATCACTATCTTTGCCCATTCCCTTTGTTCACCTTAAGACCACTTACTTTCTCGAATTCTTCAAAAAGATATTGAAGCCGTTTTATAGAATTTGTATTTTTCACAAACAGGGATATATCATCTGCATATAATATTTGTTTAATTGCATGTTTTCCAAACTGAACTCCTTCAATGGTAATGTCTCTCCTTATTGCCAAAGCAAGTGTTTCTATACAAAGCAAAAACAAATATGGGGAAAGGGGATCCCCCTGTCTTACTCCTCATTTTAAGTTGAAATAACCAGTGGAATACCCCCCATTCATAATACAACTGGTAATATCTGTGTATAATACACGAACCCACGAACAAAATGATTGACCAAATCCAAATAATTTAAGAACCTTGAATAAAAAGTCATGAGAAATAGAATCAAAAGCCTTTTCGAAATCCACGGACGGTGATCAAATATCCAATATTTTCATGAGAGGCTTGAAATAAAATATCGTCTATCAATCTCACACCTTCTCCTATATTCCTATTTTTGACACACACACATCCTCAAGCGTACACCCTCCCTCACACAAACACACACGCATTCCTAATTTCTCTCTCTCTCTCTCTCTCTCTCTCTCTCTCTCTTTCACACACTCACTCTCTTTTTACCCTCCAGAGCGTCCGGAAGTACTGTATGTTACCCCTAAAAAACCCAAATATACAAACATACACAAACATACAAACATACAAAATATGAAGAGAGCACAAATTATTTGCAATAGTTATTGTACAAAATACTAATTGTTACCTACGCGTGCAACACAATTTAGGCCTTTTAAGAAAGAGTAACTCTAATGCGGTATAGGCTTACATTAAAAGTGGCCGATCCATGCATGCCAGAGGCAGGGGCACAAGTATGTGTTAAAGATACCGAAAAATTAAAAGCAAATGCAAATAACAACAACAGCAGTAGCAACAACAAAGTTCTTCATTTTTTTTCAGAGGCATTAATTATCTCTTTTTTTTAAAAAAACCTGACAATCAATTAGTAAAACAAGAAAGCAAAAAACAAAAATGAATTACAAAACTTTAAATAGAAAGAATACCCCCGTGGCTCCGGAATCTTCAATTGATTTTCTTTATTTCGCCGCATTTTAAGGTTTGGTTTGAATCAACCCTTCTCAGTATACTAAGTATCACACACACACACTCTCTCTCTCTCTCTCTCTCTCTCTCTCTCTCTCTCTCTCTCTCTCCTCTGTTTCCTCTCTGTCTGCCTCTCCTTCCCTTATAAAAAGACCCCTCTTCTCTTAATTCCCTTTCTACATTTCCTCTTCTCAGAACATTTTGCACATGATCACCACCTGTACATGTCGATATGAGTCAGCCACCTCACGGTCTCACATTATTACTTCGATTGATTTTTATCAAAATGTGTTGAGACAATCAGGACAACCATATAGCTTTTGGAAAAACAACTTTCAATTATCAAGAACGTAAAACGACAAAATTTACATCCGTCCAACATTAACACAGAACTTTCTACGAGCATAACAAACAAGATAAAAACTACTTTCGAAAAATAAACTCAAGGGCAATTTCAAAGGCCTATTGTACTGCATGCCCATAGAAATCAGGTTCGGATTATGTAATATGCCATTGTAATGTTCGCACATTTCTAAAGGTGATAGACAGGGCTATTGAAATTGCCTTCAGTTGATTTTTCGAAAATAGTTTTTATCGTGTTAACATAACAAAGACACAAAGACACGTACTTTAATTAAGTGACTGATAAATTTACACAAATGCGAAAATGTATATACGTTCCATCAATTAATCATTATACCCGATTTCATTCAGAATGCATGCGACCCTCTCTAAGTTTATAGTCATGTATTATCTTACCAAACATCCAATATTTCTATATACAATGTAAAACTGAAACGATGTTTCTTACATCTCACAAGAATATAACTTTCCTCATAATCGAAATAATGTATACTCATGCAGCATAAGATTACCAATTCATTTCTTCCTCACCAAATAAAATATGTTGATCAACATAATCCTTTCTGCCTCACTTATTTCTCAAAGTCTATCATATTTAACTATCCTATTCATTGTCTCCATTTTGGAACCACCAAGAGACATAAGTTATCCTGATTTTGAGAGAGTAAGAATTTTGAGTAATTCTAATTTTCCTATAAAAGGAAAGTCTCTTTCGTTTCCACCAATTCAACAAAATTTTGATTTTACTTTACGTTTCTTTACATAAATATTCAGTGTGGATTAAAAACGTAAAGTCTTATCTTCTTTTACCGATTTAGCTATGAACGTTCCACAAAGAATTAACACATTATTTTTTTTTCACATTTGATTTTTAAACTGCTCAAATTCCAAATTGTCTCAAATATTTAAACAAAGCTCTGCGATGTATCTTTATCTGTAACAAATATCGTGATATCATCGGCATTTACTTCATAACCCCAAACTGTATCCACCGCAAAAGTTAACAATTTTCATAGCACTTGCTAACATTTTAATGCACAGAATGAATGAATATGTGATAGTAGTACTTCTGGTTCAATTCATCTTTCAACCTGAAAACAACCGGTGGATATTTCCCCATTCATTCAGAGTTTTTTTTTTCCAGATCCGTTTATTTACCGTTTTCGAATGCATAAATGCATATAACGCATAATGCATAACATCAATATATTTCTGAAGGAAAAAGATTTCTTAAACATAATTATAATAAATCTGAGTTAAATCATAATGCAGTAAACAATTATTACACAATATGGGATACACAACTTATGACCTTACTGAAGTTAGAAAAGGGTATAGACATAGTAATAGCTGGGCTTTTACATGTCCAAACGACAAGTTAAATCAATCTGTATTTTGGTCATTAAATAATCTAATTCAATTATACATGATTAGATGGTAGAACTGTCTACATGCAGTGGCTTATCTAAGGGGGAGGGCACTTGCCCGGGGCGGCACTTAAAGGGGGCGCACATTTTGTTTCCTCTTGTAATTTCAATTTTGCGCCCTCAATATCATTTTATAGAATATGATACATGAAAAATGTTTTTTAAATGCCTCAGATATTGAACAAATTCTAGTGCTCTAGTGACAGATCCCCATGAGCATAATTTTCATGAGGACTTTGTTATTTTGAGCCCACATTACAGGATAAAGTGCATAAAAATAGCATTTTGAAAGGTTCGGTATTCGGCCGCCTTGCTTAATTTCTAGAATGTAAAATATTTCTTTCAAGGTTTTCGTCAATTTTGCAACCTGAATGTAGGTAAAAGAGAAAAGAACAGGGATCTTCGTCGACGTTTAAAAGAAACTATAAATAACCTCGGTTGCTGTGTTTCCTTGCGATTTTTTTTCTTTTTATTTTTTCCTTAACAAATTTTTTTTGCACCGGTCGCAAAAATCCGTAGATACGCCACACTGCCTGCAAACATGCGCGTACAGCAGAGTGATATACCTAAGCCAAATACAATGACGTTAGAACTTTATGCAAAAGTTTATGTGAAACCAATCAAAGGCCTTTTTTTTCAAATCTACTGCAATTAGATGAACTGAATCATCAAATCATAACTACATACACATGTATGTATGAGCCCGTAGTTTTAAATTTAAACATAAATTATATTCGATGCATTATTGCAATTGAAGATCTTGTTTCTCATTTTGGCTTTTCAGTTACTTGTAGTATATTGAAACACAGCGATCGAATTTCATAAATCCACTGTGTTTATATGCATGAAAATAATACAAATTTCTAATTTGTCATCAATGGATGATAAAAGCATGAATGTGTTGAATTGAATGCCAGTGCCATTACAATAATCGTCCAGTCGTCCTCAATGGCTTGTTATTTTTTTCTCCTCTCTTTTAAAGAAATATTTTCACCTTTGAAATTTGATTTTGAAGTTGAATATTGACCGACATTTTTTTATTGCCTTCTCTAACCAGCCAGATGGATGCGAATTCACATACACGACGTACCTAGTGAAGCAGTCGCACAGCCAACAGACCATTCGCTTTTGAGTGACGTCATCAAAACGGGACTGTCCAGAACTATCAGAGTTGTACTGGAAGACGGGGAGTTGATGCGTAAGTTCAAGCTGATGGACGCTCTCTGGATGCAAGAAAATAGAACCGAAACCAAACACTGAACAAATCATTTGACATGTTTAGTAGAAAAATTAGAAAAATAATTTGTAATAATTGTCTTATTTTACGGACAAAGTCTCTGTGAGAACATTTTCTTTTTAATTTCTATATTTTTGTTGTTCAGACTTGGTCAAGCATGGATCCTACTATACTCAGGTTGTGATATCATAATTTTATAACATGCCTCCACTTTATGATGATGATTCCAGGAAATGTCATGCAGAAATGAGTTTAGTGAATGTCATTGAAGGAACTTACTTTCCGCAGTTGAATGTGGATTCGCTGTCACAGTGCTTGACTCTAAGAGAGCTACATTTTTCCAGTCATCTGAAAAGATATAAGGTTATTTCAATTAATATTCAACGTATTATTAAGTATTGGCAAATTCAACAATCTAAGAAAGTAGATGCGATCACATTTTTTTTTTTTTTTTTTTTTTTTGAAACAGGCATATCCCAGAAGACAACGGTTTGCGTGGTTTACGTAAGATCCACTAGTGAAAAGATAGGACAGGAGTAATAATAAAAAAAAAAACGGCAAACAACAACGACCTCAAAAAAAGAAGATAATCAAGATCACGCTCATATAGCGATATACTATTTTATGTCCCTTTTATCTTTTACATCTCTGATATAGGGTTTTAGTGCAACACCAAAACAATTTTTTTACATGTTTATATACATGTATATAAATATATATTAAGCTATACGCAACCATTATTCTATCATTTTCATTTCTCACAATTATATTGACCACTGCAATGTAATTTGACAACTGTCTACATGAAGTGCACTGTTGCACTACGTTAGTTAATTAATTAATTACTGAAGCATGACTTTTGCAATACATTGTTTGTTTTACTTGTAGTTTTTACCTAACATTTTAGAAATGATAACTATTTTCTTCTATTTACGTTCCCAGTAAACTCTTGTGCAATATATTCTGTCTAATAATTACTGAACATATTTCATCCCAATAATTTGTAATTTCTAAAGCACATCTATTTTCATTCATATGTATTTGCATTATTTTCCACATTCATAGGCAATTCTTTTTGTCATCATCTGTCCAATGAATTTAAATTGAAGTCACTGGAAAATTATATGATGTACATGTATTACTTAGTGTATTTTCCTTACTCATTAAATTCGAAATCATTTTTTAATATCATCAACCTGTAATATGTATATTTGATTTTAATAATTGAAAGGCTCTATATTTCACATTTTTGCGTTATAATGTACAAATTCATAGGCTATTGGCGTATGTATATTAAATTATAATTATTGAGATATTTGAATTCAATATATTTCAAAGGGGGACAGTGCATACATGTAAATCTTCTTCTGCCAATTTTAAAATAAAACTGACCTGTTTCGTGCAATAATACTTTCACTGCAATTACTGAATGTTATACTGCCCTGAAATTGTTTTGTCAGTTTGTTTCATTACTGGTCTTTAACTCACCATAATTACCTTTGTTATAATAATTACCATTGGACCTGATTTATTATACATATGTCTCTTTAAAAACACAATCTACTTTTTAAGGTAAACAATACTTTTGTAAAATTTGGTTGATTACATCTTTATCATTTTTGTTAAGATCATTGTTAAGTCCCTTTTTCATTGTTATCGATATTTTGCATGTTCATAAGCTTCTTTCATATTTGTTGTATTTTATTGTAAATATGACAATTTTATTCTTTGGATTTTTGTCATGTACTTTTTATTATGAAACCGAAATTGAATTGAATTGAACTGAATTGAATTGAATTGAATTGAAGTGAATATTTATTTCCACGAGAGTCGCCAAAGCTGTTGTATATGTTATTTCGTCATGTTTATAATCATTCTAATATATATACATGTATCTAAAAGCATTCGCTTGGATCCAGCTGAGGCACGAGGCTTGTCTTTGTTCAAAACTCACCTTCCCCCGGACAAAGAAATTAATTAATAAGGTTGAAGATGTGCCAATCTGTCGGTCAATAGACCGGTTCTGTATATATACAAAGTTATGCACATTTCTTCTCTGAGCACCTAGTGACGAGCTATTATAATCTGCTTTTTATAAATGAGCCTCAATGCTTGGAATCCAGTTTGCATACATTACTTGTTGCTATGTCCGGCAAGCCTCGGGCAAGCTTTCAGGTTGTCAAGAACAACCTTTGTTTGAAAGTTATGTATAAAATTTGAATACATTGAATCTGGTGTCGCCGAAACCACTGGCCCTTCTCCGTGGTCAAGTGGTTAAGGCATTGACGTTCTAAGCCAACGACCCGGTTCGATACCCGACATTTTTTCAGCCTTTGCACACACACACAAAAATAAATAAATAAATAAGGGAGGACAGCTCTTGGAAACTTTGATTTAAGCTACGCAACCAACATTCTCTCATTTTTATTTCTCACAATTATATCTATTTCCACGAGAGTCGCCAAAGCTGTTGTGTATGTTATTTCCTTACAATTATATATATATATATATATATATATATATATATATATATATATACACTAGCGGATCCAGGGGGGGTCAAATCGGCCGCGGCCCCCCCCCCCCCTATTGGCGGCGAAAAAAAAGAAAAAAGAGGGGAAAAGAAAAAGAAGAAGAAGAAAGGAAGAAGGAAAGAAGGAAAAAAGGGAAAGAAAATAAGAAAGGAAAAAAGATAAGGAGGAAAAGAAAGAAAGAAAGAAAGAAAGAAAGAAAGAAAGAGAAAGATAGAGAGAGAGAGAGAGGGGGGGGAGACATACGACCTGACGGTGACGGTAACAATGCAGGGGGGGGGGGGCATTGACATTTGAGGGGTTAAGCACGTGCGAAACCCGGGTCGGCCCTGGCTTGTGGAAAATTAAGTCGGAATGCAACCTATTTCCCCTAAATATCTCAGCCTAAACGCAGTGTCTGAAATGCTTAGTGCAAATGCGCTGACGATAATGCCCCTCCAAAGAAATTTCGAGCCATTCCTGAAGAATTTATTTGAAAAGAGGGGGCCGGCCGTGACGGCAGCGTTGGATAAGGGAATGGGGGGGGGGGGGGTAGGGTGTGCACATGTTCAGTTGCGCTCCGCATTGGGGTGCACATTTGAGTAGGAGTCTAGCAAAGGTATGGGGGATATGTAAAAGCACTCATGATAAAGTCGAGCCCGGCCCCCTACAAAGTGGAGCAGAACCTGCAGAAGTGCAATCGGCAGATCTGGGGGGGGGGGGGGGGAGGAGGTTGTCATTCATGGGGCCTTCGGAAGCCGTTATTAAATAAAGGGGCCGGCCACACATAGATGTCAAGCTTTATTTTCTATAAGGTTAGTGCTAAATCACTCTTGATAAGGCCGCCTGGCCCCTTCAAAGAGCGGCAGAATAAGGACATTTTGAGCGGTTGGGCCAGTCCCAAAAATTTGGAAGCCCTTTATTTGTTTGAGGGGGCAGAGCTCTACATCGGGAATTGCTGGGAATACGTACGGGTCATAGAGTTAAGAAGTATTTAACTCTATGGTACGGGTACACATTGCGCGCGCAATTGTGAAATTGTGAAATTGCGCGCATTCATTGTTCATCGATGATCTCTATAGCAGCTCTAACTCTAGCGCCTTCTCTATCTAGCTAGCGCTCTAGCTCTCAGCTCGCGCATATTACGTCTATCTTCTGGAGATCACTTTTCGACGACGATCTGGGACAAGTGGAGAGAGGAATGCTGAACCTGAGGCCTTAACGATGCCGAACTCAACATTGAAAATATCGATATCAAGCAATTCGCTCATGACGGAGGTCTCCTGTGTTCTAAATTTTTTTTGGTTAAATATCAATTTTCAGTATACTCACATTCAGAATTCAAATGTATATAAATGACTTGTATATTCCAATGAATAAACAAACAAACAAAGTCACCCGATGTTCGGGCAGCAGAGCGAACTGCCCGAATATCAGATGTAAATACCTTATCTCGTATATTTTGGTAATAATATTTCCTCTAAAGGCTGTAAAATCAAAGTGCCAAAAATTTGCTCGCTTGCTTCGCTCGCTCGCCTGATGTAGAATCCACAAATTGATCGGGCAAAGGACGTCAGTCCTCGTAGAAATACGTATATTAATTTGTACAAGAGACACCTGTCACGTCGAGTTCGAAATTGAGCCTGCGCGCAGATACAGGTACGGTACTGCTATGTAATGAGTTGATGTAATTGGTGATTGAACTTTGCAATTTTCAAATTTCCGGCCCCCCCCCCCCCTATTGGGAAATCCTGGATCCGCCCCTGATATATATATATATATATATACGGGGTTAAAAAAATATGCAACGAGATTTTGATTGGCGACATCTTCAAAAGTGCTTAATAATCCTCAATGAAATTTCGAAGGTAATGTTGTAGTTGTAGTAGCATCTGAATTTCACAGAGATCTAGGCTCAAACTACAAAGTCATTATTTTTGTAAGACGTTGAATTTTTAAAATGTTACAAAGAGAGCGCGTTGAACAGCATCAGTGTTTGTGGCACTTTCTCTCTTTTTCTTTGTATTTCTTTAAAAATACATTTTACTTTAAAGGGGAATGAAAGGCAACAAACAGTAGCCTATAATCATTTAGATAATTATAAGCCCATTACAAATATCTTGAAATTACATCAATTTGATTATTTAAGAAGGAGAATAAGGTCTCAAAAATTGTAGTTTCCTTGTTAGACATTATCCCATAGGGGCTGCCATTTTTTTTTACAAAGTAATGTCAGAGCAGTGCTATTTGTGAGAGACCCAATGACCTGTATACTAGCTACTATGACACTCATCATCCCCTGCATGTGGAATGCATGACACTGCAGTTTCTCGTAATAAACCATTCTTGTAGTCATGTACATTCAAATGAAGATACTTTTATCCTGTCATATAACCTATTTGTGTCAAGATATTTGGTTTAGCTGTTTTATAGCTGGGGCAGTTTCTTTTGTTAAGCAGGATTTGATATGCACAAGTTGTTGCTTGGTCAGACAAAGGTTTGTCAATTCTTCAAAGAAGGGACAAAGACCTACATACAACTGCTCCTAGATATCGCCTGTGCGAGATGCTGGGGGTACCAAGATGGCTGCTATTTTGCATTGGTGGCTTTAGTTGTACAATAGCTATTTATAATACAACATCATATCCATTGTGTCCAGATAAATAGACATGTACTACTATGACATCACAGTTTTTCAAAATGGCAGCCCCCGTGGGAAAAAATCTAGCAAGGAATCTGCAAACTTTAGAGAGATTGTTCTCCTTACTGAGTAATCAAATTTTCAAGGTATTTTGAACAGGCTGACAATTTTCCATATTACTATCAGCTAAAGTTTGTTGAGTTTCATTTTCCTTTAATGACAAAGATGCAGAACACAGTGACATACTAGGTGTTAAAAATTGGCATGTTTGATTGTTAATAACTCAAAAGTTAACAAAAGTATCATACTGAGCTTTTCAAAATGTGAAATAGAAGGATGACAAATTTATTTGGAAAATTTTGGTGAAATTTCCTCCATTGATACTCTTAAAATAATGCTCTGAATATTCAATTTGATTTTCACTTTCTGAAAAATTGAGACCACAAAGTCTGTGTGTGTCAGTAAATAATTCAGAACACAACAATTACCATTGTGTATCGCACCTGTCATTTTGGCCAACCTTTTGCTATCCAGTGTCATTCATTTATGACTCTGGTTCAAAGAGGTGCTCTGGAATTTCAGCTGCAATTGTTGTGTTCTGAAGTAATTACTGATACACACATATTTTGTGGCCTTGATTTTTCAAAAAGTGAAAATCTAATCAAATATTCAGAACATTGTTTTAAGAAAAAGTATTCAAAGAAATGTCATAAAACTTATTCCAAATAAATATGACATCCTTCAATTTTACAGGATGAAAATCTAAGTCCCATACGAGTTATATCTTTCAAGTTATTATGGAACAAAAATGTCAAATGTGTTTTTTTACACCTAGTATTTTCTAGTGTCTCTGATAAGAAGTTCATATCAGATTGCTACCAAGGAGAGGGGAGGGGGAGGCTACATGAGGTACAAGAAAACCCAGAATATAGCCAGATTTTAATCGAGGATTGATATCTTTTCAATCACAAGAAGGTCGCATTTTTCTCCCTGGCGCGTTTCAGCGCATGTTTTATATAATGTCCGATTGAACAAATCATCACCGCACAATAAAATCGTGTGTATTACTTTTTAAAGTATACACTTCCTTGAAATACTGGGGGGACGAGACCGTTTCCATTTTAAAATTAAATCAACTATATCATTTTCAAAACGTATAGGCCCGATGTGCAATTTGTCAGGTATTCATATTTTTGGAATGTACATCCAAAGCTCTTCCACCCGACAAAATTTGGTCCCTGGGCTTCAAGGGGGAAAAAATTACCCCAATTTTTAGGGGCCGTCTGACACCCCATCCCGACGGAAATTTTTGTCAGTTTTTTTGCGTTTTCTAATGTCCAGTCATACTACTTCCTACTGAAAAAGTTTGGTGCATGGGGGAGATGGGGTGAAATCGACCCGACTTTGGGTTCTCTTTGGGGGGCTCTGGGGGGCTAAACCCGATGGCTACGGTCATACTGACAACCTTTTCGTTAATGACTTAGATGGTCTAAGTAACTTTAAGCGGTCAATTTAATATGGGTAAAATGGGATGATTATTTCGTGACATGCTCCCAGAATAATAAAGGCTCGCGCGGCATTTTTCGATAAAAGCTGTTAATGTATCATTTGAAAGTATATTACAACTACTATAGGACAAATAATAAGTAAAAAATGTGGTTTTCTCAGACAGACCGAAAGTAGTCATACAGCTCTCATTTTGATCAAATCAACCTTTTGTTTTCTTTTTCTTTTTTTTTTCTTTTTTTTTTCTTTTCGGGGATGCAATGTAGAATTTTACACATACATGTGGATCTTAGACATCCTGACACAACACCATTTATGTCATGCGCCTTCTGACTTCTCATTGTTCCAACATCTATCAGAATGGCCTCGAACAAATGCCAGTTGTGATCCAGTTTTGTAAGGTCTTTCATTGGTACAATTATCTTGTCGGGGAAATGATGCTGTACAGCATCTTTGAAAGTCTCTTCGTTCTTAGATCGAGGAAGAATAACCAAGGCTATCGGGTAAGTGTTGTTGATCGTTCCTATTTGGTTGTCGCTTCCAGAAGGGTTTGTGGAAGGGACCAGTCCTTGATGGTTTGTTGAAGGGTTGTACCCTGTATTCAAGCCTTTGTTGAAAGGATATGTGTCGCCTGACGCTGCGTCTTGCCGTGTCTTGCCATGTGGATAGGTGTACCTTGAAGTTTTAACCGGTGGGTTCGTCGAGTGCGTTAGAGCTGTCGTATAACCCATTGATCCCAAATTAATGCCCGTTTCAGTACAGCCTGTGCTTCTGTCCTGAGAAGAAGTGTTTACCAACGGGTCTTTGAATGTCGATGGAGTTGAAGGCTGATTGTCTGTATGTCTTGTTTCCATTGGCTTGGCTGCAGTTTCATTGTTACTGGCGACGAGAGTACTCATAGTAGAAACAGTCGCATTTGAAGATACCGAGTCACTTTCTGGATCCTTCAGTTCTGACATATTCGTTGACGGGTCTTCCACATTAGAAGAATCAGAAGTCATCATTTGCGCGCCACTAGGAACTTTTACATCGGGTCCATGTAGACGGTTTTTGTCAAATCCGATGCTACTGGATTCATTCGCAGAAGTCGTCGTGGATGTAGATTCTGGAAATTGTTCCGGTTCAAACTCTCCTGGAATTCCAGAATTGTTGTCAACATTTGCTGCTCCACTCACCGTTCGTGACAAAGGTGCCTCAACTTCTTGGGTGGGTAGAGGATGTTTTAGTGCTTCTTTGAGGAATTTAATGAGTCGTGCTAAGTCATCATCTGGAATCTCGGCTGGATTGTTGCATTGTATGACGCATTCTGAGCACTTGAATGTGGTCGGCTGGGACATCTTAAAGACCATCATCAGCGCGCTTTTCGATGCCGGGTTAAAGCTCGTCATTGAGTGTACAATGACTGCAACACGATGAGATCCTGTGCAAAGAAAGAAAACAAATGTGAAATTAGGAAAGCAAAAACTAACTTTATACTAAATACAACATTCGGCACGCATATTATAAACAAATTTATATGACTCCGCCCCACAGGGCCGTGGCAGCAATCTTTCAAAATGGCCGCAACCAGTGCACTTTTAATGTAAACACAGTCAAAATTTAAAAAACCATTTGTAAGTTTTGACGAAAACTTTGGTAATTTGATGTAGAATTCAGATTTGAATGTTTTGGGAATTAAATTTCCAGGAAAAGTTGTTTAGGTGCCGAATTTACATGATTTGGGGGGAAAAGGGCCATTTTCATTAATTTCCAAAATAGCCTCTAAACTATATCACTTTGTGATAAACAAATTTAGATGTGGAGACATCTAAAATTCCACTCCTGGGGTCGTGGATTACTTGTAATAAGTGCAACTTGGGTACCCAAGTTGCAGTTATTACAAGTAATCCACGACCTTAGGAGTACCCAAGTTGCACTTATTACAAGTAATCCACGACCCCAGGAGTGGAATTTTAGATGTCTATGTAGATTTCAACTGGATAGAATTCAACTTTGAACGTTTCGCCGGCTTAATTAATATTTCAGGAAAAGGGGTGTAGGTGCCGTCTATTTTAGGCTGTCAGGTGAAAGATGCCATTTCATTAATTTACAAAATGGCCCCCAAACTAGACGCACTTTGTGATAAAAGCACCGAATTTGGCTTACATGTAGATATAAGAAAATTTTTTAATGGATGTAGGGAAATCTAAGATTCCACCCCACAGCTTGCTGCATATCACATAGCTACGTTAATTATGATTTATATAAAAATTACTAAAAATGCTTCTTCTCCCTCATTTATTGACCGATTTTGATTATGTTTGTTTTATCCTGTAAACTTAGAAACTGGAAAGTTGATATTCAGGCAAGAGACGTCTGTGCCCTGACAAAATTGAGACCGTACTCTTATGCCCAGCATGCAACTGGACAGACTAGCAGTAGATTTACAATTTCACTTGGGAATTTTGGTACGACTGGGCCACTCAAAAGCATGAGACGAATGTTTTTTTTTCAGTTTTTGTGATAATCATGATACTCGACATACTACTGAGCCAGGTAAGGGTGCCAGATTATTTTCAAAGGTGCCGAGTGAATCATCAGACAAGGTTTCAACGAGCTTTATTTTTTGGTGTGCACACGCATGGTTGTATTCACTTCTGATGGTAGGAGCCATTTGACCTCTGAAAGAGTAGTCTTTTATTCCAATAAAGTGCGCCAGTGTTTAACATTGCTCTTGATTTTACACGGATCATTTATTTATTTATCTATTTATCTATTTATTTATTTATTTATTTATTTATTTATTTATTTCTGATATTTAGACAGGGTGACTCATTATCAACAATAGTGGTAAACTTTCATGAGGCCCTGATAGCAATTAAGTAACAATAACATTCAACAAAATCATGAAAGTCTTAACGAAAGTATAAATACAACATATATAAATATACATGTATATACAAGTATTTGGTATCAAAAAATTAAACAGCACACCTTCATGTAGTCCACTGACTGGACTGTTTCCGTAACGCGCGCTCCGATTGAGCCACTACCATGACTACACCCTCTACGGATGTGAATGTGGGGAACAGCGAAATCAGTGGAGACGTCCTGTTTGGAATATGCGTTTGGGTGGGGGAGGATGGAGAGAGAGAGGGGAAAGCAAGAGAAAGAAGGAGAAAGAATACGGCAGCACACGCGCCCGACAAAATCCTTCTCCTGGGCCTTCTTGTCAATTTTAAGAGGGTTCACTAGACCGACAGCCGTGGACTATCGGTCTA
This sequence comes from Heliocidaris tuberculata, assembly GCA_025618425.1. Classification (NCBI taxonomy): domain Eukaryota; kingdom Metazoa; phylum Echinodermata; class Echinoidea; order Camarodonta; family Echinometridae; genus Heliocidaris; species Heliocidaris tuberculata. The sequence goes on along the minus strand of CM046839.1, from coordinate 27,347,238 downwards.
CTGAGAAGATCCAAGAAGCAGAGTCGACTCGAAGGATCAAAGTGGCCATGAAAATGCATTCCTTAAAAAATGCTTGATGCTCTTCATCACGAATTGGATTGTGAAATTATACAATTTCCGAAAATCATACGGGAGCCGACAAGGCGACTGAACCTCGAATGTTGCATCTTTCACCATTAAATATGATATTTGCGTGCACTTTGCACGGAATCCGAAGACGATCACTCAAGCGGCTGAGCGAAAACAAAATACATCTTGAACCGTTATCGTTTTCAAACAGGGGTGACGATCCTGGAGGGGGGGGGGGCAAACATATCGTTTTGCCCCCCCCCCCCCTCCCCAGTAGATCCGGAGGTGTAAAATAAAATAAGGAAAATGGTGAAATGAAATCTCCCGAACAATGAAATACAAACTTCTGATTTTCCCTGCTTCCAGAGGCGGCGCTCCGGGGAGGGGGTGGGGAGGGAGGGGCACAGTGCCCCCCTTTCTAAAGTACCAAAAAGTACCCTTTTTGTTTCTGAAAAAGTGCCCCCTTTCTCTCTGATAAGTGCTCCTTTTCAAATCTGATAAATGCCCCCTCTTTACTTCTAATAAGTGCCCCTTTTTCACCTTTTATTAGTGCCCCTTTCCACCTAAGATAAGCGCCCTTTCCTCTTTTGATGAATGCCCCCTTTTACCTATATTTTCCCCCGGTTTCTTACAAAAAGAATCATATCTATAGCTTCAAAGAATCGGTGCGGCTTTAGTAACAGGTACCCATATTAATACAACTACAATGTAAGGCAGGACTGTGGACCTGGAGGCAAGAGGGGCATAATACCTATCACCCCCCCCCCCCCCCCCGAGAAGGATTTCTCATTCAGCTTGCTCGAATGTGCCCATAATTTACACCAAGTAAGAGCATTATTTTCTTTAAAATTTCCCCAAAACTCGCTCGCTACGCTCGCTAGCTCTAAGAGTACATAAAGTATGTTGATATCGATGTAATCCTAAAGAAAAACGACAGGGTTAATGTACGAATTAAATGATCATTCGATATTCCCCTAAATTAATTTGCTGTTGTTAATTTCATTATATCGCTGTAAATAATGCACAAACAAAGGACTTCAGAGTTAGAAAAAAAAAGATGATGTTTGATAATGTATTGATCATGTTAATTAGACTGTAGAGTAATACCAATGTCACAAAATTGTCCCTTTTTCGCTTTATGTTCACCCCTTGTAAGTGCACCCTTTCCCCCCCAAAGGGCCCTTTTTGCTGGTTCCCCCCGGATTTTGAAAGACGCTCCGCCGCCCCTGCCTGCTTCATGTAACCCTGGAGAAGCTGGTAATTAAGAGGCTTTAAAATATCATGAAGGGTACTATATACCTTCATTGCCCCCACCCCCCATCAGAAAAACGGATCGACACCCTGTTTGCAAAAGATATTTTTGTAGCATGCATTTTAATCTAAAATATGCCATTGATTGCCTGGGGGAAATGCCTTTGGGAAATCCTGAAGAAACAACTGCAATACGAACAAAAAGCTCGAATTCATTGAAGGTGGTTTAATCCTTAATCCAAACAACCAATTTACTCTGGGTGTTCAAAAAAGCCAACATATAACGACAGACCCTCAAAATGTCGTTTTTGTTTCGTTTTGTTTTGGTGGTGTTTTTTGTTGTTGTTTTTGTTGTTGTTGTTTTTGTTTTGTTTTGTTTTGTTTTGTTTTGGGTTTTTTTTTGTCAAGACTAACTAAGAGTTATTGTCTGTGTCCTTCATTTGACTGTTTCCTTCATTTGACTGTTTCCGTTTCTTCCAAGGTTTCACCTTCAACAGCCCATATATTACCTTGCATTGGGGCGCAAAATCTATACATTGTAGATAAGATACCAATAAAAATGTGAAAGAAAATGACTAATAGACTAAAAAGTTTGAAAAGAACAGCAATAAAAGTACACACCCTTCTCCTCAAAATTCTTTTATGAGAGTAATCATTTATTTTAAATGACAGTCATATGGACTTTGTGCCCCTTTTAGCCCCAACAGCACCGTGAGGTGCGATGTTGAGTAGTGAACAAGCGGAACATTTCATGAGAGTAATTGACTTTATAGTGACCCAATAGTGATGTGATCGTAACGTAAACTAATTACAAAAAACAGAATTATTTCTTTTCAGTGGGATGGGGAAAAACTGTCAAGGGGTCGACTGCCCCTTTCCATCTCGAATACGGACGATAAGGTAGATTTGTCGCTTCTATCCTGAGCATAAGCGGCGATGCTAATGTCTTTTTCACCTTTCTCTTCACTATTATTTTCCCTCTTCCCCTCTTCTGGTTTCTTTTTATGCTCTATTTTTTATCATTTCTATTAAGGGGGATGGGGACTGAATTGCACCCTCTTCGGACAGCCTAAACTGAAGAACGCTAAGACATTTTTTGTTCATTAGCAAGGGCGTAAATCCCGGGGATGGGGTATACACTCCTACACACTTTTGAGGGAGGGGGTGGGCTTGCTTTATAATTATATACCCCCTCCCAATTTTCAATATTTTTTTTCTTCAAATCAATCAGTTGTTGAAAACTTTGAAAAAATTAATATAAGCGGCTCTTATGATAGTGAAAATTTCTTTAAAAATTATTAAAACTACAAAAAAAAAAAAGGTTTTATACGTCTTATAAAAAAAAAGACTGATGTATGTGTATGTGTACGATTAGGCCTATTATCTTTGCGCATGTGTGTGGGTGTGTGTGGGAATGCTTGTGCGTGTGTTCGCGCGAGAAATCTCGGCGCCTCGGAACGGATTTAAGCAACCGTCATGAGGAGAGCGAACCTTAGAATATCAAACTTTGCATTCCAGAACGCTACAGAGCTTGGACTTTTTTTTTCTTAAATGTAGTTGCAGTTTCACAATTTCCAGGTGAGTGTGTCGCCATGTTGTCGCCGTATCAAATTCCCAGGCCTAATCCCGTGTAAATAAGAAATATGCTCCCCAGATCGTTGCCTCTTCTAAAATCGTAATTGAAAGAAAATTGTATCAAAATTGGACTCACCATATTTTTCCTTCAGTTGGGGCAAGAGCTTTCTGTATTTCGCGTCTGCGACGTCAGTGATGGAGTTACGACCTTGTGAAATTGAATGCAACAAAACGACGGCATCGTAGGTGTCTTGGGGCTGGAACAATTGTAAGTCTTGGTGAGTGAGTTTCGAAAAGGTGCATTTTAGTTCAGTATCGTTGTTTATACATTCGATCAGGTGATCTATAGATGATTCAGCAGACAAAGAGAGAAAAGCGACGTAAATATTTTGGGCGGTCGCCATAATAAAAGGCCTCAGCTGCCCCGTTTCATTTGCAGAATTAGTTCGCCGTTCAAGAACAGTTTATATTGAAAGATTTATCGGCTAAATCATCATTTGTTTCGGCGACCAAATGATGTTATGCTTACTACACGAGGCGTAGGCAATAACTGACTACTTCCGTGGAGCGACGTGGCGGGTACGATTATCAGAAGTCATTCAAGTTAATGATTGTTTCTCGTACTCGGGGGAAACCCAACCTTTGGGCGGTGCTAACCAAGTTCAAGCATGCGCAGCAATTCGACTGCTGACTGAGCTAAGAAGTGCCACACCTCTTCCAGTGATCTTTTTTAAAAGTAAATATGTGCACCAATATGTATTTTGAGGAAGCACATCACAACGAGGGGTCTGTTAAGACGGGGTGTTATGACGTTTCTACTCCGATTTTCGAAATTCTTTCCTTTTGACGGATGATTAGATAGATTTTTAAACATTGTTAACTGATAGATTGTTTCGCAGTGCATTTCTATAATATAGAAGTGCACCACTATAATAATTGTCTATCGCAAACCGTTTGGTAAATAAAGTGCAACATAATTATATCAAAAAGCCTAAGCGCAAACCAAAGGAGAAATGGCGGCATTGTCGCAAAACGACCTACAAGAGGAAATCACTGAGCTCCGTGCGATCGTTAAAGAATACAATCCCGGTAAAAATGTCACTGTTCCCGACAAAATTACCTTTCCTGACAACTTGTTCATAGGGCTGTTTGGAAAAACTGGGTGCGGAAAAAGTTCGCTGATAAATTCGTTGAAGTTTGCTGTTTCTGGGCGTCTTCGACGGGCACAATGGGTTGAAGTCGCAACGCAAGAGAAGGCAGGGGGTCATACAATGTTCAGAAAGATCGCTAATTTGACCCAATGTATCTACGTCATTGACAATCGTGGCCTAGATAACCCGAATGCAGAACAAGCCCAGGCTGAGATAGCAGCACAACTTGGTGAGTACATTTTTATGTCGCATAATATTCGCAAGAAAATTCGAGAAAATTTGTCTTTTAATGGATCACACAGGCGGATTATAAAATCCACCCATGTCGCTGCTGCCACTATGCCACTGAAATTAGCAATTATATCTTTTTCATTCTACAATGTATTGAACTAGAACAAATGAGTTAAGGACACCATTTTCTTAATGAATCATAACGCCCTTGCCCACCTTACCAAACCTGCCTGGGCCATTAGTCTGGGAGCCTATCCCGGAATAGTCACCCCATTTTACCCATAAGACATGACCCCTTACTTAGACCATCGAAATCATTAACAGAAGGTTGTCACCCCGACCCAGAGCCCCCCAAAGAGACCCCAAAGTAGGGTCTATTTCACCCCATCTCCTCCATGCACCAAACTTTGTCAGTATAGGAAGAAGTATGATTAGACATACAAAACACCAAAAAAATGACAATGACAGGGGGCGGACTGTCCATGTGGGGTTTGGGGAGATATTTTGGCTTGAGGGCCTTTCTATTTGGGGTCTGAGTTTTTATATCGAGGGGGAGGGGCAGAGCACCTACCTGGCAAATCTCCTGTAATATAATACACAAAATTTACCAATCTGAATTATACATTTACTCTTTTGCCCTTTTTATTGGGGGGGGGGGTTAGGGTTAGGGTTAGGGGGAGGGTACAGCGGGTTTTTTGGAGACCCCCCCCCATTTAAGAATCCTGAATCCGCAAATGATCTCATAATTTTGTTTACTGAATATAAATGGTAATTCCATAAGTATGAGATATATATATATATATCTCTCTCTCATATATATAAACGTTTGTTTATGTATATGTTTCGATTTTACATAGATGGGCACCGAGGTTACAGTGAGCAAGTCAAGTGGTCAAGTGAAGGGGAACGCCAAGCTGCCGATGCACAAATTCTAAACCTTAACACAGGGCACCCGATTTCATGTGCTGTATTCGTTTTCAGGTATTTAAGAACAGACCGAAAATAACCAGTTTCAGTTTGTTGCATGATCTTGACAATATCATAAGAATAATAGTGTCTTTAAATTTGAATTCTAAAAGTTTATTTTTGGTATGATTTCTTTGGATTAGACATAACAGATTTCATAATCGCTCTATTATTGTAATATATTGCATTATATTATATTTTCCACTTTTCCGCTTCATGCACCTTTTTCCTTGTCCTTTGTTTTAAGTGCAATTCACGACATCAAATCGGACTTTGCAGGGCTCAACCATGCTGTGGATTTTCTTCATCTTCATCAAGGTAACCTTGAAGTTATTGTCGTTTCCACCTTATGCTTGTTCTATTCCAGTGTTACGCCATTGCTATTAGCTTCGTCGGGATGTGTTCTCATAATTTCAAATGTATTTTCAAAAATAGACTACCATGTTTTAATGCTATCTAAGTCAGAAAACAATGGATATTTGTATAAGTAAACTTGTTACATACTAGTTAAATTCTTAAGTTCCATAAGTTTTTTGATCCATATTCCTAACAGTAATCTTTAAGGAAGTATACACATTTTCTGTTCTACACTTGGCTTGTTACAAGATCGTATTTCATACACCATAACGGTCTCGTAGGCCGTCGATCTCATTGACCATCTGACAAATTTTCATCAGGCCCAAGAGACCGATATCGTCGGTCTTGTGGGCTGTAGCCATAAAGTTTGCATTTAAAAAATTGAACCACATTAACTTCACAAGAAATAGATTCGCTTACTGCACTGAATATTTCAAATCGCCCGTGCCTTTGAAATGCCGGATATCTAGTTTTGATCGTATTTGATAGGGCAAAACTTGAATTCCCTATCATGAAGTACATGTAACTTTCGAAGCTGTGTTTTGTACAAATACATGTCTTAATTTCTTGTCAGTTGCATATCAAGTCTCTGGATTCAGGGGGTGGGGGGGGGGGGGGGGGAGAACATCCGAACAAAAATAGATAAAAACAAAAGTGTATAATCATCAAATTTCTCTTTCTCTGTTATTTGATGATCATTTCCCTTGCAATAATTTGACCATGTAAGTAGACAGTGTGTGTTTCCTCTCCCCCCCCCCCTTTTTTTTCTCTCAGTTGGAAATTGGTAAGGGGTAAAGGGAAGCATTACCCCCTTTCTACCTTCAAATACGATAAAGTTTGTTTTTTTTCTTCTGAACTGCAGGGTGCTATCCCATTGCTGTCGTAACTCACGTTGACGTAGCCAAGCGGAAAGACATCGACATCCTCGCCGCTGTGCTCCGCGTCTCAGGCATCGGCGACATCTACGAGGTGGCTAACATCACCAACGAGAAGACCAGACTAGATGAGCAGTACCAACTGAATCTCCTGAACCTGATCGATAGATGCATGACCATTGGAGATGATACAGCCGTCTATAAACACTACCAGCGAGTTGAAACGAAAAAGAAGGCAGAGAGACAGGAGGCAGAGAGAGAGATAGCAGAGAGAAAGGAGATAGAGAGCGCTAAAATGAGTCCTAAAGAGAATGTGGTGGTAAAAGCAAAGAAACCCAGTCAAGAAGTTGAGAACGTCGACGCAGCCATGGCAGCTAAGCCAACACAGGACTGGCATGGCATGGAAGAGGAACGTAGAGCGGTTGAGAGGCTCAAGCATGACCTTGAGATGCGCAGGATGGAGCTTGATTTCCTGGAGAAAGATCACAAGATGAAGATGGAATTTGAGAAGCAGCGACTCGAGTTTCAAAAGGAGCGACAAAATCTGGAGTCCCGGCAAAAACAAATGCAAGAGGAGGAAAGGGAGCGTCGGTTCCAGGAGGAGATGCGCAAATTGCAGGAAGACAAACGTGAAGAGCTCATGCGCATCATGGAAGCCAACAGATCGAAAAGTCCTATTTTTCAACCAAAAATCAATATTCCAGGATGCCCAATACAGTAATTAGATAAGGACACAGGAGTCAAGAGGATAATCTCAGTAATGATTACTGTATTCGCTCCAGGAAATAATTGTCCGGACAGCTTACATTTTTTTTAGTGACTTGACATAGCAACATTGGTTGTACTGTTAAAACGCAATTTGATTTTTATTTTCCCTTTTAAAATAAAGCTGTAGTGGTCTAGTAATCTGACTGTAGATAATACTGTCATAATACTGTGTTCGAGAGGCGTTTGAGATGGTGTTTATCCGCCTATAGAGACGTTATTCCATTTGTGACGAAATATTATTATCATTTTCCTTTACCATTATAATAACATATAATAACATAAAAAATTTACATGTATATGTAGAGGGATGAATTTAAACCAAAGATGACGCAGGATACTCAGGTAATTTAAGCTTTCGTCTTTGGGCTTCCTCGGATATTTATTCTTTCTTTGGCAGAACTAATGTCAAGGATGTCAAGGAATTGAACAAGACCTTGACATCAGTTCTGTCAAGACAGAATAAATCTAGGAGGAAGTAAAAAGACGAAAGCTTAAATTACCTGAGTATCCTGTGTCATCTTTGGCTTGAATTCATCCCACTGTGTTCTGTATCACGCAAACCAAAGCGAATGGTACAAGTAAATTCTACATCATCGCACTATATTATATATATATATATATATATATATATATATATATATAATGTCGGTCAATTGAATCTGATGTCGCCGAAACCACTGACCTGTCTCTGTGGTCTAGTGATTAATGCAATGACGTTCTGTGACGTTCTGACCCAGTGACCCGGATTCGATTCCTGGCAGAGACTTTTTTTCAACCTTTGCAAAAATTTGAAAAAGGGAGGACAGCTCTGAGGAACTTTGATTTAAGCTACTCAACCATTATTTTCTCATTTTTGATTTCTCACAATTATAATTATATTCCACGAGAGTTGCCAAAGCTGTTGTATATTTCCTTGCAATTATATGTATGTGCGTATGTGTGTGTGTGTGTGTTGGTGTGGGTGTGTGTGTGCGCGTGTGTGTGTGTGTGTGTGTGTGTGTGTGTGAACAGATATGATGGAACGGAATGAAGCAGGTCACTCAGTGTATTTAGAAGCTTTCGGCTCCTGGCCTTTTTCAAGTTTATTTGCTAAATTTTTTGTTTTTTGTTGTTGTTTTTTGGGGGGCGTCACTGCTTCCCCATAAATCTGACGGGACCTTCATTTAATTTATGAGTAATATCAAAATTAATTTCAAATGAATGAGAGCGGGAAGAGCGAGAAATGGAGGAGGGGTGGAGAGATAGAGGGAAGAGAGAGAAAAAAATGTGCCCGAGATAGCGAGAGAAGGAAGAGTTACGAAGAGGAGAGGGAGAGAGAGAGAGAAAGAGAGCGCAAGAGATTGAGAGAGAGAGAAAAAAAAAAGAGATATGTATACGTACAATAGAGACAGAGAGGAAGAGAGAGAGAGAAGGTGTGGGAGCTGGGCTTTGTAGATGTAAAGGATTAATATCTCCCAAATCATTATAGGTGTATGCCTAGCCTTACTTTCTTCTCACTTTTTGATTTTTTTTTTTTTTTTTTGTCTTGATCTCATCACTTATATTAGTCTTGCATCTATTGACCTTTCTCTGTCTGTCTGTCTGTCTGTCTGTCTCTCTCTCTCTCTCTTTCAAGCTTTCATTTTCAATACCTCCGTATTTGAGGGTACTATATGATACAGTGAAAAATTCATAAGTATATGTTTATAAATGTAAATATGAAATAGAGCTTTAGAATTTATTGAAAGGGGGAAAGATTGCCCTCGTGGAATTAGAGGGGGAAAGAATGAAAGAGGGAGCATTGGATAATTTAAAGAGAGTATCCTATTGTCTGAGAAGGTATCACGTTACACTCCTTTAAATGCACGATGGTGCAATATAACAACACCCCTTTTCACGGTACATATATATATATATATATATAAGGGGAATCATACTGCGCCCTAAGTTTCCATGCGCATACCCATTTTTGCATTGTCTCAGCAGCGCACAGTTGACACACAAGGTTACATGAATCTGCGAGACCTCGAGAAAAAGCATAAGATTGCAAATGCCCTCAATTTTAAGTAGATATACGCATTAGAAGGCAATAATGCCGAAAGCTTGGCGTCAATAAATAAGTGGTATACACAGCAACATCCTGATGGTCTTGGCCTATATATATATATATATATATATATATATATATATATATAGTTATATACAGTTATATTTAAAACGAGAGACGTGAGACCATGGAATAGATGGCAATATAAAATGTAAAAAAGCGGTATTAAGGATCTTTTTCCCTTCTTTTTGGCAGATGTAACTTATAACTTTTTGAAAGGAAACGACGTGATTTATACCCAATTCACTCTTTATTTTACGCAAAATAAGGAATATGTAGATTGCGTGAACATCCTTTAAAAAGAGTATCCTCAAGTAGTCTCACAGGGAGCTCAAAGCTCAAGGATGTGACCTAGATTTCGAAATAGTGTATTTTGTGTATTCTGAAACAAAAAAATATTTGTGGATATATACATGTATATCGTGGATTCATTACCCCTAAATCTAGAATAATATGGTCCGTGAAATCAGCAAATAAAATACGCCTTTTTCTGTGATTTCAGAACAGTTAGTGTACACGTTTTGATGTTGTCTGAAAAATCCTGCGAGTACCTAGGTGACAAGAATCTCTTAAATCCAATCTGTGGATGGGTAAAGTGAAGTTAACATGAACAATGATCATAAAACAACAACACAACATGCATTTTCCGTTTTGGAGGTGTGTGTGTGGGGGGGGGGGGGGGGGTCAGCATTGAATTTTTATAGGCAAATGACTAATTTGTAGGCAGAGTGATGCTACCGTTTTGTTTCCCAACTGTAAAGTGTGAATACCTGTACTATGCAGTCTCGTGATCCATGGGTTGGACTATGCTAATGAAACCACGCCCTTTCCGTGCTCTGAAACTACGCCCATTGCGTGCTATGTCATGGACATGGTGGAATACCATTACTTTATCATACATCTCGAGACCTTCACGACAACACCACAGTTTGTATTAAAGAACTACAGCGGATGCAGTCTTAAGGACAGAAACTTTTCTAAGCAATAACAATTCAGTATCAGTCGACTCATTTGGTGTCCAAAATGGCAGCACCTTACAGTGAACTGAACGAAGAAATCCTCGAGTTGCGACAGGATGTGTTGGAGTATAAACCAGGCAAGGCATCAACGTGTCCAGATCGAGTTGCATTCCCGAAAGTTCTCTATATAGGTAACCTCTTCTCTAGATTTGATATCATAAAGTATATTGCTTGAGTGAAGATGCACTGTAAGATGCACCGTTTGTTCACGGGAAATTTCCTGGCAGTCAGGATGCCGGGAATGCCCATTTTTCCACAGTACATGTGAAATAACAGGTTTCCGGTTTTGTTTTTGTTTTGTTTTGTTTTGTTTTTGTTTTGTTTTTGTTTTTTGTTTTGTTTTGTTTTGTTTTTTTTATTTTGTTGTTTTTTGTCTTTTTTTTTGTTAAATAGTAGAAACTTTAATTTCTAACAGGAAAATCTATGTAAATTAAAACGGAACCAAGGAAACGATTTGTAACTTAACAGGGTAACTTGTTGAAATATGAGAAAATGTTTTTTTAACAGTGTTTTATGTCGGGCGATTGTAAATATATGCTGATTTCCGGTAAACCGAAAAACTTGCTGTTGTTTAACAGGAAAAAAAGACTGTAAAATTGAAATAACGGCAATAACTTGTAGTCCCAAGGGCCAGAAAGTTTGTAGTTTGACAATTATTTTTTATATTGAAATAACGGCAATAACGGCAGTAACTTGTAGTCCCAAGGGCCAAAAAGTCTGTAGTTTTACAATTATTTTTTTTATAGTGTAACCTATCCTGCTTTTACTTATCCCTTTTTCTATCTTGAACTATTCTATCCTAGACCTATCCTATCCAGTTAGTGCAATCTAGTACAATCTCTTATATACCCGAATCAAGGAGAAAATATCTCATGATTTCTTTTGTAATCAAAACTCTTTATCGTATCGTGTGTTGTGAAGCGGTGAAGGAGAATGTAGCCATACGGCCACGCCAGAGTGAACATACCATTCTGTTCCAACACCTCAGGGCAAGAACCGAACGTCTTCACCAAACAGCAGTTCACAGATTCCCCGTTATTTGGGAGAGTCTTCCCTAACATGTTAAAAATGAAATTGTAACTGGAAATATGTCAAAACTTCTCACTCTTCTTCGTCAGGAAATTCTATCTATTCGTTAAATTTCATAATATTCTTCTGTAACAGTTAACATAACTGCCTAGAATGATTTCGTTTACTATACCTTTATTCGGTTCTTGCCTGTGTCATTATTCTGAATATGTTTTTTTTTTTTAATTTATGTTTTTATTGAAAGTAGAAACAATGGATAACATATGTACAAAAAAATAAATATGAACATAATAAAAGAAAAAACAAAAGAAAAGAAAAAAACAAAACAAAACAAATAAGAGGTACGGTCACTGAGCAAAGTACATGTAGGCCCTATATCTCAATACTATATCTAGTTCAGATTCTGAACGACTCCACTCCAAGGGCAATCCCCAAATGCGCGACATCCCACCAACGCCGCCAGGCCGAGAGACGGCGCGACCCGAACCTGTACGGGCGAGGAAAAAATCTTTCCTCGCTCGCACAAACCCGGGCACGCCATCCCCCAGCCCGGCAGCAGCAGTGGGACATCGCGCACCCGGAGACCGCTCCCAAAATAAAATCGCTCAGAATCTGAACCATACTATATCCTGACCCGCGGGAATCGCCCGCAGGCCAGATTGCAACAGTGTATTAAGTGCATGTATCATGAATAATGCTTTTGCTGTATACATGGTATACTGGGTATAAAAATAGGATTTTAGGATGAGTACTCAGGTCATGGCTTCCAGGAAAAATACAGACTCTTGCATCATACATCAAATACAAACTTTTGAAAGTGTTGTCTCATCTTATTATTCTTGAGAGCTATCAGGTATTCTATTATTCTGAATATGTTATTAATTAGACTCATAATTGTTATTTGTATAACTGCAAGGATATTCTTGATCTCAATTGTTATATATATATTCTCAACAACTATTAAGGAATTAATGCCTAATAATGTTTTTGGACAAAATTTTCTTTGCAAATCAGTTGAATTATAAAATACATCCGATGACATATTAAAATTTGATGGTTAGTGGTATGTTATGTTCATCAATAGTATAATCAATCATACTTGAATGTAAATACATGTTAAAATGATCTGTTTGAAATGAGATATTGCTTGAGATATCCATGTCACATTTATTACACCTAATGTGCCGCCATTTTCCAGTGATTCACTTTTAATTTATAATACTTCTTTTAATTTTCTTATCCTGACCTGGATGGAGTTGAGGGGGTGTGGGAAGGAAGACCTGTGGGTCATGGTAATTGACTTAACCTTTTCTAAACCCAGGCAGCCCCATCAACTCAGATCCAGGTCCTTTCTTTACAATGTTTATTCCTGTTATTGTTTTCTGTATTGTTTTCTGTATTGTTTTCGAAATGCCGAATAAATAATAAATGAATAAATAAAACCCCTTATAGTTTTTTATGCCTTTGGTGACAGTTAGTAAATCGGGCAACCCCAAACCATACGCTACTGAAAATTAATGAATATTCATGTGCTTTCCCCAATATTTGGTAATTTAACAGGGTAACTTGTTAAAATATGAGAAAATGGTTTGTAACAGTGTTTTATGTCGGGCGATTGTAAATATATGCTGATTTCCAGCAAACCAACAAACTTACTGTTGTTTAACAGAAAAAAGACTGTGAAATTGAAATAACGGCACTAACTTGTAGTCCCAAGGGCCAGAAAGTGAGTAGTTTTACAGTTATTTTTACAGTGTAACTAACCTATCCTGCTCTATCTTAATCTATCCTAACCTAGACCTATCCTATCCAGTTAGTTCATGTGTGTGTGTGTGTGTGTGTGTAATTGGGTTTTTACAGACGTGTATCAATCAGATATGATTATTTACGTCTGGGACCGACCTTAAACGTTACCATCCGAAAGACGTGACTCAGTTTCGAACCTAAGTCCGCTGAATCAGTTTATAACTTCCATTGTTAGCTGGATTACAGGCGCACGCTACAACGCCCAGTTGTGCAATCTCTTATATACCCCTTACAGTTTTTTATGCCTTTGGTGACAGTTAGTAAATCGGGCAACCCCAAACCCAAGGGCGGATCCAGGTTTTAAAAAAAGGGGGGGGGTCCAAAGGGTGAGAAGTTATCATTCTGGCAAACGCAAGCGCCGAAGGCGCTAAGCGCCTCTATAGGCATATATATATATATATATATTGCCTGTTTGACTATTTTAATGTTGAAATATAGTTGGGCGCGCGGAGCGCGCCACAAAAATTTGATAATACGAGCCTGAAAATGTCTTAGTTTGTACTGAAATTACATTTAATCTATTAATATTACATGGAATTATTGTTTATTTGAGATGGAAAATACATATATAATGATTGCAAATTACCGTCTTTTATCAAAAAGTGCGGGTATATTTGTACAGGCCACCCCCCCCCCCCCGTACATCAGAACTGGGAGGGGGGTTAATGCATACTCCCATCCCCTCCGGGATTTGCGCCATTGGACTGTATTAATATATATATATGTATATATATATATTTTTTTATAGATTTTCCAGTCTGCATTGCTGTGCAGGACCTCAGATGGCATGTGGCATCAACACAAACAGTCCAGTGAGACAAATAAGAATAAAATCTGGAGATTTATTACTTGAGATTGGTTCTTCAATGTTGAAGTACTATGTTGATAACCTAGGAATTGGGTGTGCGCATGCTGTACAAACACACTTAGTAAATTTTAGTGATACATGTACACATTTTACAGCAATGAAGAATTATTCACTAAATATCATCTATATTATCTCCTCCCATCCCTGAGATAACAATTCGCAAGTGTTTACATCATCACGAGTTATAAATCACAAATCACAAAAGAACACAAAAAAGGGAAAAGTTCCTTAGATTCAGGAGTTCACAATCAAGGCCGATCAACAACAGTACCAATACCAGTTTTGCTGAAAATTCACAGGATTTAACAATCAACCACAGCATCTACTCATTAGGCAAAATAAATAAGTTTTGTATCACAAAACTAGTCATGGTGCAATGTATCAGATTCAAGCGTTCCCAATCAACAACAAGAAAAAATATATCAAAAGTCCTCGGAGAAAACAAACCTCCTCCCCCCCCCCCCCCCGAGCACCTGTCATTACCTTTGAATTTCGTGACTTTGACCTTTTTGTTGACTCTGACAGACCTTTGACCTTTTGTGTGACTTTAAGTCTTGACCTTCACAACTTTAACCTTTATATGGACACATGAAGTTCACTTCTTGCGATGTACAACCATAGGGTAGGTGTAGGGAATACCAGACCCTTAAGCACGTTTGCATAATTTGCATAAACATGAACACAGACACACACTAGTAAGGTTTACCAATGCTTTCAGCAACTCTTTTTATTTCTCAGGGTACCGAAATAATGACAAAAATTTGTTTACCTAATGAAATAATCTCCTTAATGACGTCATAGGTAAATGGTCCATTATTCCCTACCCATGAAAGTAATACGAGACCGCTACATTTTCAACCGAAATCTCAAATATTTGTTGAGGAAAATGATATTTCGTTGGAAATGTAAATACCAATAAAGAATTGTTTTTTGGAGAGTATGTTTTGGTTTCATCAAAATCTGTTGCAATTTTAACCAAAAATTTTATAGCATTTATCATCGGATAAATTTAATTACCATTTAAACGGCATTCAACGTGTTCAATGTGCCGTTACTTTTGCCTCCGGCAACTTTACATTTTGTTGTTGATGATTTTAAGTACATCAATACTGAACAATTGACAATGATAATTTTAAAAATTACAGAAAGTTGTAAAATGACATTGAAATACGTCTTAAAAAGAAAGATGTAAAATGACGTTAAAACAACTTAACACATCCAACCAAACTCTAGTAATCTCATAATGCAGTGCAAAAAGGTGAAAATTTTCTTCATGCAGCTTTGCATTTGTTGAAATTTACTGTTGTTTAATGTTTAATTTGATTAGATGAAATAACAGGATGCATGTAATTTCATGATGAGTCAAAAATTTCCATTTCATGACCTTAAGGCTTTTAAAATTTCAGATCTAAATTCAGCGTGTACCAACAAATATTGCTTAATTGCCTGGATATTTCTTTATCGCCAATATTCTGAATATTATTTGATATTTTCTTTCAGTTTCATAAACATAAAAAACCCCTAGCAGCAAGCTTACACAAATTATCAATACACAGTGCACACATTAATTATGCATAACATTAGTCGCCATATTGGTGGTCTTGTATTACCTACACAAATTGATTGGATGTCCTCATTGAGGTTCACTCTACGCACTCTACACTGTGCACAATGGTCAATTGACCAGTACAATAGTATAATGGGTTAGGGGTTCAAGGTCCGGGCCTCACACCCTCGTCAAAAAAAAAAAAAAAAATCTGAGTACCCCCACCCCCCCCCCCCCGGGGCTCCCTCTGCCTCAGTGTATGTTTCTTAGCTTTTTACATAGCATCATCTACATGTACCAACATGTTAACATCATCATCATCATCACTATCATCATCACCAAAATTATCATCTTCATGTCTTCATCATCATCATCATCATCATCTTCATCATCATCAGCAGCAGCACTATCATCATCATCATAACAATCATCACCACCATTATCAACAGATTATCACCTGCATCATCATTATCATCACCATCATCATCATCACCACCATCATCTTCATGATCATAATCATCATCATCACGATCACCCTCAGCAATAGTCAACATCCTAAGCATCACTATCTTATCTAACACTTCTTATTAACATCATGATCTTAATTTCTACCTCATTCATATTAATAAAATATATTAAGAAGTCAATTATTCAGATGGTATTGTCTAGAATGACGAGTTGCCTCGAATGAGTGACTTGAAGTTGAATGATGCCGCGTGCAGCCTGCTTCCTCGAGGGTTGCAAGCATAGTTGCAAGACAGCGTACGTACGATCAAAAGTCGCATGCATAAACCTATGCGTGCCGCGCCGCATATCTGATCTGGCATGGCAGTACAGTACTTAGGCCTACTTTGCCACGGAGAATGAAACAATGGGTAATGAATAGGGCCTACGCAGTATCTTGCATGATCAGGTCGGCAGAATTTCTGGGGGGGGGGGGGGAACGCCAAGAAAGACGGCGCCAAGTAAAAAAAAAAAAAAAAAAAAAAAAAAAAAAAAACCGGCGCCAAAGAGGGGGGGGGGGGGTCCGGACCCCCGCGACCCCCCCCCCCCTCTGGATCCGCCTATGAAACCATACGCTACTAAAAATTCATGAATATTCATATAAGTGTTTTCCCCAATATTTGGTAATTTAACAGGGTATCTTGTTAAAATATGAGAAAATTTTTTTAACAGTGTTTTATGTCGGGCGATGGTAAATATATGCTGATTTCCAGTAAACCAACAGACTTGCTGTTGTTTTACAGGAAAAAGACTGTAAAATTGAAATAACGGCAATAACTTGTAATTTCAAGGGCCAGAAAACCTGTAGTTTTACAGTTATTTTTTTGCAGTGCGTGAATGGCTTGCGTTTCCTAATCGCCTTTGTTTTCATGGAGATTATATACGAGTATGATGTCATAAGCACAAGTAGTGTTACTCTCAGTGCCCCATAATGATTTTCATTTGCATCAACTATTTCATATGTGTTATTTTCATGGTACAATGGTTATCTATCCCTAATTTCATGATGTTCGAAAAACATTGAAAATTAATAACACTTAACACATTTTAAGTTTATTGGGAAACAATGATTTTTTAGTAGTCAGGTAGTCAAGGGAATTATTGTGTACATAGATGATGAAGTCTCTTGTTCAGTCTGTAATACAGATATTCGCGAACTGAGGAATTATTAAACATATTCTCCGTTGAATTGATGTAGTAAATCTTAAAATCATTTGTATATATGAACCACACTTCATATTCCTAACAAGGGTCATAAATAACTGGAAGGTCTACAAAATTATTTTCTGACATTGAAATATATGAGTCTTTTTTTCATACTTCCCACTAGTCTTCCTTCTTGATCACAATTCATATTTCAAACGGAGTATTAAAAAATAGGCCCATATATGAGAACGGTAAAAGATTTCGTTGTTTGGCACAATGGTTATTCATTTAACAGGAAATGATCCCCACCAAAAGCTCTCGTCTCCGTTTATAAGATTCTTATTACACATTTGGAACAAAGGTCATGTAGAGCTTTGGTAAGCCCTCAAAAGCTGTTAGTCACATTTCTTCAATTTTTGTTGATAAATAGCAAGATACTAGCAATACTAAGACGGTGTGAAGATTTCACCCCATAAAGTTTAATATTAAACAAATAAGAGGCAAAAACTAAGGCACGTAAAATGCAGCATGTGCTATACACTATACACACAGAACCAATGAGTAGCTACACACAGTGATCTCATGTTTCTGTGCGAAGCCCCAAGATTGCTGTGCGGGGAGCAGTCGGTGTGGAAGGGTCCTAGCACAATGGCAGTGATCGAGCATTCCTTTACTGATATTTACACTGAAATTCACCAGAAATCATAGATGGAATAGCAAATGATCTCTTACAGACATCTTTTGATACAAGGAGAACAACATAAGACTATATTTAACATGTTTCTTTCCAATTTCCTTCTTGCTACCAATACTGTACATGAGCTTCAATATTGACATGATCATGGTGTGGAAGAAATTTCTCAGACATGATGGGGATAACCTGATGGAGTATCTGAAGATTATAATTGAAATTAGATTTCTTGAATTCGATCAGTCCATTTAATTATGAAATAATATACATGAGGCTCCCTGAGGAGCCCCCCCCCCCCCACTTTTTTTTTCAAATACCCCCAAGTACCCTTTTGACCTCTTATAAGGGTCTCCATTTTCTTTTCTTTTCTTTTTTTAAATCCTCAGAGAATAAGATTCTTGTTTGACTTCCAAGAATCGGAGTGACCTTTTATTATAGCATGCAACAATAAATGTCCTTTCATTCTCCTAACAAACTGATAAAACCTATGTAATATTTTCATTTCACGCCCTCTCCAAGTTACACTTAAAGTTACTATTTTCAAGGTGTCCATTTAAGCTTTAAAATATTAGTTGATTAACTGCTGAAATATTTATCTAAACATATATGAATTCCATCCCATCCCCAAGATTTTTTTTTTTTCAAGACAATGCGCTCATGAGCTATCCAAATGGAACTTACAATTTTCATTTCTGATAGTGACCTTTGGATTACGACGTGCCTTCCCAGGGCTTCACATATCGAATGCCCGTTTTGTTGAGAATACACTTATTTGGTTAAAGGACACGTAAAACACCAGGCTACTGAAAAACACATTACGAAAGGTCAATTATATTTTTAAAAAGAGGCATAATTATAGTAGGATGCTATGACGAGATGTTTTGTCCTCCTCCATCCTCCTCCTCCCACGAAGCAAAGTTTTCTTATACCCTCTCTCTGTTTTTCCCGCATGTGCCCTAATTTACAAAAGCCAGTTGCAGTTCGTATGTAAAAAGGTAGAATTCCAAATGCACTTATTCCAAGTTATATTTTACAAAAGAGAAAATTTCACTCATAATTATAGAACAGTCAAACTTATCCACCGGAACGTGGGCTGCTATCTATGATGTGTGCATGAGATGAGCCTATCATAATTATTAAGAAGAACAAAATCTCTTTTTTTTTTCTAACACAAGGGCTCTTTGGAACCACGGGGTGTGGAAAGACCTCCCTGATCAATTCGCTCAGGTTCGCTGTCAGTGGGAGGTTGAGAAAAACAAAATGGTTGCAGACTGCAACCCAGGAGAAAGCTGGAGGACACACCATGTTCAGAAGGCTTGCCAATATAACCGAAAGCATATACGTCGTCGACAACCGAGGTCTTGATGATCCAAACACGCAACGTGCAATTAGTGAATTAGCTGCTCAATTGGGTAAGTACGGAAGCTTTAAAGTGCCATTCTACTTGACGAGATGGCGAGATATTTTATCTTGTCAAGTCGACTTAATAGCCTTATCATGTCGACTTATCACCTTTGTAAGTCGACATGGCGACAAAAATTATCTTGCCAAGTCGACTTCTAAAAAGTTACATGTTGTCATGGCGACATAAGGTATCTTGCCAAGTCGACTCCTGAAAAGTTACATGTCGTCATGATTACATGAGGTATCTTGCCAAGTCGACTTCTAAAAAGTTACATGTCGTCATGGCGACATAAGGTATCTTGCCAAGTCGACTTCTAAAAAGTTACATGTCGTCATGGCGACATAAGGTATCTTGCCAAGTCGACTTCTAAAAAGTTACATGTCGTCATGATTACATAAGGTATCTTGCCAAGTCGACTTTTAAAAAGTGACATGTCGTCATGATTAAATAAGGTATCTTGCCAAGTCGACTTCTTAAAAGTTAAATGTCGACATGGCAACATAAATTATCTTGCCAAGCCGACTTCTGAAAACTTACATGTCGTCATGGCGACATAAGGTATCTTGCCAAGTCGACTTATGTCGCCATGTCGACATGTAACTTTTAAGAAGTCGACTTGGCAAGATAATTTATGTTGCCATGTCGACGTGTAACTTTTAAGAAGTCGACTTGGCAAGATACCTTATGTCGCCATGTCGACATGTAACTTTTTAGAAGTCGACTTGGCATGATAATTTTTGTCACCATGTCGACTTACAAAGTTGATAAGTCGACTTGACAAGATAAAATATCTCGCCATCTCGTCAAGTAGAATGGCACTTTAAAGCTTCCGTAGGTAAGTGTTAATGGCAAAGGATAAAAATACGATGAACACAATTATGCCCAAGGGGATAATGTTTTGTCCATCCATGATCACTTTTTCTGAAAAGTTGGGCAAACTATTTCATAGCATGGGGGAAAAATGCTCCATATGTGTTTGTATTTAAGAGTGTATAACACGACAAGGTTCTCTGGTGTCACTCTCTCTCTCTCTCTCTCTCTCTCTCTCTCTTCATCTTGTCTTTCCAGATCGTCATTTTCCCTCAAAATGTTCATTTTAATTCCATTTGTTTCCGTTGTAGTAAGATACACAGCATACCATTTAGCTCTGCTGCGTTTCAACGAATATAATTACTGCATCGTTTATATCATTTTACCATCTTACTCGGGGTCATCCCAGTAGACCGACAGCCCACGAGACCGATATTCAAAAAATATTCAATATATATCCATAACCCTCGAGAACGAAAAAATAAAGATTTACTTCAGAAAATATAGAAAAAAAGTAAAGTTCCAAAGATTTACAAGACCGACGGCCCACGAGACCGAGCGACAGACCACTAGACCGACAGCCCACAAAAACAAGAAATAAATAAGAGAATATAGAATGTCAAGTGTCAGTTTCGTAGGCCGTTGGTCTCGTGGGCCGTCGGTCTAGTGAACCCTCTGAAAAGTGACTAGAAGGCCCATTAGGCCGACAATATCAGTCTCGAGGGCCGTCGTTATAGTGGACCCTAAAACAAGTTGTCAGAAGGCCCAAGAGACCGACATTGTCCGTTTCGTAGGCTTTCGGTCTCATGGGCTGCCCGTCTCATTGGGTCTCAGTCTCGTGGGCATCTCACTCATATACCATCAATATATTTAAAGGCCCTCACTAATTGATATTATTATATCTTTATCTTTATTATTCCTCTCCTATCTTTATTGAAACATGGGTGAATCATAAACGGTTTATTACTCCAGAAGTTGTTTACCATTTCGTTAGCTAATCGCATTGAGACTATTGAACTTGTGTCGTGCAGTAACTTGACAGCTGCAGAATGTCTCACCTTTCATCCAATTCGTATGAAGGAACTGGTATTTTTAGTGGCTGCTCTAAATGCATATGCTTTCGATATCTATAAGAAGGGTAATAGCTTAACTTTTATGTACCCGTTAAAACGAGAAGAAGAAAAAAATCTGTGGAGAAGGTGAACTTTGAGGTTTTGGAAATGATACTGAGTATTTGTTTATATGTTTTTTATGCACAAATCCCTTTTGAGCCCAAATGACTCTAGAATGAACGTGGTATTTATGTACAAAGGGGAAGGGGTTGGGTAGGATAACCTGAGGTATATATATTTACTAATCACTTGCAAATACATTCAGAGCATTTGGAAGTTTGTTTTTTCTCAAAGGGGTCTATATTTACAAGCTGTGCTTTTCAATTATGATAGTATAACTGTTTATTATATGCATTGTACTTCTTTTTTTAATAGTTTTTCCATTTATGTAAACAATTCTTATTGTAATTTTGTTTGATTATTATGTCATATCAACTTGTACATATTACATGAAGCTGATCGGTTAAGAGTAGGCATTTTGTCCATCCGTGACACTGAATATTTTATGGATTATTAATTTAGTAGGCAACCATGGCAACCACATTTTATCAAATTTCAACTCCTTCAGTGATGCCCTTCACAATGGAACATGAAATAGCTCTCTGCAATTAAATACTTATTTTCTACAGGCCTTCAAACTTTCAAAATTTGTCAATTGTCCGTCCGTGACTAACCGATCAGGCTCCCATGTATGTTTGTTATGTTAACATCGAAATACATTATGTGGAAAAAAGAAACCTTAAACCTTCAACCTTGAATATCGATAGTTACCATTACGGGTTATTGACAATGCTTGTATGACGCAGATGGGGAACGCGGTTACTCAGAGAGGGTCAACTGGCAAGAGGATGACGGTATGGAACAGGTCCACGCCCAAAAGCTAGACGATGATGATGAAAACGCAAAACATCCAATTGGCTGTGCTGTTTTCGTTTTCAGGTAAGCACGATTATACATTTTTTTACACATGCCCATTTTATATACAGTTGTGCTCAAAATCATTCTTACCCTTTGGAAAATTTGAGAGTGTAGCATTTTTTCTAAAAATAAAAGGGGAACTGGAGTCACTTGCATATCACTTTCATACATTTAGTTAACTTTTTGATGTTTAAATTATTCACACCCCTGGGGATTCAATGACTTTGTAGATCAATATGAATCAAATCCATTGTGATAAAAGCTTGTAATACTTGTACTTAAGTACACTGTCACAAAGCTTCAGGAAGTCTCTACTGAGATATCAGGCCAATGCCTGGTATCCAGTGGCTCAATTTCCTTGAGGATATTGTCCAGAGATGCCTTCACCTGGTCTTCAGGGGTTCCTTGGACTTAAAGCAGATTTAATGTAAACAATGTATGTCCACTGTTTGACCCATGGACTGTCGGTCTTCTAAACCCCCCAAAAAGGGGTAACCTCGCTAGTCATAAGGACCGCTATTCATAAGGACCACTTATTCATAAGGACCGCTACCATAACGCGTGACTGAATGAATAGCGGTTTTGTATGAATAGCGGTCCTTCTACATAGCGAGCAAACCATAGACAAATTATTTCGCTATTCATAAGGACTTCCGTTCATAAGGACCACTATTCATAACTATTCATAAGGACCGCTATTCATAACGCGTGTTAAATGAATAGTGATTTTCTATGAATAGCGGTCCTTGTGAATAGCGAGTGGACCCCCCAAAAAGAAGTTTTCAGAAGGCCCACGAGACCATTATCGGTCTAGTAGGTTGTCGGTCTCATGGGTTATAGCCGTACATACAAATTATCCTGTAATTTGATCTTTGAAACAGATTCATATTTAAAAAAAAAAAATGTTATCTTTCAATCTTGAAACCTACCACAGTGCGCGGCATGATATCGAAACTAATACCAATGGACTGAATGACGTCATAGACTTTTTACACGGACACCAAGGTAGGAATTTATTATGTCTTATTTTCATAATCTTGTCGCCAGAATATCGCTGACAATCACGCCTTAAAACATGTAAACCCCCGTCACACTCAATATTTATTTGCAGTTGCAACTGAAACCCAGATTTGTTCATTCGTCTAAATAGTTTTGTAACATATTTTTTTAAAGATAAATAGGGCCTATATGCGTACCCTGCGATTAGGTATCGACTGAAAATTTATCACAATATTTTTTATGAAGTAAAATTTCGAGATACCAATTTATGTTTTTAAAAAAACATACTGTTTTATTTTTGTTCTTAATTCGGGGAAATATAATTTCCTGAAAGCAGAAGGCATACTTAATTTGTTCTTTCAAAAATGGAAAAGCATGAATTCAAGACAATAGCAAAAAAAAATGAAACAATTTCTATCAAAAATAGGGTTGAAAAAAAGATGCTTGTAAAAAGGATGCTGACAACAGTGACGTATCTACTGAATATCAATTCGTTTAACAAATTACTTTTTTTTCTTGGATACCGATTGCCATGTTATCATGGCCGTCGCCAGGGGGGGTGCGGAGGGTGCGAACGCACCCCCCCCCCCCCTCCAGACCAACAACAATAAAAAACAAAAAAAAAGGATTTTTTTGGGGGGGGGGCGTCGCCGGGTGGGGGGTGTCTTTCGAAAAGGGCGACATGTTCTTATTGTGTAGTGTCGAACAGCTCATATCTGCGCCACCAGCACCACTGCCTGACATTGGAGTTGGTAAGTTTTGTCTTTTTTTTTTTCCAAAAGGCATCCCCCCCCCCCCTTGAAAAAAGCTGGTGACGGCACTGCATGTTATTCACTCTTAAAATGTTTGGCAATAACCACTAGTTAGTTAAAAATTTACAAATTTCTGAGATGCTTTAAACCAATTCAACTAAAGCAAGAGGGGAAAGGTAGGTTAATGCAAAATACCGTATGACTTTTAGGGCAAAAACTAAATCACATTCAATTTTAATTCAACCACAAGTTTTAAGTGCAGACTTCAAAAGGTTAAATATTTACACTAATATCTATCCATACCTATAAACATGGACGTAATTCGTGTTGTTTTTCTGTCCAACAATTTATTGAATCACATTGCTTACAAATGGATTGGTTTATTATCAAACTAAAACGCGCAAAATATAATGTCACAATATCACAATGTTCATGACTGTTTTCTAGTTATAAATTCACCAACATTTTGAGAACAGCATGCGTATATGTGTTCGGGTCCCTCCTTCAACATCAACGAAACAACAAATGATTCTGGAAATACGATTTTATACTTGATGAAGACGCATAAGTCGATTTCAGAAGCACAAGAAAATGCAGTTTCAGTAGCAACAAGGAAATAGTTATGAACGTCTCTGCTTAATGCTACAAAACAATAATGACACCTTAATATACACTACTTAGGCCTATATTATTTTATTCAATCCGTGTTTCTTTCTTTTTATCAAAATATTAGTTGCGCACACTAAATGTCTTAAATAGAGATACACGCACAGGATGCCGTCACGTTCCGCTACATATATCTAATCTGTCCTTTTTTGTTGATTCAGTTGTGCTGATTCCATGCTGAACTGTTGTGATCTTTCCAGGTCGCTACCCAGTAGCTATTATTACCCATGTTGACGTCGCAGAGAACACTCACTTAGAGACCCTCAAAACCGTCCTTCGTGTGTGTGGTATCAGTGAAATATTTGAGGTAGCCAATCTTACCGGTGATAAGCCAAAACTTGAAGAACCCTACCAGTTAAGTCTTCTATCTCTTATCGAGAGATGCATGACGGATGGAGATGATACTCTGATATTCAAGTACTATCAACGCAAGGAGCAGGACCGCAAAGACAGACAGCTTAAGAAAGCTGTAAATGCTGCAGAGCAAGAAAATAAGCGCAAGCAGGAGCAAATGGCGAGGGAGCGTGAACGAATGGAACTGGAGAGGAGAGCTGAAGAATATAGACTAGAAGCTGAAAGGAGTCGCCTTCATCTTGAGAACCAAGCCAGATTACAGGAGAAGCAATTTAGGCGTGAGGCAGAGCTGCAGAGAGAGCAAATGTCGGCGCTAAAAGAAGAAATGCGTGATCGTGTAGCAAGAGAGCAAGAGAGGGATCAACGCTTCCAAGAAGAAATGAGAAAAATGCGGGCTGACAAGCAGGATGAATTAAGGCGAATGATGGAGGCGAATAGACAAAAGGAGAGTAGTTGTTTAGTCATGTGAATATTGATACCTTGGTCACACCGCCAAATAAACCGACTAAACATAGATTCCAAAAACGACTCATTCTTGTTCACTCGCGGTATCGTCCATTTTTGTGTGTGTAAGGTCCGTTGTTAGCCTGATGATGATAGATTTCCTCTTTGATTTAAAGAGTTTAATAAGCAAGAGGTGATGCGATTATCATGACATATCTGAATGAAAACAAGAAGAATGCCTGTTATGTCATGATCATTGTCATGATAATCGATGTTAAGTAATACTATGTTAAGCTTATAAGGCATTTTTAAAAGTATTATGCTCTTTATAAAACTATTGTTATCATTATTACTAATAAATTTACCCATATCCATATGATTAAAACATTTATTGAAGATTTCTGTTCTTTTCAGAATGTTTGTTTTTGTGTGTGATTTACATCTATTAAGCCTATTATAGTGAGGATAATATTCACATAATTATACAGTTCGTCCCAGAAAAAACGTTACCCGAAAACAAAGGCTTATTGTGATCAACCTGAGCTTTATGAATAAAATTATTATTTTCCATAAAGTAAAGTAAGATGGTTTGAAATGACATATTGATGGCATTAATCCATTCACGCTTCTTAGAGCAACATTGTTTTGAAATTTCATATAAAAATCTTCTCTTTTTTTGTGTAAAACCATCAAAGCGTCCGTGTCACATGCCTACATGATGATAGGGAAGTGTTAAAAAGATAAGATACACAAAATTCCAATTGTGAGATGATATGCATCCAGTCAACAAAAACTCAAAACATCCTTAAAGTTATGATGAGTTCATTATCCTTACCCTCATTATTAAAAATGGCACATGGGCTTTCACTGGGCTTTAAATTTCATGTTTACTTCGGGCATGTCGGGTCATGTTAACATGTGATCCTAAGGTTTTCACGGTTTTATTATACGTCTATGGTTTTACCCAAATCTGGCACAAGTGGGTTTTTACATGTCAATTTTCATAACGCTGCTGCTCGGTAAGGCATGTACGGATATATGCCATCAAGGTATCATTTGAAAGCATAATACTTTAACATTATGGAGAGTTAAAAAATTAGTGTCATAGGACACACATTTTGGTAACAATATTGTTTTAGAGTTTCTTTTTTTTTTTCTGGGGCACACTGTACAATATCTCGCACATATACGCAATTAGGCCTGCCATATGTATACTCGACGTATTTCATTATTTCGTGTAAATCACTGTGTAAATGTAGAAAACCAATTTACTTTGATTTTTCTTATCGTGTTCATATCTCTTTGTACAGATAGAAAATAAAGAGAAACAAAGGATCGTCGTGTCTCTTCATTCATGTATCTAATACACGCTCTATATCGATGATAAACCATATCTTGGCATGAATATGTTTTTGCCATTTGTAACTGTTCCGCTAAAGGCGATTTTCTATTACATAAAAACATTTCTAAATAGAGAGTGAATTATATTTAATTGTATCATGCTTCAATTATATTAGTGTCTATCAGTTATATCAATATTATGTGTCCAAAGGTTCTGATTTAGCGAATGTTATTTCTGCTTTTAATATCTGTTCATTTCCCAACTATACACTGTGCAAACAATACGTAAAATATCAATAAATGTAACCCTGTAATCTTCCTATCACGTGTTGAATAAATCCAATACGACAGTTAGCAGTGTCTATAAGTTTTCCTTCACTCCAATTATCCACCAGCACAAGTAGCACCTCTAATGTTAGATGTTATAAGATAGTATTCCTCAAAATAGAATTGCTTACCCGAAATCCGAGATATATATATATATATATATATATATATATATATATATATATATATATATATAATTCGTATATAATTTATCTCCTTTATATTCCACTCCCTCTCTCTCTCTCTCTCTCTCTCTCTCTCTCTCTCTTGCCCCTTTCGTGCTTTTCCATTCTTTTCCACTGTTTTTCCTCTTTTTATTTTCGCGCAGAAATACTTTTCCATTTTGCTTTCTCGATTGTGTGCACATATAATTACTCGCTTTTCAAGCTTTGAAGAACGTGGATTTTCAGTTAATTTGTTTTCATTGTCTAACAAGTGCTTACAGCCTAAAAATTGTACAGTCACATCCTCTCACGGTTGAATTATTTATTGTTCACTTTCCTTACACTTTTCATGAACTGAACGTAGAACAACTATTTTTGTATATATGAATTTCTTTGCTTAAAATAAGTTTTTATTTACTTCAATCCTTTCTGCTTCTAGCATTGTGTTATCTGTTGTTATTGTTATCTTTATCATTTTTTGTTATCTAGAAATCTCGACAACGTACTACTACCTAGAGTTGCACATTGATAGTTCTATGTCTTGGAAAATCATATTCTTGAAACAGAAAGCAAAGTCTCTAAAAACATTGGCATCATTTCTAGACTGCGACACATTTTACCAAACAACATCCTCCGTATGCTTAACAATTCTCTTATCCTACCATATCTATCATATTGCAACCTAGCCTGGGGAACTCTACAACCTCCAAATTACACAAATTAATTACTCTACAAAAGAAAATAATTCGTATATATAACTACAGGTACTGCTCCCCCTTGTCACGTCGACCATTTGTTTAAACAATTTGACATGCTAATACAAACAATTTATTTCATGACGAATTTTGTAACCTCTTTCATTTAAATTCTACTATTCATGGATACGAAATCAAACACGCAAATCACATCTGTCTACCCAAGCACAGAACCTTATTATTCCAAAATAACATATGGTACTCGGGACCTAAGCCGTGGAACGTTATCCCAGATACAATAAAATACTCCGCATCTCTCGCCAGCTTCCCAAGAAGGGTGAAAAAACAACAAAACCTTTCACTTCATCTCACAAAGAATTTGGTTTAAGACACTTTCCCCACCCTCCATTGGGTCTATTTTCTCCCTTTCTTCTTTCTGTTTCTTCGTGAATATTTCTCTTTTCCGTGCTTATATTTTGCACCTCCATTCTCCACTTCCCCTCCCCCTCCCCCCCCCCCATTTTCCTATTTCCCCCTCTCCCCCCCCCCCTTTTTTTTATTTTTTCTCCAATCAAGCTCAGCGGTATAGGAAAGTTTTCTTTCTTTTTTTGTACGTAGTTATTTCCTTTTTTATATATATTTATTATGCATTATGTACTGAGGGCACCCTAGCCCAAAGCTTTTCCTTTTAGAGGTGTGTCCTCCAACTATGTATGTACCCCATGAAAGTATTTTTGTCATATTTTTGTTAAAAATACACGTGCATTATTTTGTTCATTTATTACTTGTACACTTATATTGAAAAGTTGGATATAAATGTCCTTAAATTGAAGGAAAAAATGAAAATAGATTTGACTATATTGGTGGGAAGTGCACCTTAAATTTGGTTCATCCCATATGGACGAAAGTTAAGTCTAATCTTAAGTCCTGTCAAGTAATTTTGAATAGTTAATCATGCAAGAGATGGATCATTAGCACTAGCATGAGCAAAATGGAAGCAATGTAAAAGCAACTTGATGAAAATCAACTAGTGGTACATTGCTCGAATGCGGTATAGGAACGACCACTTGATTTTTTTAAAAATCTTACCTTAATTTGTCGTTATGGCTATTATACACTATCTACCAGCTTAGTTTGGCAGATATGATATATCAATAATCTTGGACATTCATAGTTTGGTTTGAATCTGTGAAATCTAATTTTCGCTAATTATCAGAACTTAAGATTACCTTTAACATGTCCAATAGTCCATTAGACCAAAAGGCCTACGAGACCGGTTTCGGTCTTCTGAAGCTAGACTTCATAGTAGATTATATATTCTGTACTTTTATCATTGTTCTATAATTATTTCTTTAGTTCAAATAAAAGGCAAAGACAAGGAAATACAATGATCCTGAAAGAGAAGTGTGATTTCACGATTCTAGATACGTAGTCATGACAGTGTAGCCTTTGATAATTATATTCATTTGTCACGGTATGTCGTTCTTGTTTTGTTTAATTTTCTGACCTCAACTTTTATTTTGCATTTGTGTTTAAACAGTATTCTATACATTTTGGGGGTCTTTTTGCTGGTTTTGTTGTTAGCTTTCAATTGTACGTCTTTTGCCTTTTCAGTAATATTTAGTACGCGCACATTATTCAGTATAATATTGAATTACGCCGTTAATGCCCTTACATCTAATAGTTGGTCGTCATAACATTGAAATGTAAATAATGCGTGCAATCTTTCAATACATATGACTACTGGATCTCACTTTCAGGGACGGAGTGTGGTGGGGTGGGGACATGTCCCCTTAAGAATATTTAGGCCCCCCCCAAAAAAAAAAAAAAAAAAAAAAATCTATTCTTTAAAATTATGTGTAGCAATTAATGCATAAATGTTACATCTTGCAATTTAGGCTCTGGAGTTGTCTAGAATAGTAAGTTTCACTAAACAACAAATGAAGCATTCCTCCATCCCTTGCGTATAACTTTGAAATATTAGATGCTATAAACCCTTAAGTATCATACATGTATATACAGAGCTTCCATTATTTTACTATCATAATGACTGTTATATGATTCTATATCTTAATTTAATTTTACTTCACATTATTCCATCATTTTATCTTCAATGTGTCTGTGAATAAACAGTTTTCAATCGATGAAGAAAAATTGTAGATTTTTAATGCTTGTCTTTTTAAGTCCGAAGATATACGGGATTTGCGGAAATACCAAGCGTACGACATTAATATCTTTCAGTTACTGTAATTCTTCCATTTTATTTTCTCTTTTCTCTTGACACTTTCCTTCTTTAACTTGTCAGCTACTAGTTATGCCTTCATTTCTTCTTTCTTACACAGTTGTGAGAAAAGAAAATGAGCCATGATGAGAGAATAATGATGCGTTGGTCATTCAAAGTTCCCATTTGCTGTTATCCACGTAAGCCTTTTACAAAGGTTGGGGGAAGGTCTTCGCATGCAGGGCATCGAAAGCGAGTTTATTGCTTAGAACGCAAATGCTTTAACCACTGGGCCACTGAGACGGGCTAGTGGTTTCGGCAAGAGCCTGACCCTCTAAAGGAGTCATCCCATTGAGCCCATGAAATTTGACTCCTTAAAATTGTATGGGTGCTGAGTAAATATTTGACCATTGTTATTAAGTCAGAAGTGTTCAGACACGATAAAAACTACTTTCGAAAAATAAACTCAAGACAATTTCAATAGCCCTGTCTATCACCTTTAGAAATGTGCGAACATTATAATGGCGTATTACGTAATCCGAACCTGATTTCTATGGGCAGTACAATATGCCTTTGAAATTGCCCTTGAGTTTATTTTTCGAAAGTAGTCGGTTCAAAGTTATAACCGAAGTACTCAACATGTGTCAAATGTTCACCTCTGTAATGAGAAGATGGTTATTGGTTTTCTCTATCGTTCAATCTTCTAAATCTTTTAAGAGGGTCTATTGAGGGGACAAAATTGATAAGTGCAAACGAGAATATTTTTTTTTTTTTGCATGTTGAAACTTCTTGCATTTTAAAGCACTAGAAAGGTAATCGTCATACTGCAAAATTATGGCCTTGTGGGGGTAAAAACAGTTTTACCCCCCCCCCCCCTTGACTGTGTAAATCTCGAGTACTGTAAGTTTCTTCTGAAGTATCAAACATTTGGTTTATCCCTGTAATGGTTTAATGTACATGACAATCAGTTGATGTTTTTTGCTTAAAAGTTGTCAAAAATGTATTCAAGATATCATTAATTTATTATCTACTGAAGAACATCTATTTAACTATTTGACAAGATATAACAAAGAAAGTTATTGTCGGAATAATTCGTCTCCTATTACACAACATTTCATAAACTACTCACTTACATCCATCATAGGATGTAGGTATATCAGATAAATTAAAAATTCATCTGACAAAAATAAGACAAGTAAGGGAAATGAGACAGATACGGATACAATTATACGGCTGTATTTTTGTGACTTTTTTCAAATTAATTTTTCTCAGTATATTTTTGAGGTTTGAGATCCTGCATTGTCCTTTCTTTGTTTCTTCCTCTCCAGCATCGTTCAAGAAAGTTCATATCATGATTACTGTAGAGAATGCGTTATTTGTAAATTAATGATTTTTTTAAAAAATAGATTCCAAATCTTTCTTTCTGTCAAAGTGGATGAAAATCTGTGAAATTCTAGATTGCATACTGTTAATATTATCAATAATTGATGTCACTGTTTAGTTTTCATGCCTCTCTAAAAATGCAACCTCGTGAAATATTACTTCTACCTTATAATATTAAGACGAGAATGAAGTTCAAAGGCACCTGCAGTTGTATCTATATAGATAAGCACTCATATAAAGTCATAACAATGACATTCCAAGAAGTCATAAAGGTTACTTCAGAACAGAAAGATAATATTTGATACTACCCTATAAGACAAAGATTAGAATCATAGATTTCAAGGAAATGCTAAGCATTTCGATTTCCAGTGTAATCGTTCGGACATGTCTGAGGTTCGACTTGTTCGAGGAGAGTATCATTCAAAAACACAATTGAAATACATCTGTAAAGCAATCGTTAAATATGATCATGATGATAACGTTGCACGCAATATTCCCATTAAATTATCCTCGACTATCGTGCCCCAATTTATCCAACCATTTAGAATCTGCCAACCCAGTGAGAAGTGTAATTTCTAAAAGTAAAGTAAAGTAAATGAATTCGAAGCAAAACCTACAGTCAAATGGAATTAATGCAAAATCAAATTAGAATTAGAAAATGTAAATTGTACCGGTGAACCAATGAGATGTTAAGGAATGTATGTTGGTAAAAAGAGACTAAATCGGGAAGGAAGGATAGAGAAAGTGAAGAACATTTCGAACTTATACATATACATATTTTGGAAAAGTTACTGTTGATAATTTTAGTCTATATTAATTTTGTCTGTATTATTTTGTCTGTATTAGCAAAGCAGAAATCGTTCCCAAATAAATGCATGTACAACTGTATATTGTCAAAGGGTTCAAAAAAGCTCATATATTGATTGTATGGCATTCGAAAAGGGTCAAAATTTAAAGGAATGTATGTATACATCTAGTGCTCAATTGGGGGCTGGGAATGGTTGACATTAAATTGACATTTGATTTATTACGATTACCTTTAAATTAAAAGTTTGTCAGTGATCGTGAAGGTGAAGGAGCTCGGAAAGCGCTTTTTTTACAGGACTAGCAAGATTGGTGGTTTTCTCTTAT
This sequence comes from Heliocidaris tuberculata, assembly GCA_025618425.1. Lineage (NCBI taxonomy): Eukaryota > Metazoa > Echinodermata > Echinoidea > Camarodonta > Echinometridae > Heliocidaris > Heliocidaris tuberculata. Next base: position 27,314,578 of record CM046839.1, on the reverse strand, counting down.
ATTTGAGATTCAACTGTCAAAACAAAAATCTTGTATCATTTGGTAGACAATATATCTTACAGCAGCTTTATCTGGATCTATTAAATTTAGCTATTAAACATGTCAATAATGTTTACATATTCCTTATCAAAAAGTCGTTGTTTGTAAATCGATAAAATTGTAAATTCCAAGTCGTTATATATGTCAATAAAACTATTATGGCGATAATAACGTTCAAAGGCACAGGGTGTATCTGTATGTATAAATAAGCACGCCTATAAAGTCATAACAATGGCATGCCTGGAAAGAAGATATTTTATACTACCCTATAAAACAAAGCTTATATTAATCGATTTCAAGGAAAATTGATAAGCTAAGATATTGATATTTTCAGTATAAAGCATTGGGTCGTTCTGAGGTTCGAGGAGATTGCATCATCCAAAGATACAACTGAAATACATCTGTGAATTAATCATTAACCATTATCATGATTATAATCAGTAATGTTGACTACGCTGCACGCAATACTCTAATGAAAATTACCCTTGATTATTGTGCCCCTACTTTTTCTTCCAAAATTTAGGATATGTCCCCTCTTTCGATAAAGTAAGTGGGCTGTCCAAGTGAAGAAATGCCTTTCCCGAAATGAAATCAGTTTTCCTCCTGCAATAAAGCTGGCCCTTTCTTTAACTGATGTGCCCTTAGTCATATCAAGGAGTTATCATAACTCCTTGGTCATATTAGTATCCCTCCATGACATAACAGGTTCATCACCTACAATACTCCAGAATTTACTTATTTTGTATGTGTGTGAGGGTACCCTGTATCTGTTTTGTCTGTTTTGGTCAATATCTCCATAACACAAAATACCCTGGCTGGTAATCAATCCCAAAACAATTTTTCTAAACGGTTTTTACATGCCTTCTACCCCCCCCCCCCCCCATCTCTCTCTCTCTCTCTCTCTCTCTCTCTCTCTCTCTCTCAAAATATCATAAAAGGCAACTATAAAAGGTTAGTGATGTAATAGCACATCTGCCAGGAGGAGATGGGGCACATTTTGTAATCCCCAGGAGCGTGCATATTGCTCATTGGGTGAGGGGCCAATAATTGTCATACTAAGCTTAAAAACTGTATAGGTTTGCATTATTTCCCATGGTTTTATCACGTTCGATCGCCGTGCGACCTCACATTGAATACATTGTCATACAATTGTCATGGTCATACGAAGCAAAGGCCATGTATGTGATCAGTAACCAGTGGCGTTGCTACATATGCGACTGGGGCCACGAGCCCCCCCCCCCCCCAATCGAATGGCTAGAAAAAAAAAAGGAAAAAGGGAAAGAAAAGAGAATAGCAGAGAAAAGAAGAAGGGGAAAGGAAAAGGAAGAGAAAATAACACGACAGGACCCCTTCCCGCACCCTCCCCCTAATCAGTGGCCTCTTAAATTTCCATTGAATTTTCTGATTAAGACCTGTACCCCCCCCCCTCCCCAATGATGACAGTGCCATACCAGTGCCCCCCTCATTGGCTGAACTCTAGCTACACCACTGTCAGTAACGTATATCTCCCAGTAGATTGACGCACTATAACAAAGAGCAAACTATACGGAACAGCCCGTTTTAGTGCACCTGTGGCTTTCAACTTCTACCGTATACTCTCGTTTTTTACACTCTCGCCTCGCTCGCTCGCTCGTAAATAGTTACAGGAAGCCATTAACTTATTCACGATTACACAATGAGCACATTTAACACGATAAAAACTACTTTCGAAAAATAAACTCAAGACAATTGCAATAGCCCTGTCTATCACCTTTAGAAATGTGCGAACATTACAATGGCGAATTACGTAATCCGAACCTGATTTCTATGGGCAGTACAATAGGCCTTTGAAATTGCCCTTGAGTTTAATTTTCGAAAGTAGTTTTTATCGTGTTATTTATATAATCTGTTCCACCGAGATTTTGTAGATTCCCGGCCGGCCGGCCGGCCCCACCCTCTTTTGAAGAGGTTCCGCCACCACTGTAGGTTTGGGATGCACATTTCGACGACAGTTTTCAGTTGTTTCCTGAACTTAAAAGTCACTGAATTAACAATGTAATATCTTTATTCATCTTTGAGGTACTAAAAGCGTAAGAGGACTAAGCTTCCATTATAGCTGGGCTTGTTTATTCACATTCAGGTAAATTTGGGTGACGTGGTGTTTGTAATCTCGTTTAATGTTGCAAACCGGTGTTTGCGTGCAATCTACATGGTCTTTGTACAGGGACATGAACATGAAGAGATTAAAACTGAATTACTTTAATAGGCCAAGAGCTCCTGTCCCAAAATATTCACCCAAACAAGCTCTTAATATTTGACGCCTAAGTTACTTACGTCATAAGTCAAACCCCCCCCCCCCCTCCCCCAACATGCCGAAAACAGACCCCTAGTGGGGTCGAATTTACCCCCATCCCCAAAATCTTGGGTCAAATTTTGTTTCCCCTTAAAGCCCATGGACATGATGGGGAAAGTTTCGTAAGAAAGAAGTGGCATCATGACTGTACATCACAAAAATATAAAAAACTGACCAAAAATTTTGTATCGGGAAGGGTGTGTCAGATCCCCCTGAAAAAAATTATTAAAGTGCCCATAGTCCAAACGTTACCCTACCAATCCTCCCAGATGCTCTGGATGTGGAGGGAAAAAAATTAATTATGTTATTTCCAATTTAAATTAACTCAAGAGTTCTCAAATAAATTATATTCAAATTTACATAATGTGATCTTGAGTAATATAATTTTCTTGAGGTGCAATTCCGTGTTAATTGATCATTTCATTAATGAGTTATTAGATTTTTATAAAATGAAATGCGTTCTCAAAAGTTCAAAAAATTGTTCAGGATTATGCAAACACACCTTTTGACAATCTGCACCTGTCTGACAAGACATGACACAGAAGCATGCAAGATATTTGTGTAATTAATACAAGAATGTTAAATTTCAGCATGGCTGCCAAATAGCCCATTTGTCATTATCATCACAGCTTTTAAAGCAATTGTTTCAAAAAATGTTTATCATTGTAATCGTATAAAACAGTTTTATAAGAAAATTATAAAATTTTACGCTTTTATCCATCTCTGTCTTTTTTTCAAAAGGGACATAACTGATATAAAAACAGATATAAGCCAGCTTTAAAACTGATTTAAAATTAAAAATATAACATACAAAGAAAATCAGACAGGCATGGATACACTAAATATGACTATGTTTTAACGACTCGGCATTTCAGTATTTCTCCCACTAACTTTTGAAGGTTTGAGATCCAACATAGTTCAAAAGTTCATATTAATGTTTTTTTTTAATTCAGAAGGCGTTGTTTGTAAATTGACAATATTTTAATAGAGTCCATTCTTTCTTATATTTCTGTCAATAAAGTTTAATATTTCTGATGTTAAGGACGTTGTTTGAAAGTAGATAAATTTATAGATAGCAAACTGTTATTTCTATCTATGCTTGATATCATTGTTTCGTTTTTATGTCTCTAAAAATACAACCCAATGAAATATTTCCTATACCGTGTACTTTATTATAATGACGTTCAAAGGCACTTGCTGTATCAATATGCATAGAGATAAGCACTCCGAAAGTCTGACATGCCGAGAAGTCATTAAGAATACTCCAGAACAATACTTGATACTATCCTATAAAACAATGCTTATTTCAAGGAAAAATGATACGAAAAACTATTTTCGGCAATCGGTCGTTCTGAATTCTGAGGAGATAGTACCACGCCAAGAGACCGTGAATAGTATAGGTGTCTTTTTATATTTAAACTATCAACTTTCAAAATCATATACTTGATTCTTTCATTGAAATTGCTCAAACAGAGAGGACGCACTTCAAAGTTTACATCCAATCAAGATTTTGCCGCAATACAATAAAACTGTTACTGTATTATTCAACCATTATACGGAAACGGCCTCACACCACTGGCCTACTGGCCGGGAGGACTTGGGGGTGCAGCCCCCCCCCCCCCCCAAAAAAAAAAGTTCCACGGCCCAAAAAAGAAAAAGGGGGAAAAGAAAAGAAAGGAGAAGGAAAGAAAGAAAAGGAAGGAGGAAAAAGAAAGAAAGAAAGGGAAAAGAAAGAAAGAAAGAAAAAGAAAAAAATATAAAAAGAAAGAAGTCCACTTTATATATCTGGCTAAAAAAAATGTATTTTTCTGATTACAGTATGCCTAGTAGATCTCTACGTCTTTTATAAGGTATAAATGGCTGAATTTTCCTAGTATCTCCCCTTCCATATATCAGGCATCTTTTGCATGCAAGATATATTATTTTGTTTAATCCCAATTTTCTTATTATAGGAGGGGAACTTTCCTCTTATACCCAAACTAGCCCCCTCTACCATGTCTACTTTACTTTCGAAAGTTAGGGAAGTAAATAATGAGCAAACTTTCACTATTCAAAACAGAAAATCCTCTTACTCTGTCGCTCCTCTCCGTGGTTTACACTTAAACTTAAAATTAAAAAAAAATCTGTAAACAGGTATTACATAGGCAGAGAGAAATCGTCCCCTGAAATTGAAAGTCACAAAAAAAATTATTGACGATTTAAGCTGCCTATCCCTGAAGAGAAAAAAGAAAAGGGACGATATTAAGCTCAGTCAGACTTTGATCATAACAGTACTAGTGTGCATGAAAGTGGTCTAAAATGCAATGTTTCAAAGTAAAAAACGTAAAATTTTCTGGCAAAATAGGATATTTAATTTAGCACGGGCGTTGGACTCTGAAAGTGCAACATTTTAATGGTACAGCGAAATTCAAAGTCTTCTTATATGTGGGAGGGGCGGGAATGTATACCCCCCCCCCCCATTCAAAGGATTTATAAACGAATATAATATGCTTTAGAAAATGGTTCAATTCTTACTGCAAGCTCAGCCCCCTCAAATTTTTTGGCTCGTTACGCCACTGCCTCACACTAATTGCAAAAAGAAGATATTTAGACTGGTTTATTATCATGAACAATAATAGGTATATAAAAATTCATATGAGATCCATATGGCGGAAAGTAACTGTATATACTGAAAAATATCAAAATTAGTAAATGTATTTCCAGTTAGAAAAGAACCATGAAAGGGTAAATGGCAAAGTAGCTTAATGAGCCTCGATTTATTACAATATAAATCATTTATATGCAAAAGTTTCTCGTCTGATTCTCATTACATGAAAACAAGAAAAAATACATTTTTGAAAATACATGAAATTATTGAATTATGTGAGTTAAAGTACACACTCTCAAATTACTTAGGTAGAAGTTTACCCAATATTTGCATGTTTGTTTTGTAATGTAACGCCTCGACGTGTGAGGTCTGGTCACAAAATAATACCGTTACGAACGGCTGCGAACGCCGTACTTAAGGCGGCCGTAGGAGAATCCAGCATTCGTAGACCGTTCGTATTTCATAGCCTGGTCTATGATCTTGTCCAAGATTTTTTATGACCGCCTCATGAATATTCGTTATCGTACGGAGGCCGTACGAACGCCTTAGGATCAACGTAAGATCTACGCAAGATGTTCTTTGATTATTTAGGGTAGAGAGACCATTCCAGAACCCCATATCCCTACGGCGGCCGTAAGTATGCCGCGAGAACACATTAAATTGTTCTTGGGGCCCCTTAAGGCGTTCGTACGGCGGCAGTAAACCAGTAACTTGCTCGTAAGTCGGAAGTACGCCATGATCGTGCGGCATTTGTGGCGTCCTGGGGTATAAGCCGCACGCACGCCGTACAAATCCTCATTCTGCGGAAACTTTAATTTTCGCATGCATTTTGAAAGTGCCCTCTTGAATTCCAGGTCTAAATATACAAAAATAGATTAAAGGTGATTTGATTTTGATAATACATGTATGATATATAGGAAAATCAGACAGGCATGGATACTCTATATGGCTGTGTTTTAATGACAGCTAAAAATTCTGCATAAAATTCTCTGACAAGCAAAAGAAAAAATGAATTAAGATATAAAGGTCATGAAATCTTTGATGGTGCCCTTTTTAACATAAATATTAAAAAACAAGGGGGCTGGGGCACATAATAATGGAAGGGGTATTTTTGATACTTGATGTGTAGGCTATTTAAGATATATGCTATATTGATTTTGGTGACGGGTGAAACTAAAAGCTGATGAATAATAATAATGATGGTGATCAGAAGAAGAAGAAAAATAAGAAGAAGAAGAGAAGAAGAAGAAGAAGAAGAAGAAGAAGAAGAAGAAGAAGAAGAAGAAGAAGAAGAAGAAGAAGAAAAAGTAGAAGAAGAAGAAGAAGAAAAAAAAGAAGAAGAAGGAGGAGGAGGAGGAGGAGGAGGAGGAGAAGAAGAACAAGAAGAAGAAGAAGAACAAGAAGAAGAAGAACAACAACAACAACAACAAGAACAAGAAGAAGGGGATTTTTTTTGGTCATACTTGATGTGTAGGCTACTTAAGATATGCTAGATTGATTTTGGCGGGGAGGCCGCTGGGGGGGGGGGGGGTGCACCCCGATTCACGGGTGAAACTAAAAGCTGATGATGAAGAAGAAGAAGAAGAAGAACAAGATCCAGAACAAGAACAAGAAGAACAAGAAGAAGAAGAAGGAGGAGAAAAAGAAGAACCAGAACAAGAACAAGAACAAGAACAAGAACAAGAACAAGAACAAGAACCAGAACCAGAACCAGAACAAAAACAAGAACAAGAAACAAGAAAAAGAACAAGAACAAGAACAAGAAGAACAAGAACAAGAACAAAAATGAGTAATTATCTTTAGTATTCTATACACATTTAGTTTATCATTTAAGTGTTTGTTGCGGGGGTAACCTCACTAGTCATAAGGACCGCTATTCATAAGGACCACTCATTCATAAGGACCGCTATCCATAACGCGTGACTAAATGAATAGGGGTTTTGTATGAATAGCGGTCCTTCGACATAGCGAGCAAACCATGGACAAAATACCTCGCTATTCAGAAGGACTTCCGTTCATAAGGACCACCATTCATAACAATTCAATTCAATTCAATTCAAAATGAACATTTATTTCCATCTTCAATTAAACAATCAATCAACATTCAGAACATTGTATAATAAACTACAGAGTAAAATAAAGGTAGTCGTACAAAAGACTGAAGACTAAATACATGTGGTTCTGGTAAATGTGGATGGGGGCACACACAGAAAAGCAAAAGCTTGAGTTAGGTGCGCCTACAACATTGAAACAATGAATAACGATACACATGCATGTGCAGAAATTATGCACATGTACATACAATTACAGATGTACAAACAAAGAAACAAAGAAAAGAAAAGAAAAGAAAGAAGAAAGATCCAGTACTGTTATCAAAAGGCTTGTATGGCCCTTAGCATTACTGTATGTGCAATGCTATGATACTCACTACGCATTGCTGCTAATCTCATTATGATGGCTTGAAATTAAAAGTTTTTTTAGTTTATACTTAAAGGTATTTACTCTGGGTACATTTCTGACATTCTCTGGTAACTTGTTCCATATAACTATTCATAAGGACCGCTATTCATAACGCGTGTTAAATGAATAGTGGTTTTCTATGAATAGCGGGCCTTATGAATAGCGAGTGGACCCCGTTTGTTGCTAGGGTTTTAATAATGTATTGTTTCTTACATGGTTTTTAACTTTTATCTGTGAATTCATTATACGAGGGCATCTTATGTCCTCAATGCTCCCTTGTCTCAATAGCTACTGACTATCAATTTAAGTTATGTTTGCAATATATGTATTTCTTTATGATTAGTTCAGGCTTAGCTTTGCCTTTTTTATTTATTTATTTATTTTTTTTTTTTGGTCATATGTACATGCATAAATACACTCTTTCTCTAATATTAATCACAGTTTGTTTGTTTGTTGTTTTTTTTTTTTTTGTTGTTTTTTTCTTTAAATCTCTGTGATCTCCCTCTATGATAAATAACATTACCAACTCTCAGTTTTTACCAATTGTACCATAATGATATTTTCCAATGCTTATTTCTCTTTACCTATTTTCATGTTGTTTTCCGTTCTCTTACATGCAACTTGGTACGGTATTTTTGAGTCATGGCTACTTCATGATAGTATCACATGAATTTCAATGATCCTCATCCTATTTCCCTATCCCTTTTACCCTTTCCCTCTCCTTTTCCCTCTCCCCTCTCCCTCTTTTCTTATACTTCTTGATCAACCTTTCCTCTCCCTACAGCACGACGTATCTTTCTTGAATCATGTGAATGGTACATGTAGCTACGTTTATAAATCATCACCTGACTTTGTGCAATATTCAGCCTCTTTGCCTTTATACTCTACCTAAATAATACATATTCTTTGCATTACTTTTTTATGCATAATTATGTTCGAATGCAAATGTACTTCATGACTAGTATTTATGTGCGTTGTCATATTTTTGGTCTCCAATTCTTCTCCCCTCTCTCACATCTGGTCTCTTATTCTCACCTTCTTCTCCATCTCTCTCTCTCACTCTCTCTCTCTCTCTCTCTCTCTCTCTCTCTTCTTCCTCTTTCTCTTTCTCTTTTTCCTTCTATGTCCTTTCTTTCTCTGCTTGCATATACTCCTCTGCATTTCCTCTCTTCCTCTTCTCTCTCTTCTCCCCTCTCCCTTAACTCCCCCCCCCTCTCTCTCCCTCTCTCCGATAATCTTTGCTCTCTCTTCTTTCCTTTCTCTCTCCCTTTCCTCCTAGCTTCTTGGCAAGAATTTGTTTTTAATGACAGATTTCTGCACTTTATAAGTTTAACTTGTTTAACCGTTTTCAAACATTTTCTTTCCTTGATTATTAATATATTCTGTATGTTTTACTTTTGTAAATTGAACAATTTCAGCTGTCGAGCTACATGTTCTTTTTATTTCAATAAACTGAATGACTGAATGAATGAAAATGAACGACGACGACGACGACGAAGAAGAAGAAGAAGAAGGAAGAAGAAGAAGAAGAAGAAGAAGAAGAAGAAGAAGAAGAAGAAGAAGAAGAAGAAGAAGAAGAAGAAGAACTCTCTTCCCATAATGCATGGGCGCAAATCCAGCGGGGGACCCCCCCCCCCCCACCTTTTTGAAGATAGGTGAATGCCCCCCCCCCCCACCTTTTTGAATGACCTTTTTTTTTTTTTTTTTTTTAGTTTTGTTTTGTTTTGTTTTTTTGCTTGTCAGAGAATTTTGGAGGAAAACTAGACCCCAAAGATGTGATAACCTTTTTTTTGGGGGGGGGGGGGGGGGGGTGGGTGTAAGAAAAAAATTTCAGACATTTCGGACAGGTACAAAAGTTAAATCATGTGGTGACCCCCCCCCCCCCCCCCCCCCGAATTTCAAAATGGATTTTCGCCACTGCCATTATGTAAACCGTGGAATGAAGCCATGGAAATATTGTTCAAAAATATAGAAAACATGTAACATGTGAAAAGTAATGTAATATTTATCCCATGGATCATGATGACAAACAAAATCACGTTTCAGACGAACCATGCACCATCAGCGAGCCCCGGGCCCCGCGCCCGTATTACATTTTTCTTCATTTCTGATTTGCTATTTGAAGGATACCGTTGTTTCTGACTGTCTCATTATTTACAATCGCACCACAATTCACAATTTTTTCTCATTTTGGGAGGATAAATCATCATGATCCCGACCTTAGGAAGAAGATCTGTTACAACTGGCATTAGAAGTGTTTTTCGGTCGTCGTTTTTTCCATCCACAAATGGAGCCAATGCACGACAAGCTTCGAATGCTGCAGTGGCAGGTAAACCAATCTGCAATCCATTTCAATTACGCAATTTGTGTTGTAGTCCCGAATCATTGATTTTTGTGTTGTGTGGCTTGTCATGCTTGTTGTGTTGTTAAAGGGCAATCCAACCTTGGTAATAAGAAAATAAGAAAAACAGGATGGTGAATGTTTGAAAGAAATCGGACAAGGACTAAGAAAGTTATGGATGTTTGAAAAATGAGATCACTAGTCTACATCTATGACTATGCGAATCTCAAATTGTCAATTTGGTGAGTCAATTGTGACATTTTTGTGGACAACTCTCCCATTTGTCGTACACAAAAATATCATTAATTTGCGGTTTTCTTCAAGGCGCCTTTACCCTCGGGGCAGTACTCAAAATATATTGGAGATAGCATATTGTTATATGTCCTCATGAACGAAAAGATCCTACTGAGTAATGCATTTTGAAAAAAAGTGACATTTTAGTCATTTTGTGTGTTAGAGCGAATGGGGGAGTTGTCCACAGCTACATCACAGTGACATTACCTATTCGGCCAATTTGAAATTCCCATATGTATAGTGATTACAACTTTCAAAAAATCATAACTCTCTTATTACTTGTCCGATTTCGTTCAAACTTTCACCAATCTGCTTCTCTGATTTTTCCTCTTTCTTTCAAAGCAACTTGCTATTAAGGTTGGAATTCCCTTTAATAGCGAGCTTTCGAAACGGGACCATTATGTATGTACAACAAGCTTATGAAACGGGACGGGAGGTCACGCGACGGGAGCGATAAGGTGCTAACAGATGGTGAGATAGCAGCTGTCATCGTGTTTGAAGCCAGGAAAAGGGAGAAAAACTGGCAATCTCCATAGACGTCGAGTACAAAGTTGCCCCTTTGCGCTGGTTGTTTTGCGGAGGATGTTCCGGATGTCCGATGAAGAGAATACAAGGTTATCTTAAAGGGGGTGTAAACTGACGAGACTATGCAGGGATGTGTCTTTCCTGTGGCCTGACTCGGGGCCAATCAGGTTTATCCACAACTCTTCAGACAGGCCATGCTATTCCCTTATTATTTTTATCATTTTTATTATTGTTGTTATTATCGTTATTGTTATAATATCATGGTGTTTTTGTCATTGTTACTTTTATATTTATCGTTATTATTGTTATTATAATTTGTTATCTGTTATTCTCTTGGACAAACAACTTCTTAAGTTTGTTTTTGTTGTTGTTGTTGCAAAGAAATGCACACATCATTCTGTAAAATTACTTTTTTGATTCACAGATTTGAAAGAAGAGACGAACCTGGAAGGAAGGGCACTCTATCTGGATGCTCAATCAACTACACCACTGGTAAGAATGCAGAGGATGAGCTTAATCCTCTTTGAGTTGGAATTTTACTTAATCTTGCCCAAAGAGCTATTATTCTTCTGCTATTTTACACCCTTGCCTCAGGATATGGGAATACATGGTATTCGAAACAAGGGGACCGTTTTGTAAATTGTAGAGGACCATTTGTCAATTGTAGAGGGTCATTTGCCCTGGTATGATGGGGAGCCCTAGATGTCTGCGCACCTATGATTTGACCTGAAAATGAACAAGAATTTCTTTGATATTCCTCTAATGCTTAATTTTATATTTATTCCTGATATGCTAAAGAGTAAGTTTGCAAAAATCTCATCAAAATTAGAGCAAGAACAATGCCATTTTCACAAGAAACAGTGGCCGTGTTATTCAACATTAAAAAATAATGGTGCCCGTGTCTGCGCACTCATTCACTTAATTTACATACAGTTTGGGAGTTTTCACGTGAAAGACATTTTGAGGCTTGTGATTAAAATGTCTGTAATAAAACATTTTTTCAATGTTTTGACTCGCTCCTCAAAAGGAGGAGCTCCAATTGGCAATTTGTTTTAAAATGAAGTGTGATTCAAGTAGATTTTGAATAGATTTCCAAGTAAGCACTTGTAATAGCCTTGTTCACATGTGTTGCTATAAACCACAGTTTTTTAAAGTCATGTGAGAATGAGCCGTAATTGGGATTTAATATTTAGGAAATGAGCAAGTGTGTAAATTTATAAGTTTGGCATGCTAACATTCCTTTTTGTGTTTTTTTCCCCAAGGACCCTCGAGTAATGGATGCAATGATGCCTTACTCTGTGGCTTACTACGGCAATCCACACTCCCGCACTCATTCATATGGATGGGAATCAGAAGGAGCTGTGGAACATGCACGCAAGGTAAAATTACTGTTAAATTCACTCACACTTGTGCAAGGTTATTATAGATAACCTCGCACTTCACATCATCATACCAAAGAGAATTGCCTCCCATAGACAGACCTCCCAACCAGTACAATTTTGTCGTATTTTGTACAATTTTTCAATGAAAATACGACATTACGATTTATCTCCATAAAATACGATTTGAAGAAATCTGATTCTGCACTATTCGTCCTATACGTTGCATACATGTATTTGTTATCACACTTTCACACTCATATTGTATTATTTTCGCTGTTCCTGGAACTCAGCACTGTTTATGTACTTAAAGTGCTACAGAAAAGAGACTGTGAACGTACACACACTTGTACGTTCACCGCACACGCAAACTTCTAGCTCAGGCTTTGCGGCTGCTCTTACACACTGAGGCGCTAGGTGAAGCCGGCCAGCCTAGCCTACTGGTGGCGCGGCGTGGCTGCCGCTTGGTGCAAGGCGGCAGTATGTGGAGCCGCGCCGTAGTGGAATTGAAAGGATGAAGAAGGAATTTGAGTTTTTAGCTTTTTTTTTTTTCTAGATCTAAAATATGGGTTTCATTGGCAAAATACGATTTTTCAGCTTGTCGAGTACGGAAAAGTTTGGCGAGAGGTTGGCAGCTCTGCATAGAGAGTGTGTGATGTCTAGCACATATGTACATATATGCTGGAAAGGAGCAAGATCACCGGCCAAAAACAGCCTGAAAATTTCACTTTATCAAGATGATAAAGATCCTATTGAAGAATCTGGCACTAAATCAGATTCTATCATCCTAAAATGTAGAAGGAAGTATTTTCTCAAAATTTTGCTGATTTCGGATTATATTAGGTGATTTTACCTCTTCAACTTAGAGGTCGTGTCCACCGCCGAAATTCACACAGCCCCACATAGTGAGTGGTTGATTAAAGTGCATTGGATTGTACATGTATGTAGTTGCATGTTGTTGGGCAAGTCCAAGATATTTGGTCATTATGCATTCCAACATTACAAAGGATCATGAAATTGAGAACATTATAAGCATTGAAACTATTATTTTCCTTGATATTTGGATTGATTCCAGCTACAGTAAAGGATATCGGCATAATACGATCATCAGGTACAGTAAATCTTTGACGTGCTCGAATGACCTATTAGAACAAATACCTTGAACTTGTCCAGTTGGATGCATGTGAAACAGGAAGGCTTACTGTTAACCCTTTCAGAACAATAATTATTTAAGGGCTAAATTGATCACGTTTTGTTCTTCAAATTGGCAACGATAATATTTTTCTTTTAGTGCTACATGGTTCTGATAAGGTGTAATTTCTTTGAAACAATATACGTGGTTAGGAATTTTGTCAAAAAGTTGTGAAAATTGCTAATTTTGAGAAAAAGTAATGATTCTGAACTTCTCAATTTGTTGCCAATTTAAGGATTTTAAAGCTTATTCTCGTTTTTAAAATTCCTGGCATCAAACGCAATATGGTCATGCAACAAAAATGGACATAGTGTGTGCAGAAAATTTTACTCTTTCTACTCATGCATCAGATATATTTTTTGGAGCTCCGAATCAAAAGATATTGAGCCAAAGTTAAACCACAAAATGTGGTCAATTGTCTTGAAAGGGTTAAAGCCAATTTATAGAACCGATAGTTATTTTTAAGGAAGGCGAGACTATTGACTTCAGCGTGATTATTGATAATTCAATTTTGGGGAAACTGTGTTTTCTACGTAGTTCAATTGAAAACACAGAAGAAAGCAAAGTTTTCTGAACAACTAAAATACCCCTTTTTCAGTAGTGATATAAAACTATGATTATTATAAAGATTTGTTTAAAAAGTAATCTGGTTTGCAACTTGTGTACGGGATATCTTTATATTAGAATGCAACTGAAATCATAAGTAAAACAAAAAAAGTACAAATTCATAATATATACACATATATATTTAAGTCATAAGTGCATGTGTATTTTTTTAATGATAAGACTAGTCTGGTTTTAAGAACTAGACACCACACGCAACAAATTCTCATCACTTTGATAAATGATTGACAAGGTTTTTATTCCGTTTGTTTGTTTTTGCAGCAAGTTGCCAATTTGATAGGGGCAGATGCTCGAGAGATCATCTTCACCAGCGGAGCTACAGAATCAAATAATATCTCTGTGAAGGTAATACATACACAAATGTACAACCATATAGAGGTCATAAACACTCCTTGGTCACAGGGCCATCGCCATACAATTTTGAAGGGGGGGGGTATCAGAGCAATTTACAAATTTACTGACGAGGAAAGCAAAAGAAAGAAAAAAAATCATCAATTTGTAAGATTTGTCCATAAAAATAATGAATTTGCCAACATATAATTTTTAGTGAGGGTGTCACCTTCGCCCCCCCCCCCCCCCCACCACACTTTCCTCTAGCTGCTGCTTGGTCCACTCTGAATGGCAAAAATCTGACGATGCACAGAAATGAACATTAGTCATTTGAATATCGCAATTAAAATAAGTGTGGTCTGTTTCATCTTGATTGATTAGAAGGGAATAAAGTTCAAGCTTTTTCTATAATAAATATATTTGCTGTGTCACAGTTTCCAAATTTCCTAGTGTCAACCCCAAAACTATTAAATTATTCAATTTCCATGTAGGCTTAATACAGGAAGCATTTGATTCCTGTAGTGGAAGGGTTAATTGCCCAAGGAATATCAATATCATTATACAAACAACTCTGATACCCATCTCATTTACTGCACAGTGTATTCATTGAGAAAACTATTCCCTCCCACAAATGTGATTACATAACTTGGAGATCTATGCTTCCTGGAAAAGCAGTGACTGTCAAATCGTTAATTTTCACTCTTTTTTTTTTTCTTTCTTTTCTCCTTTCAGGGGACTGCCAGATTTTACAAATCTAAAAAGAAGCATGTCATCACAACACAAACGGTAAGATATACATGAATGTGGAAAAATATCTATGGGATGCTGTACTCATCATTCCCTATTCTCTAGTACAGGGGTGGTATTCTGAGATTTATTTCATCTTGATTTTAGTGAAAAGATTTTAATTGTCATAACAAATTTCAGATTGTGACATTTCATTGGTGTTTGCGCAGATGAATTCCGGGTACGACGCCACTTTTGCGCAGGCATTAACCAATGATGTGCCATAAGCGTACATTTTGTTATGACAATTAAAATTATTTCACTAAAATCAAGATAAAATAAATCTCAGAATACCACCCAGTCCTTTATGATGTCCAGGCAACTACTCCCATCCTTCCCCCTCCCCCTCACATTCTTTCAGTTCAAGAGAAACCAAGGTAGTTGACTGTTATATGAATACATCATGGGGAAACTAAATAGCCATTTGAAAGGATAAGCAACTTCTTCAATTAGAAAAAAATAATTTTCAATCAGTATAATAAGCATTTTTTCACAAGTTTGTAAACTGTAGAAATCCATTACCCATTCTTCCCTGAGAATGTCAGACCTAAATATGTACTCATGTTGTCTTTTTCCCCTGTATATTCATATCATTAGGAGCATAAGTGTGTACTAGACTCCTGCCGAGCCTTAGAAGGAGAGGGTTTTGACATCACATATCTTCCAGTTCAGCCAAATGGTCTAATAGATCTCAAGGTGGGTTCTGAATAATGTCATGGGAGCTATTTAAAGAAAGTATTGTAACATACTTTGCAATTCAGAGCAAAGAGTTTTGTTACAGATTTTGAGTAATCAAATATTTGGGAACTATTAAGGTATTTAATGTTAAATGAAAATGACACCATCTCTGGTGGGTTAAAAGAGGGGGCTTTCAAGTCATGTTAAAAAAAAAACTTTCCAAATTCTTAGTTTTTTCATATGTGAGTTAATTAATACAGTGAGGTTTAGAGCTATAATTTTTTTTAATGAGGGTCTTACTCACTCTCAGGGATCTGATTACATGTATCATGTATATGAACGGATTTTATATCGAGAAGTGGTTTTACTGTGATGTTCTTATCTGACATGTATCAAAGTGTCTCTATGAAAAATCGGTAAAACATTTAGTGCACTTTCACAATTTTTTTTTGGGGGGGGGTTGTTGGTCATCTCTGCACATTCATAATTATGGCTGTATAGTTCAACTCTTCATCCTTTTTTTTTTTTTTTTTTAACAAAGCAGATTCAGGACCTACATGTAGTGTTGCCATTAAAAGAAATGAAAAATGGCTCCCAAGTATGAAGAGTAATCACATTACAAATGCATGAATTTCTGATCAGTTGCAATATTAGTAAAGAATACAAGGAAAATGAATTTACAGCAGATTTGAATCTATTCATATTGGCAACATTGGGAAAAACAGAATGTGAGAGTGAGTTTTACAGCCTGCTAGTTCTTGGGATGTATGAAGATAGATGGAGCTAGGTGTTAGATTTAGATACACGAGACAGTATATTGGTGACGACTCACAGATGATACAGTTACTTGTACATTTTGTTTTCTTTTAATGGTAGGAGCTTGAGGATACATTCAGACCAGACACAGTTCTCTGTTCAATCATGGCAGTCAACAATGAGATTGGTGTGAAGCAGCCCTTGAAGCAAATTGGTGAGAAATCATACATGGGAATCTACAAGAACTTTTAAATGGTTACATACATTTTTTGGTGTTTTTTCCTATGGCATATACATGTAGGCCTATATTGTCAAAGTCACACAAAGATGAAATTGCATTCTTCTGTTTAGAAAACCACAAAGCATCATCATACATTCTATATCAATTTTGTAAGAACATTTTTCTTTTCCTTTTGAAATATTTTCTTGAAAATGTATCCCTTTTCTACTCAGAATGTAACTTCATAATACTGAAATGTATATTTTGATTTTCTGTAAAGGTAGATTTGCTGCAGTATTTGTTTTGTGTATTGTTGATATCAAGCTTTGCTTTTAGGTCAGCTATGGCTTAATAAATATAGGGTACAATCTTCTCCAGTTAATGCTGATTGAAAGCTTACATAATGTTGACTTCTTGTGACAGCTGACCCTATTTTGGTACCATAGCTAGTAGAGGAGAGATAGTTGTGACATGCACATGTACAATCAATCTTTCATAGGTCAAATTCATGTAGCACCAAATAGTTCCCTCCCATAGAGATAGTATGTGTGTAGGAGGGAACCAACTAGAGCTCCATGAACTGACCTTTGAGCATGACGCGTATCACAGCTATGTCGCCTTGGCTAGCTATTCGTACAATGATCTGAGAGACTGATCGATGAGATCGATTGACCTTATCAAACTGATTGGTACTCATTCACTTACGTGAATAAGTACGTGCTACTTGTTCAACATATAAAATCTTACTGGTGTACCCTTCTTGGTGCGTACAAAATGACAGCGTATAAAGGTCATTTGTACTCTGTACAAATGACCTCTATCTGCACATGCGCAAATTGTAATTACGACCTGGCTTATTGTCATCAGAGCATGTGTCATACAACAGAATTTCTTCTACATGTGTTTTATGTTGTAGGCGAGATGTGTCGATCAAGGAAGGTGTTCTTCCACACAGATGCTGCTCAAGCTGTAGGAAAGATCCCTGTTGATGTCAATGATATGAAGATTGATCTTATGTCTATCAGTGGCCATAAGATCTATGGTCCTAAAGGTGAGCTGTATTCCTATCCGTTGTGATATTTGTTATGTCTAACATTTGATTTGATTGAATAAAGGAAAGGTACATGTACATGTATGCTTGGAATGGGTGAGGAAAATTCCAGTAAGCTGTGATCTCAGTCAGTGTAAAATATGTAATGTTATAGTTTATTTTCAAAGGGGGGCAGCTTATACATGTACACTGTACATGTGCATCCCATGGTCAAATATCATTAAATAGGTGACATAATGATAATGCTTGGAGGACATTTAACTTGTAATATTAAATTCAAAAGCAGATTTCTTTTTCTCAAAGTAGGCCTAATAATTTTGACATTTTTATTCCAATTTTCTATTTCACAATTACAATTAAAAAAGAGGCACCACAGGTAAACAGGTATTCATATCTACTCACTATTCCACTGTAGGTTTTCAACCATGGCCACCATACAGTCTTGACTTTCAAATAATGGGGCATGCCATCAGTCGAACGATCTTTATCTTTATAAAAGGTTGATAGATGAAAATGTTGGGAAACTTGTAATACTATTTATATAAAAAGTGCACCAATTTATGCACTCGCCTCAAGATATATATATTTTTTTTTTGAAAGTTGAAAAAAGGCATATAGTGATACTTGATGTTGATGTTGAATGCAGGTATTGGAGCCCTGTACGTGAGGAGGAGACCCAGAGTGAGGGTAGAGCCCCTACAGAGTGGAGGGGGCCAGGAGAGGGGGATGAGGAGTGGTACCCTACCTGCACCCCTGGTGGTTGGTCTAGGTGCTGCCTGCGAGGTCTCACAGCAAGAGATGGAGGTGAGTGACTAGATGCACTTCCTCTACTGGAGGAAGAGTTTTTCATTCTTGACAAAGAGAGTACATGTTGATCTTTGTCCACTTGACTAGAAGTTTAAATATCAGCCTGTTGCTTATGTCCTTAACCAAGCCATGTCATCTACTGTTGTCCCGTATGCCTTGAGTACAGTAAATTGGTATGAATATGGTACTGAGAGTTCCTTTGAAAAGATGCTTCTTGTATTTTACATTAATCCTATAAAAAGGCGCTCTCTCAGCCAGGGCTGGTCAGAATCCACCCCCCGGATCTCGGCCATGGAGAGAGAAATTTCTGCAACTTGGCACACAGATAAAGTATCTTATAAAGAATAACCCTGTAAAGTTTCATATCTGCATTTCAAATGGTTTTTTAATTATCGCTAATTGATTATTTACTTATTTGCGAATACATGTGAAGAAATTCTCATTTTGGTGAATTTTGACACTTTTTGGTACCTGTTGGTCAAAATTTTATAAATTTGGTATCAAAAAATGTGTAAAACTGTAGGCGATAAAGTCATGAAAGCTCACAGTGCAAAAAAAATTATCCTGGAACATATCACGATGAACATCCAGGGAGGGGTGGATTCTACCCCCAACCCCCCCCCCTCCCCCGCCCTTTTAGGGTCAGTGTCTTCAATGCATTCTGCTTGCTTTAAAGCAAAACAGAATAGAATAACATTGATGAAGGAAGAGCATTTTTAGCAGCATTAATTGACAAAAGAAATGAAGATGTGTTAGCTGTCTGCTGTTAGTAAAATTTGTATGCATCTGAGATACAAATTGATTTGCTTTAATCATTTTTAATCCAGTATTTGTTACACTCTAAGGTTTTCATTGTGTTACATTCATCATGAAAGAAGGTAAAGTTAAAAATAATTTATCTTTTGTGTCTGTCTACATCCAGTATGATCACAAGAGAATCAGTGCTCTCTCTGAGAGGCTCATCAACAAGATCACCAGCGCACTGCCGGATGTCATCCGCAACGGTGACCCCAATGAGACCTACCCAGGCTGCGTCAACCTATCCTTTGCCTACGTGGAAGGAGAAAGTCTTCTGATGGCGCTCAAGGACGTGGCCCTGTCCTCAGGGAGTGCCTGTACATCAGCATCTCTGGAGCCTTCCTATGTCTTGAGAGCTATTGGAGCTCAGGAAGATCTTGCACACTCCTCAATCAGGTATAGCCCCTTAACTGGCATTTTGATGGTTTTGCACTTTATAGGTAGATACGTAATAAAATTGTCAGACTGTAAATGGGAAGATGAACCCATGCAGTTTTTTTTATCAAATGACACCACTGTTTTGAGGGAAATTTCATAATTTTGTAAACAGTGATCCATTGCTACTTGTTAGAATGCAATATGTTCTCGTAACAGAAAGATATATAAAAGATTAATTAAATGTTTTATTGTTTTGTCATACAGGTTTGGCATCAGTCGGTTCACTACAGAGGAAGAGGTTGATTACACAGCTGAGAAATGTGTAACGGAAGTGAGACAGCTCAGAGAAATGAGGTAAATAACCCGTTGGATATGATTTGAATTTAGTATAACATGCATTTTCCAAAGACTCCTGCCTGGAGTTATCTTGGGCCTAGTATTCAGTGGAATAAAACAGTCCTATTATCAGATCTTTTCATTCATTGGAAACAAATTTTAGACTAAAGGGTCATCCCAAATTAATGGCAAGTTGTTCTGAAAGAAAGAGTCATCCAAAATTAATTGCAAGTTGTTCTGAATAATATTTTTAGTATTGACCTGGGGGAAAAAGCGCTTAGGGTAAAACCGCAAATAAATTATATTTTTGTGATCTACAAACCGGAGAGTTGACAGCCAATGTGTCCCTATCGACTCACTGAATTGTCAATTTGAGATTGTCATAGATGTAGTGATCTCATTTTTCAAACATCCATAACTTTTTTTATTCCTGGTCTGATTTCTTTCAAACTACCACCATCCTGTTTTTCTTATTTTTCTGTTCTCACACAAATCATCTGATTATTACCAAGGTTGGATTGCCCTTCAATGTACCGAGTGAATATTGATTTGTTGTGTATACAAATCTGTCAAAGCCATTGCTTTCATTTGTTCAGTCCAGTGTCATGTCTGGTATCTGTAACTAATTGTAGAATTTTTCTTTCTGATCTCTCTATCATTTAGCCCTCTATGGGAGATGGTGCAAGAAGGCATAGATCTCAGCAAAATTAAGTGGACACAGCATTGAGAGACTATCGAAAAGGTAAAGCATGTGAGAGTTTGGCGGCATAGTGGTTCATTCACTTGATTTTCAATCTAGAAATTTGGGGTTGAATCCCAACCCAGTACCAGTGTCTTTTGGCAAGGCATCATTCCATATTTTCCACTCTCAACCCAGGTGTGCCTAATGGGTATGTGGCAGGAATCAATTACTTGAGTGCTAGAGTGCTGTAATAACAGTGATGTGAAAGCTGCATGTGAATCTCAGCAGAATTGAGTCAATTTCTTATCATTTTGGTGATTCCAAGAAACCTTACAGCATACACCAATTCTTATGTGCTATGTAATCAAGCTTTCCCAATTGCTTTGAGACAATTGATTTCACAATTCAATCTCATGACCAGAACTCAACTTTATCTTTAAATACTATTATGGTTCGTATTGATTAAACAGTTGTGTAGTTCAAAAGGCAAAATACATACCCGGTATTTTATTTGTTTATCTTGTGATTGTTGTAAAGCATTAATGCTGATATTGAAATAGCTGCAAAAATATGCATTACACCTCTGTGTTGGTCATACATGTATCTAAAGAAATATGATATCCGCATATTTCAGATGCATTGGACTTAAGCTAGTTTAAAAAGAGAGGTTTGATGTAATAGAACTTTGGTCACATCAGGACACAGTTGACAGTGCAAGCTGACATAATTTATCTTAATACCTTTGTTATATTTGGGGTTTTTCCTCACAGATGAAGCACGATGGCTGATGAAAGTTGGTTTCCAGTTGAGCTGAAGCTGTGACATCATAAGATCACTAAGAAGAGCCAGTCCTCAAAGTTCTAAGCAAGGTTTTATATTCTCATGTCACTTCTGGCATATCTGAATATTTTTACTATTATAAAGTAAATGAAAGTCTTTCCTTTGAGGTCATTTCTCAGACTTAACCCTGGTATGTTCTATTTGATAAACATATCATTGTCTTATAAACAGTACATATATCTCTGAGTATATATTTAGGTGCTTCCAATAGCATGTAAATGATATACTGTAATGCCGTTATTGTATAATATACAATAATGACATACATATTATGACGTTGTCTTTACATAGTAAGGGAGTATTCACAAATTATGGTGATGCTAAGGGCACTAAGCATTGAACACTTATTTCTGGTGCGTAGCTTTAAGATATACATGTACAAATGTAGTTTTCAGTTCTTTAAGGTGATACATATACTTTATTGTATATAGCATGTCAGTATTGTATAAACTTAGATGTGGTTGATATATCCTTTTGGTATCAAGTTTAATTGATCAGGGGACTTGTACCTTGTGAATTTTCCCTTATTGATCTCCATTTGGTGTTAACCCACTGACCATGAGAACCAATGGGATTAAGCCATTGGAATTGAGAGACTTCAGTAGTCAGTGGGTTAACTTTCAAGAGTTGTATTGTTTGTATTGAATGGATTTCTTAAACCAATGTTATGAAGAAAAATGATATCATTCATACTTCTATGATATGCAATTCAAAAGATATGCTAATTATTTCCTTATGTTGAAATTCCAAGATGTCTCCCCCAATTTTTTTTTTTTTCCCTTTAATACTGTGGGACACAAACTAACGTATAATTCATGAACATTACAAAAAAAATTGAATAAAAAACAAGTTGCAATGATATACATCCCCCTCCGTTTTCCTGCCACCAACCATCGTTTTTACTAGCCAGTTCATGTTGTTTGTCCTTTGAAGCATTTGCTCTGTTTTTACAGTCATACAAATCTTCATACAATAATTGAGGGCAAGTGCAAGCTGTCTTGTCCCATATGTTAACAATCACATCTAAGATTTTACTATATCTCATCAATGTACATGTATTAAGTTAAGAGCCGTACTGGAGCTTAGATCAGTCCAAATATGAAGTGAATTGACACATTAAATGTCAATAGTTGGTAATGTATGGGACTTGAAATGAACGACGACCTTGGACTTGCCCTAAACCACACTTTGATGCATTGCTTATGAAGTTTAGTGACCTCCTGTAAGGGAGTGATCATGTAAATAGTTGTACAGAGATTGGTGTATAAAGATATTCTGTGTGTGAAAGAGAGAGAAATGAAAGCTGGGTACAGTGGAAACTCTATTATGTGACCCTCCACCACAAAACGACCAATAAGTCAGAAATTTGGGTTTTTTAAATTTAAGCTCAGTTTGAAAGCTTAGATTCCAACCTTTAAAATGATATATAACATGTTTTCTATAGACTAAGCAAAACCTTATGAATTACAATGAGAATGTCAGAGTGTCAGACAGGCTAATGACCCAAACCATAGAGAAAACGGGCTCTAAAGAAGAGTGACCATTTAAAAGAGCACCTAATCTGTGTCCTGTTGTTTGTCACACAAAAGGTTGTGTTAAAACTCCAGAGCCTACACTGCGAAGTTCTAATTGGATTGGGTTGAAACTTTCCATACCTTTAGAATAGATATATTTTTTTGTTTCTGTAGATTTGGAATATCAGAAAGTGCACAGTTTTTGAGCTATACTAGAAAAGCAATGTGAAGTACGATCCCAGCAAGCTGACACACAAAGTTGAATGTCAAGGAAAAAATGGTCATTTTGAATGAGAGTAAAAACATATTTCAACATGGTATTTTACCCCGAAATGTTGTCAGATGGTAGATTAATAAATTAACTTTCAGAAAATACAAAACACTTAAAATAAAAATTTCCACCCCAAACAACCTTTTCAGCTGTTTACTCTAAAACTCCCAATACGACTTATTGGTCGTTTTGTGGTGGAGGGTCACATATGTAGAGCTCAGATAAAACAAGATTACTGATATAACAAGGTAATTTTGCTGGTCGCAAGTCTTTATGTTCTTTTGGTTTTTTTTAATCCTGATATAAGGAGATTCCTGATACATGTATAAGAAGGTCATTTTCATGGTCCCAAGGAATCTGGGGAGCGTTTCATGAAAGGATTTGTCGGATATTTTTTCCGACAAGTGTTATAAGCTACTGAAATCCTTGCATCTGATTGGCTGAGAGCAAATTTGTCAGTAAAAATCACTGACAAAATGCTTGATGAAACGCTCCCCTGTTATAGTGAGTTTCCACTGTACTGTGGAGGTTAGATACGAGTAGTCATCTGTAATCATGTATGTAATGAATTCAGTCCAGTCTAATCATTCTTTCTTCATGTATCCTCTGTCATGTATTGAGAAGCTCTTGTTATGCCTCATTTGACATGAAAGGCATTATGTTTTCGGGTTGTCCGTCCATTGAGACGAACTGATTAGATCAACTTGGTCAACTAGGTCATATACACGAAGGTCAATATGCATGAAATTAAAGATTTGTTAGTTTTGTTTTCACCATATCTCAACTATTTTTGTGTACATGACTAGGAGGAGATACAAGTAAATTGATCAGACTTTTGGTTTGTTAGGTCAAAGTGCAAAGAGGTCATGACTAGGAGGAGATAAATTGATCAGACTTTTGGTTTGTTAGGTCAAAGTGCAAAGAGGTCAATTAACATAATAATTGTAATGTAGGCTTCTTATTCTGGTTATCACAATATTTCAAGAACATTTTGAGCCATGATCTTAACTGAATTCAGGCGGAATCATATAGGAGACGCAGTCGCATTCATCTTGTTCTGATATGGAACGTAAAACAAAAATGAATGAATTATTAAATAAATGAATTATTAAATAAATGAGATGCAAACTGAGAGAGGTTAGCTACGATTGTCAAATGCACAAATTGTTGAATAAAAGAGTTATTAATCAACTTTGGTGTGTTTGAGGTCTGTGTTTATTGTGCCAGATTACTTTCGATTGGTAAAGGGGCAAGGCTACTTGTATGTACATTTATAATTCACTGTTGAAAAAGGACATGTGTTTCAAATAACATTTTTCTTTGATTATATGAACGTACCTGCAAACACGCAATATACAGCATTGCGGTGAAACTATGAATAACAATACCTTAATATACGATGACGCTAGATAGTCTTTACCCTTGTAACTATATGATTGACTAGATAAACATCCAAACTTTATCATTACTGTTATTGTTCTTAAAATTATTGATGCTACATGTACATATACTATTATTGCTTTTATAGATAGCATTGCATATCATAACGGCTATACTTCTGCTCTTTTTTTCATCGAAGCTGGGGGGGGGGGGGGGAGGGGTGGTTGCAAACGCCATCCCCCATCCCCCTTGTTATCTACTCCCCTGTATGTGTGACTCACTGATCAGGATATTCAGATCAAGGCCCTCTTACATATTAAAGAAGTTGCACTTAAACGTAACTAGAAAAGTATTAACCCAAGTCCCAAATATGCGCTCCTGATTGGTGGAAATCGGATTCTGTTTAATTTTTGAGCCCTTTTGCGAGAGGCCCCAGATGTGTGAAGTCTGCAAGAACACAAATTTTTATTGTTCTAGGGGACATCCATCCGCCCCCCCCCCCCTCCCGAAAAAAAGAAAAAAAAATTAAACATCGCCAACCATTACATGACCTTGCGAAACAACAAATGCAGTATGACCTACAAAGAGCACCACTAGAATGCTCTTTTCTTTTTAATACAAAAATGAAAATCTTGTTTGGGGGTGGGCTGCACCCATTAATTCTAGTAATAATAATGAACAATGTAGTAACAAAAATAAAAAAAATCACCTAACTTGGTGTATTTTCGGCATTTATGTTATTCACATAAGTGTTGGCCCCATACGGTTCATAAGGTTTATATTTATTATACTGTACATGTATATTCGCCTTCAGTTGTCCTGAAAATTTATCCATGCACATGTCATTTACCAGTTTGAAATATGCATACCTTGAGTTATCTCAATTTTCAAACAATCATAACTTTCTTATTGTTTATTTGATTTCATTCAAACATTCACCAACTACATGTATGTGTTCCATATATTCTCTGCATTTTTTTTTTCAAAGGGAATTGCAATCAGGCTTAGGTTTTCCCTTTGAATTACACTTAACCATCAGTGAACGGTGGGTACAAGACGATTTTGACATGCTTTGTCAAATAGTATACATGTAGTTCAGAATGCACAATTTGAAAATTTAGGCAAAACCCAACAAATGGTGCTCTGACATTATGGTCCAACTACAAATTGCTCCGGCCTTTATTTCGTCAAAAATTGGGGTTGCATTAGGGTATTAGATTAGGGTTAGGGTTAGGCAGTGGCAGATTTTTTTATTTTATTTTTTTTTTTTTTTGAGGGGGGTGGGGGGGGGGGGCAATTCCGGCCTGTGCCCCCCTCTTGAAAGAAAAGTATACATTGTGCCCCTCCCCCCTAGAACTGATAACCTTTTTATTCTTTTTTTTGTTTGTTACTTGTCAGAGAATTCTGGAGGAAAAGTGGACCACCAATTTTTTTTTTTTTCTTTCTTTGCTCGCTTGTCAGAAAATGTTTGGACAGTATTTTGTGCTCCCCCCCTTTTTTTGGACAAAATCCTGGATCCGCCCCTGGGGTTAGGTATAGTGTTGGTGGGTATGCGCCGCCGGCAAGACAAAAAAAAAGGGGGCTTCAGAACTAGCGTATCATGAAGGATGGTCTTCGGAACTACGAACATTTTTTAATACGGGGCTCTTTGGAACTGGATTACAATATAAATATGATGCTTCGGAACTGGGCATCGTTTCATCAAACCGTCATAAGTACAGGTTCGCCGACATCTCATTGAAACGCATGTTAATTTTGATACACGTGTTTCAATGGGATGATGCAGGGGCGGATCCAAGATTTTGTATAAGAGGGGGCACACAAATGCAGATTTGTCAACTTTTGGTGCGCCAGCTCTCGAAAAGTCGCTCAGTGGGAGGGGGGGGGGGGGGGGGTTTGGGGGGTTATGGGGGCCGGTCCAGTTCCCCTCCATAATTCTCCGACAAGCAAAAAAAAAAAAGTTTTCGTTTTCAAAAGGGGGGGGGGGGGCACGGGCCGGATGTGCCCCCCCCCCCTAAATCCGCCACTGGTTTGATGAAACGGTAAATTGCCACTTGGTCTAATGCCAACTGGTCTAACAGCCAAATGGTCTAACATCATTCTGTCTAACAATACTTCCTCCATCACTAATTCGTCTAATCAACATTTCGTCTAATAACCATTTTTTGGGGTCTAATAAACACTTCGTCTAATCACCACTTCGTCTATAGCCAATTCATCTAGAACCCATTTGGTCTAATACCCATTTGGTCTAAACCCATTTGGTCTAAACACCACTTCGTCTAATAATCAGTTCGTCTAATGTTCACTTGGTCCAATACCTATTTCGGCTAAAACCAGCTGATCTAATAACCAAATGGTCTAATCTTCATTTCTTCTAATAGCCATTTTGTCTAAATCCAGTTGGTCTAACACCCACATCGTCTAATCATCACTTCGTCTAACTACCATTACGTCTTATCATCATTTGGTCTAATTCTCAGTTCGTCTAATAATCGTTTGGTCTAATGTTCACTTGGTCTAATATCCATTTGGTCTAATACAAATAGGTTAGCCTGTCATAGTTAAATATACATTGCATATGCCGTGGAACCGGGCCGGGGGGGGGGGGGGGTGGGGCTGAAGCCCCTTCACTTTTTGAGTAGACACGTTTCACATAATTTTATTTAATCATGTATGTAAAGTATATATTTTTTAGAAGAGATCACATTTTTAAAGATAATACATTGTAATAATGTTTGGCCGCTCACTCGCAAAATGTTGAAAAGGGTAGTTGGTACCCGGGCAATCGGAGGCGTCAGTCTCCATTCCCCAAAACGTTCCATTTCACTACATTGCGATACATGTAGTAATAATGATGATAATAATAAATAGAAACAGAATGACATAATGAGAGAGAGATGATGGAAGAATGAATATAAACGAAAGACGAAAGACAATAGGGAGGATTGAAAGTCAAGAGATAGTAGGATAAAGATAACGCAAAGAGAGAGAGAGAGAGAGAGAGATAGAGAGATGGTAGAAGGATAAAGAAAACCATGGCGAAAGATGGAAGAGAAGATCATAAAAAAGGCCCCCCCCCCACAAAAAAAAAAAAAAAAAAAAAAAAAAAAAAAAGGAATATAACGAAATTAGAAATGAAAAGCAAAAAAGAAAAAAAAAGATAAAAAGAAAGATGGAAGAGAAGATTATAAAAAAAGGCCCCAAAAGAAGAACAATAACATAACAAAATTAGAAATGAAAAGCAAAAAGATTTTTTTTTAAAAGATAAAAAGAAAAAAATAATGCAAAATAGGCAAAATAATAGAAAGATAAACTAAGGAAAAAATAGAGCGAAAAAGGAAAGATGATAGAAGAAATAATATAAAGATTAACATATGGAAAGATGGAAGAGGTGATAGAAGGAATCAAAGAAAAACACAACTAAAGGAAAGATGGAAAAATAAAAGGATAAAAGCAAAGAATAACATAACGAAAGATAGAGAAATGATAGAAGGATAAAGATATACCTAAGAGAAGATAGCGCAAGAAATGAAAGGATAAAAAACAAAACAAAATCAAAGTGCAATAAAACAATAACTGAAAATTCACTAATTGATTAATTAATTAATCGAATCAATTTATTCACTATACAATCAATTAAGCACATGTAATTAATTTAGGCCATGCTCTATCAGGTCATCTTTTTTCCTCCTCTTTTTTTACCCGCTCCCCCCCCCCCCCCAAAAAAAAAGTAAACATACAATTACTGCAAAAAAGTTCGAAAATTTCGGCCTGTGCGCCGAACCGATACCTGACTGTTTAGTCAAAGTCACCCAGAGTAGTATTATAGGGGGAAAACAAGAAAGTTGGTCATTAGACGAAACGATCATTAGACCAAATGGTAGTTAGACCAGATGGCTATTAGACCAAATGACAATTATACCAAATGATAATAAGACCAAATAGTTATTAGACTAAATAGGTGTAGACTAAATGATGATAGACTAAATGATGATAGACCAACTGAGGTTAGACTAACTGACAAATGGACCAAATGATGCATAGACCAAATGGGTATTAAACCAATTGGGTTTAGACCATTTGATGATTAGACGAAATGGCAATTAGACCAATTGATAATGGACCAAATGGTTATAAGACCAAATGGTTTAAGACCAAATGGCTATTAGACGAATTGATTATAGTCTTATAGACCAAATGGTAATTAGACGAAATGACAATTAGACCAAATGGTAATTGGACGAAATGATGATTAGACCAACTGATATTAGACCGAATGATGTTAGACCATTTGGCTATTAGACCAGTTGGCATTAGACCAAGTGGCAATAAACCGATGAAACGCTACCCTGGTTCCCACATACAAGCTCCCATTATTAGTTAATGACTGATAAAACTAATCCCAATGCTTGGATCACTATCTCATCATCACCGTGCTAATAACCCTCCTCCACCTAATCCCATTATAGAATGGGTCTGTGCAGCCCTGGTGGAATCATATATCCCACAGGGTGGGCCATACACCACCCAGCCTGCCACGGTAGACTCCCGTAAAAGGGGAGCAAATAAACCCCTTCTCATAAACAATGTTGTAGACACTTTCCTTTGTAGAGACTGGGGATCAACATCCGAGTTATCTAGAAATCTACTGTTCTCTGGTCTATTTGCTCTACCTGTCTTTTAGAACCTCATCTCTGTTTTTCTCATTTTCTGCGTCTTTAGGTAGAAGTTATGTTTGCTTATTGTGTGTTTGTAAGTCATTATCTACTTGTAATCATCTTTTTTACTTCTCCAGGACTCCTTGAATGAATTGTCTCTGTTCCTCTCAACCCGCTTCCCCCCCCCCCCCCACTCTTTCACTCTCGCCCTCTCTCTCTCCCCACACACATCACTATCTCTGACTCTGTGTCAGTATAATGTCTAGTTTGCAGGCACAAACCCTGGTCAATCGTAAAAGGGTGTCTGCACTACAAGACTACCATAGGCCCTGTACTATAACTGATCCTGACATGACCAGGAGGTAGCTAGGTTAGGCTTCTCTCAAAACACAATGGTCAGATGGTTTTCTGATAAAGTGTCAAATTAGGGTCTGTACTTGCAGACTAGTATCTGTCTATCTTCTCCTCCTCATCTCTCTCTCTCTCTCTCTCTCTCTCTCCCTGTCTCTTTATCTATCTGTTGCTTTCTCTCATTCCTCTTTTCTCCCTTTTCTTCTCTCCCGTTTTTTATCCCTCTCCTTTTCCATCTCTCTCTCTCTCTCTCTCTCCCTTCTCTCCCTCTCTATTCATGCCTAGCGCCTCTCCCTTTTGCATGTCTTGTCTAATAGTCCATCTCTATCCCCCCCCCCCACTTTTTTTTTTAAATCCAATTTATAACCAGACACTAACGAATTAATGATAATTGCATTCTTAATTACCATCCTTTAATTTACTTACTGTTTGTCTGTTTGTCTCTTTCTCTTGACCGCAACTGATTACTCGCATTGATCACGAATTTTCACCACTCATCTGGGGCATGTAAAAAAAAAACACTTTTAAGGTATCTTCTGTATCTCCAAAAGGCTGTAAAACTCGAAATTCAGGATGGTTTATTTACTTATTCACCTTCCGTTTCATAGTAGGCTAATTATTATATTTCTTTTAAACATGAATATATATAATGAAAATGAAAAGGGGACTTTATTTTATCATATTTTATTGATAAAAGGATAGTCTAAACAAATAAACAAATCTGAAAGTCTAAGCTATGTAATTATGGTTTTACTTTTATTTTTGACATGGAGATTTGGAGAATGGTGTCATGTAAGTTATGTGTGGTGTATAAATGACGTGGAAACAAATGGTTGATTGTTACTATCGCCAATGTTATCAGCATTCAAAACAGAATCATATTCGTATAAAAGAGGAACAGTTGATTTCAAGATTTTTAGGACAAGTAAATATTGTATCTATTATCCTCGCGCTGTCAGTCTTGACATTTGTGGAATGTTCCATTTTTCTTCCTCAATGTGACTGGTTGTGATGACGGAGAAGCCCAACATAATCATGTTTACAAAAAAGAATCAAGTTCGTACATTATTTTCCAAGTAATGGTTTTATTGTTCTCATTTTTAAAAAAGGGGGTGTAGTTTCCATTTTACCCTTTTTTCCATCCTTCTCAAATCTCCTTTGTTATCGATTTCCTTTCAAAATTATATCATTTTCTAGTATGTCTTCCTTTTTGTTATTGTTTTTTTTCTCCTTGTATGTTATTCCGAACCTTTATCTTCTTTAAATAATATGTTTTAATCTTTTATTGTTACTTCTCATATCCCCCAAACACTGCATGTAAATATATAGCTGTGGATATATTTCACTATAAGAATTCTTCGGTGGCGTATTCACAATTCGTGAAAATGAGGGGAGGGGTAATGTATCTGAAAACAAAGTTCTTTACCATATATAACCCTCCCCCTTTTCAAACCCTAATTTAGGCTTTCAAACGTGGGCGAGGGTGCCATCCAATGTTGGATACGCTACTGAGCCTGGAAAGCAATTTCAGTAAAGATGAGCACCCAGGGGGCTTCAAGGAATATCCGTGGGGTGGAATTATAACTTATAAAACTTTAATTCTAATGAATAATCCTGAACCCCGGACCTTCGAGTTCCATGACCAATAAGACCAGTGGGCCATGCCCACATTTTACATTTTCTTCTTTTTGTGACTTCTCATATCTCTTGATTTTCTACCTATTTTCTACCCAGTACATTGTACATGATGCCCGTACGTTTTTAAATTGACACTAATATGCTTGTAAAATCTGAATTGTTTTTTTATGTAAAAGTGGAACAAATAAACTTCAGACTTAAAACTTCAAATGGATTTTCTCATGAATCAATGTGTCACTTTAGTGTCTTGAAGTGCTAATCAGGATAAGTGTAAGGATGTTATTGCTTGTAATGAGGGGATGAACTAAAGACGTGCAAACAAACTCTCTCTTGAGTATACATGCCCGTCAACCAAGTTCAAGATCATATCAAACAAACTACTCGTTTAATCCGCACTCGCACCCATTGTCTCGCTATTGACGTGCGGTTGGACGACACATTGACAGCTTGCATGGGAAAGTTTTTAAACCATTTCCGTTTTGGTGCAAACGAACAAAAAGGAGTATGAGATCACGAAATTAGCTGGAAATGTGTACATTTCATTTCACTTTACCATGAAGTCAGAACATTTTTATATTGGTTTATCTTTCCGGAGCAGCAATGCTATAAATCTTATTGCTTACTGTGTAGAGAACCACAAGTATGCACGTATAAAAAAAAAAAAAATTGCCAAAAAACATGTAAAATAATTCGAGAAAGTGAGTCCAAGTTCTGAGTTAACAAATAAATTCCTTGTTTCCAAATGTTGTGGGCTCAGTTCAGTTCAGTTCATTTATTTTTCACAAATTCATTGAAATAAAGACATCAAGAACAAGTATATACATGTACATTCAAACAAGAAAATAGAATAAAATGGAGCAAACCAAATCAAACTAATCAAAATGTGGAGGGATTGACAGAGGCCATTTGACCTATTTAAGGTCAGTCCCCCAAAACATTGAAATATAGCAAAAACTTCAAAATATAATATGAATTATTGTTAAGAGCAGTGAAATACGAAAACTAATTCTACATCAAAAAGAAACAACAAAAGAACATAACAAAGAGAGGCAAAAAGAAGATTATCAAAGTTTCAGGAGATACAGCTTATATTTTCGTTTAAAAGATGAAAGTGTGGGACAACCTTTAATTTCTTCAGGTAGGGAGTTCCATAATTTGGGTCCGGCATACTTGATTGTATTACGTGAGAATTGATATTTCAAATAAAAATATTATTGGCTTGTCTGGTAGAACGACTGGTGAGTAATTTGCTTTGTATAAAGCAATTTTCTAAAAATTTTGGCAAGATAGTATCGCAGTAAGAATACATAAAAATGGCAATTTGTTGTTTATTAATTTCATCTGCAGTCAACAACTTAAATTTTGTAAACAATGGAGCTGTATGTGTTAGAGGTTTTGAATTTGATATTATTCTTATTGCACGTTTTTGGAGTAATTTTAATCTATTCAGATGACAATCAGCACAATTTCCCCATACACTATTACAATAGTTAAGATGAGGCAATTATCATGGTATGATACAAACTAAGAAGGACATTCAGTGGTAAAATATGTTTCAGTCTATTCATTACACCTAGTGTTTTAGATACTTTACATGACACATCGTTAATATGATCTTTCCATGTTAATCTATCATCTATTTTGATTTCGAGTGTTAGCCGAATAAATAGAAATCAGTAGAAGCTTGAACATGTTGAAGGGCTTAAAAAAAATACTGAAAAATACCTAGACTTTTAAAAAAAAATCGAAATCTAATGGGAGGGGCGCCAGAACGACGAGGACCGGAGATTGTCTATACCACTGTTTGGGAGGTTGAGCTATAATTGCAATATGGGAAAGGTGTTGAAAATCATTCATTCCCTTGTAAGCTTATCACAAAGGCTATCATTCGGTAGGACCAAATACAAAACGAACAAAAGTTAACCTCCCAAGTCGACGAGCTAAATCGCTTACTATTTACCTAAGCTTTTGCTGTGTGGTCCGCTTTTTTCCAGATTTATTTCAAACGGATAAATAAGGCCGTCCATTTGCTTTAGAGAAGTAATCGGTGCCTAAGTTATACTTTATGATTATGTAATTCAATACTATTGCAGGCCAAGACTGGCGTCGAAGTTTACACGAGTGGACTTTCTAGGCATCAAAAACATTTTACATCGAAAATTATTTGCTTGTTAAAAGAATGCTTTAATGAGGGAAAGATTACAGTGTATTGTGAACACTCTCGTCAAAGCCTTTCCAAGAAAATCTTCAAAAATAACTTATGGCTCCGGGCGAAACGACAGGATTTTATCACCTGTAAATAAATATAGATCTTTCGGTAAAGCAAGAATGAATTGGTACACTTATAGGATAGGACTATTGGGAATGCCCCTCATTATTTTGAGGATTTGCAACTCTGAATATTCGGGCGACCATCACCTAATAAAAGTTGGGTAGCGACAGTGGCGTACCCACGATTTTTTAAAGGGGGTGTTATTTTTCTTCATTTTCTCACAAGCAAAAAAGAAAAAAGAAAAAGAAAAAAATTCATCAGCATTATGGGCTGTCTTTTTACTCCAAAATTCTCTGACAAGGAAGCAAAAAAAAAAGGGGGGGGTCTTCACCATTTGTGGGGTCTCTTCTTACTCCAAAATTCTCTGACAAGCAAAAAAAAATCATCAGCATTTGGGGGTTAAAAACAAGCTTTTGTTTCATTTCGAAACACTTAAAACACTGATAAAGGGGGTTGTTTGAACACCCAAAACACCCCTCTCCCCCCCCCCCCCCTCGCTACGCCTATGGGTAGCGATGCGGTCTTTTTTTAAATCTCTGATTACCTATTATAAATAAATTGCAAAATTACTTCAATAAACTATCATTTACTATATACTTTTTTACTCTATACTTTTTAAGGCATATGTATCTTCCTAATGTCGGTCTAAATATGAAGAGGCCAAGCTCAGATTACCTATTATGGCAAGACCAGTGAAAAATTGCTGGCTCATGATACCCTCTCAAAATTGTAAGAAATTTTGATGAATATGAAGCGAAAGACAAAAAAAGAAGGGGAGAATGATGAAAATGGAGAAAAAAATAACATTTTAAAGAATAAGACAAGGAAGAGAAAAGGAAGGATTTCAAAAAAATGTAAAATAATTACGATGAAGGATTTGTCGGTCCAACTTGTCATTTTTCTATTTGAATGTTATCGAAAGGACGTGAATGTTTGATATAAGATATCGTCATTAGGAAGTCTGTTATTATCATTTTTTGTTTATTGTTTTGACAATTGTATTATTTGCTTTTATCATTACTATTGATATTATTTTAAGACCCCCAGTCCCGTTGTAGTGCCAAAGCTAAATGTAAATTCACATGACTTTTTTTTAAAAGATAAATTCTAAAATGAATAAAGAAACTTCATAGAAAGCAGAAATTAATTATCTCCCGATCTTACATCATGTAGATTCACAAGTCTGTAAGCTTGTGCATAGTGATAGGCTGTCGTTTACTCCCTGTTCATATGAATTCGGTATGAAGCATGCATGCTTCTTTCTTTTTCTTTTTTGTTCTTTTTGTCATTTTTTTTTTACATTTTGGGTTTCCGTTTGTGTATTTTTTGTTTTTATATAATATTCGTCAGAGAAGACTTCCCACAGTAATTAAGGAAAACGTAATAAAAATGCTTTAAAACTGAAAGTTTACGGTAGCAATCTGATTCTAAAACAGAACAGCTTCTTTTCTCCATTGACAGCTCACAAGCTAGACACAAAACCTAAATTTAATCCGGAAGCTTAAACAAAGAGAACCCTTTATCAATGGTGTAAGTCTCCGGGACGGATTAACAAATCCAATTAAAAGAGAACCTCCAGCCGTGGGAAATGCTGGGGAATGGGTTGGACTTGGACTTGGTAGTCTTATCATTTATATTCCCAGGCATGTTTCAAAATAAGCTATAATAAATGGATTAGAAAGTTTCAGTTTTCAACAACAACAACAACAACAAAAGTATAGGCATGAGACATGCACTGGATAGGAAGCTTTTTCAGAAATTCAAACACAACATATTACGTGCATTGTATTGCTTTGATCGCCCTCTCTTTCTTTTCCTTCTCCATCTCTCTCACTCCCTCTTTCTCTCTCACTCTCTCTCTCTCTCTCTCTCTCTCTCTCTCTCTCTCTCTCTCTGTCCTTTAAAGACTTGGGACTTCCAGAATTGCACATGGCATTGCGATCTTAATACTTATTTATCAAGGTTTTGAATGCAGTCTGTGAGTTTTATGTCAGCTCTAAAACTAACATCGATAGACTTGGTCTGATCACAAAGACTAACTCACAGACAGGATTGCGTGCGCGTGCGCAGTATTTAATAGATACTTTCTTCTGATTCACGATTACGTAACACCTCGCCCGTAATTGGCTTAGAGTTGGGTAGAGTGGTAGGGGGAAACGACGATGGTATAAAGTTAGTTTCACCCTTCGGAAAACCTCATCTCGCTCGGAACCTTGGGCCTGAGAACACCGCTCATCTCTCATGCCCTGCCACCGATTCCCTTCATACCAGCTACTTATAATTTTCTGTTTGTCCTCTCTTGTCGGTGAGTATTTCATGTGACATTGTTAGAATATTTGTGTTATCCCGTTTACTTGATGTTCTTAGTGTAAGTGTTTTCAACGAATGTTTACTTGAACTGTCCTTTTTTATTTGGACTGAAACGTAATGAGTTCGTGTGAATGGATGCGGGCTAACTCGGCACTAGGGCGAACTCGGCCTTGGCGGAAAATCGCCGCGGAGTGAGCCCAGAGAGTTAAAGTGATCGCAAACACTTGTGTTGAAAGTCGCATTTAACTACACATTTCAAAACGCTTAAATTCAAATTATTTGATATCAATGTGTAATATGATTAGCAAAGAAGTAATGTTGACAATTTCAAGAAGTAAAATTATGCAAAACATGAAATTTAAGGCTAAAAAAGGGTACGGTGCGTAGCGTGGACTTCAACTCTTGAAACATAGTCACCGCGCAGTGCCGAGTTCGCCCTAGTGCCGAGTTAGCCCTAGTGCCGAGTTAGCCCGACCCCGTGTGAATTAAATCAAAAGTGCTGTCATAGCTATAATTTTAGACCTATTGTAAGAAAAAGATGGGTCGGGCTAACTCGGCACTAGGGCGAACTCGGCACTGCGCGGTGATTATGTTTCAAGAGTTGAAGTCCACTCTACCTTCCTATGTTTTCCTGCTTATGCACGACTTAAATCATCTGGATGTAGGTCCAGCATGATGATGGTTTTTTTAAAAAAAATGTATTATGTTCTAATGTAATCATACATTTTCAAGTGCTCTATATAATGTGTTGTATTTTTAAATATCGTAGTATGGAAATGGTTTACCCCGCAAATCATTATATTGTTTTGTTACACTATAATGTTTCTGTAGTTATTATGTACAGTGTACTCCGATGCTGCGTTTTAAAGGAGAATGAAACCCTGGGGGGATCAATTGTAATGAAAAGAGAGGATAGAGAGAAGCAATTAAAATTGTTCCATTAAAATCGGTTAAGAAATGAGAAAGACACGAAAGTTTGAAAAGTCTCAATTTACTTTCTATGGCGATCCTCCAATTGGCAATGTTGCTTCAAAGTGACAGGTTTAGTAGTACAACTGTCCATATGCTTTTGGCACGAAATTTCATATTTTCCCATTATCTCTCAAGGTGCAGCTTGTCTTCTTCTTAGCTCAAGATATATCATGGGAAAAAGACAAGCATGCAGCATCTTTAGAGATAATGGAGAAAATATGAAATTTTGTGTACAAAACATATGGAGAGTTGTACTTCTAAACCTGTCACTTTGAAGCAACATTGCCAATTGGAGGATCGCCATAGAAAGTAAATTGAGACTTTTCAAACTTTCATAACTTTCTTAATTCTTAACCGATTTTGATGGAACTTTTTAAAAATTACTTCTCTCTATTTCCCAAGGGTTTCATTCTCCTTTAGGATGCTCTTTATGAATTTCCCTACTATCATTAAATTGACTTTATATAATACATTTGCTCATTTTATATTAAAGTCTCTGAAATAAAGATGACGTTTAAAAAAAAAGTAAAGCATAATTTCTCCGAGATGTGACTGGTCACGGCGAAAAATGTTCTCTTTCATTTGATATGAATAGTGTTCGGGAGATCGAGACATGGAAATGCAGAACGATACCGTCAAACCACGCAAAGAGGATACATCCGAATCACTTCACCCTTCAACATCCGACATCGCTCCACGACGTGGGAAGAAAGCTTCGCGGGTCGATCTCCCTGGTTATACGTACGCCGAGCTGATCACCATGGCGATTCAGTCATCGCCGTCCCGCATGATGACCATCGTCGAGATGCAGAAGTTTATGCGTGAGAGATTCCCTTGCTTCAGGACGTCCTACAAAGGCTGGCATAACAGTATTCGACATAACCTCTCAGCTAGACAGTGTTTCTACAAGGTAAGCCTATTTGTTCCGTTTGTTTAAAACATGCTGTGTTGAAACATGCTTCTATTTTCCTTTTTTCTTTTTTTCTTTTTTTGGCAAAGCATTTGTGAAATGTAACTTTGAAATGTCATTATTACGTAAAGGATTTTTCTCTCACGATATTTATATGCCTATTGGCTCAAGATTCCCCCATTCATTTTGCAAAATTAAGATAACTATTTTTTTTTAATAACTCATTTCTTCTCCTTTATTCTCATTTCATTCTTTCTGTCGTCATCATAGTTTTAATTAATTACCAGTGTTTATATTCTCTCAATCGGTATCTCTTCTTTCCTATAATTGCCTGCATTTGATTAAAGTCTTAGATAGGTTATATTGCAGTAGACTCGTCAGATTTAAGATGTTTTAAATTAGGCTATGGCTATTATTTTCCTTGCACTGTTCGGGAATAGTTTAAAGGATTGTCGTTACTGATGGAAATCTGAGAGTTATAAATTCCAAACCAATTTTAACTTGAGGCTCAATTAATCCAACTTAATTATCCCCCATCCCTCTTCTGTCTCCTCTCTCTCTCTCTCTCTCTCTCTCTCTTTCTCTTTCTCTTTCTCTTTCTCCCCCCCCCCTCTCTCTCTCTCTCCCCCCCCCCCTCCCTCTCCCTCTTCATCTCTTCATCTCTTCATCTCTTCGTTATTTTCCTTTCCTTAGGTGCCAATCGTGGACAAGCGCCAGAATCGCCGCACACATTACTGGATGATCAACCCCAACTGTTCGCACTGTCGCGATGGTAACGGGCTTCTGCAGGAGGCACGTGAGTGGAGGAATCGGAGGTTGATGGCGAAGAATATGATCAAGAAGAAACGACGAACATCGAAGAAGAACGGTTCGTCGTCGACGACCAGGAATGCTGATGGGTTAGACTCAAAGGTGATGGAACAGAAGGTGAGTTTGTTTTCTTAAGGGCCCCAGAGCAGTATTGTTTGCAATCATTGCAAATATGAAACCACGATTCAGATTGGTTTAATGGCAAGCCTTTTGAACAATATTATGTGCATGCAACGATGATCTTGATTGACCATTGCTATTTTGGAGTTATTTTAGCGATTATATTCGTCATCTTCCTTTTTCCCTCTGATGTATTGCATCACAATGCACAAAGTTATTTTAATGTGATAAAAATCTAAGAAACCAAATCAAATCAGACGAACAAAGTCCATGCCCATACTTTTGGATATCCACTGTAATTGTTATTTTGAAATCTATTACGAATATCATTATCGATGAATAGTATCATAACTCAAGGGTAGATCGTGTGGTAATAAGTAATACACTTTGTGATAAAGTTAAACATCACTATCAAAAGAATGAAAAAATGATTCACCCATCATGTTTATTGTTCTTAACAATTGAGTATGATTTCATTTTCTTTCTTTAAGGTTTCTCGGAATGGTAATCAGCCCCCGTGGCAAACTCTCACGTGTAGAACACCTCCTATCCACCCGATGGAGTATACCCAACAAGATTTACCAGACCAGTTCACCCATGTCCCGCAGACACCATCCCAACACGATTCCGACTGGGGGTACCCACTGATGCACCGAACTCGCGATCAACCTGCCTGCCTCAAATGCGGCGACGGAATGACCGGCGATTGCGAATACTGCGTACTAGTGGAAATCGACGAAGAACCATTGTCTCCAATGCTGTATTCGAAATCGACATCGAAATGTTTTTCGACAAGGAGTGACAGTTATAAGATGACATCGCAGGCACTACCCCAGTTCAAAACCTACGTGAAGGAGGAACCAAGCATCAAAGAAGACGATGCAGGTATACTATATTATAATACTGTATAATATATTATATTATGATATGTCATATAATATCACATTACATTATGTTATGATATATCATATTACATTAAATTATGTTATATTATTATCATATCATATTAAAGATAACTTTAATTTTACTATGTGTCACAAGGAATTTATTAGCTGTTCTAAGAAGAAGTAAAATGAGTTTTTTTTTCCTAATAAGATAATTATTTGCGAAAGTGTAAAGAAATTTACCAGTGGTATTCATGATTTTCCCTTATGACTATTTTGCCATAAAATGGTTAACGTAATCTTGAAGTGGCATTAAACTTGTAGAACTTGAACAGTGCTATCTTACAGTGA
This sequence comes from Heliocidaris tuberculata, assembly GCA_025618425.1. Taxonomy (NCBI): domain Eukaryota; kingdom Metazoa; phylum Echinodermata; class Echinoidea; order Camarodonta; family Echinometridae; genus Heliocidaris; species Heliocidaris tuberculata. The sequence goes on along the minus strand of CM046839.1, from coordinate 27,274,699 downwards.
TTGCTAAATTAAGATTATAATTTTGAAAATAATGGCATGTTACTTTAATTTGACAAACAGCTTTTTTTGATAATCGGCACATTTTTATATTTCAAACTATTATTTTGACTTGGTAAATGTGGAAAATTGCCTGCAGGTACATTCATAGCTTTATACAAACTAGAATGGGGCATGATGGGAAAATGAGAGGCACAGACACTTTTCAAATACTGTTTAAAAGTGGGGCTATTTAGGAGCTTCAGTTTACTGTCACTTTAAGCGGCTTGCTTGACCCCCCCCCCCCCATGCATTAAAAAATCTTTTATTTTCCTATGTGTTTGTAAATTAAATATAAAAAATGTACATATATTCCAATTCAGAACTGAATACATGAAATGGAATGAAGAGAAAGTAAAATGAATAATGGGAAGTTTGTTCAAGTCTAGAATTCACAATAAATGAACCTTTTTCTAGAATCATTATGTTTGCATGTACCAAGTAGAGATATGTTGTTTCTTCCTCTTAAGGTTATATACATACTGACAATTTTTGTTTTAAATTTGTATTTTGTACCTTCATATACTTCTTAATTATTATTGTCCTTTTCTTCTACGCAGCACTAGACGATATCGTCGACAAACAAGACCTCTTCCAAACGGACGACAACTTCGACGCGTCCGCATACGACGTCGAAGGCCACCTGGAACCCCACCAGCGTTCGAGCTCCATGCTCGTCTCGACATCTATGCCGACATCTCTACCACCATCACCCACGCCATCATTGCCGACGCCATACCCCTTTGACCATTCTTATCAGGTAACTTCACTTTTAGTATTTATTCTTTGTGAAAACTGTATTCTAATCTTGGACAACTTTTTGAGAATTTGTGTTGTCAATATAAACAAAATAATTTGTTAGTTGTGATCCAATGACGTCACACACTCATCACTGAGTTGCCAATTTGTCTAGTGACTTTCATTGTTTTCCCAATTTTTTCATGCCACTAAAAATACATAACTTTCTTAATAGTTTCCGATTTTCCTCAAACATTTTTTGAAACCTGTAGGTCTGATTTTTCTGCTTCAATTAAAACCAAGTCATTTTTGGACTTGACTTCCCCTTTAACCCCCCCCCCCCCCCACCCCAAGTTGTCAAGGTATGTAACTTAGGGTCTCGTTTCCTAATTATCCTCATAGGTTGACTTTGAACATTCTGATACCCTCTGTCGATCTGTCTTGTATAGAAGTGATAACTAAGATCAGCTTTGAGATAAGATTATGAGACAAAAGATCATCAAAATAATGAACGATATGAAAGGATAGTGTTGTACCGTATAATCCTATTTGACCTCTGTCGGCCGTCCTCTTTGGGGTATTTTTTCAATATTGTATCTACATCATGTCTTTGTTTTCGTTCAATAGTAAGATGTTGAACAAAAAATGAATATGGTATTTTCTTCTTTATCTTTTTGCAATTGTATACTGGGTATATTTCGTTATTTGTCAAACACACCTAGATTCCATTTTCTTTTCTTTTTTTTATCTCCTATCTCCTTGTAGAATGTACGTTGTCCTAGCAGCCACGCCTTCCCAACTACCTTGCCAGACTTAATCAACTACCAGCCCCACCCTAGTTTGTTGTTCACCCGTCTACCTTCTTCATTCAATTACTTCAAGGAAATGCATCCATACTTCTTCCAAAATCAAGACTGCAACTTTGCCCAGCGTGACCGACTAGTTATAGATCCTCGGTGCCACTTTGCTGACCCCACCAAACGCTTCTTTCGCTTTCCATCCAATAGCAGCAGAGTTGCAGACAATGTTGAAATGAGCGAAGATGGGAGTGGTTTCAACCACTTGAGTGAAAATGAGAGACGTAAGTGATTCTCTTTCTCTCCACCTGCTCCCGGACCTTCTCGTGCTCCCTCTCATCCGTCCTCTACTAGTCTACTCCACTCTTTACCTTTTTTTTTAATGTCTCTCTCCCTAACTCTCCTGCTCTATGCTCTCTCGTTCTCAGCTTTGTTCTTTCTTCCTCCCTTCTCATTCTTTCCCTCTTTCTACCACCCACCCCCCTCTCTCTTTTCTCTATCTCTCCCTCTCTCTCTTCTTGTCATCTCCTTTCTTTGATCTCCTTCTCCCTTTTCTTTCTAATTTTCCCTTACATCTAATATCCAATATTGTTTCATAATTATAAAGCTGGATCACAAATGGAATTTTTAAAATGTAACTGATACTCATTAGAAGAACGGTAAGGACCAAGTGAACACATGCGACATATTATGTTGGTATCGAAGGATAATGAGAAAAATTCATTACAACTGACCTCCAGCCTAAAAATAGAGGGGAAATGTCACCATTCGAAGAAATTGCGGCAGTATGCAGGGATACCCAACTTATTCGTTATGTGTGCCGCAAAATGAATTCATACCATCTCAGTTACCCTTGATTATAAACATGCATAATGGCCATAATTTTCTAACTATGTTGGTTTGATGCCACAGGTAGCATCCTTCACGTATCTCACTGTGACATCAACTGTAACGATTCTCTTCTCATCGAACCCATTCACCACAGAACCAGCCCCAGTCTACCGACCAGCGGCCCTCCTCACCGATTCACACGGCCAGTGGACTCCTCCCCCATCCCCTTTCGCCACGGGACCCCTTTCAGACACCCAATCGACAACCCGGCCCCCCAAGGAGGACCTACACGCCCAGTGGACCCATGCCGTTTCGTCTCCAGATCTAATGTGAACGCTCTGTTGGGCTTCGGCGGAGGTAGCACTTCTTCGGCGTTCGTCGCAGCTTCTAACGACATCAGGGCGATTTCTCGTCTCGGCGAGCTGCTCAAAGTTAGTATGGTCATCACATCCCAGCATGACTACCAGAGTATGTAATGGAGTCGTTATCGTTGACGGCCAGATACATGTATGATCTCCAGTTCGCCACACCCTGAAAAGTTAAGTAGAATCACTTTTTAAAGGGCCGAAGAGTGACAGTTTTTTTTCAAACTGTTTTCCATTACGGATGCATTTAATATTTCAAAGTGTTGAATCTACCATTTTGAAAACGGAGTCTCTCATCGGTCCTTTTGGGATTCTTACTTACAGGTACAGGGGCGGATCCAGGCGGTTAAGGGGGTCAATATGTCTCCCACCTCCCCCCCCCCCCCCCCCCCCCCCCCCCCCCACCCTTGGACCTGTTTCCCATTGTCTATTCTTTATTAGCTTTCCTGAAAATTTTTGTATAAATCAACACCCCTAAAGTTAAATTACCTTTCTTTTCTTCTTATTCATTTTTTTTTTACAAATCCTGGATCCACCCCTGACTTCAGTTTTTTAGAGTGCATCATAAGGATGTGTATAAGCCTATCGATTGTCAGAAGAAACACTTATCGTGATAACTCACCGAGAAGGCCCTTATTGCTCTAGGGTGTTTTTTTTTTTTTTTAGCATGTTGTACTTTTGTTTGTTATGAAAGAATGAAGCTGTTTAAAAGTTGATTTTAACTATAACTATATGCATTTAAGATAAAGTGGAGTTCTAGTCATGCGGTTACATTGAGATAGAATCTGTCTCAAATGAATTCATAGAAATTTGTGTATACTGTGAGGGTGATTGACCCCATTTCAATGAAAAGCACATGCACTGCCCACAGAAATGGGTATATGGGACTGCACACACATGTGACATTAATGTCCGGCCCGAACACTTCATCTAAATCTCGTCATATCTGAAGAGCAATCCTTTTCTTTTCGAGGGACATTTCTACTATGGTGTACTTTCAAACTGACATTAAAAGAATGAGAAAAACTCATTTTTTCGCCTGTACTAGAACTCAGCCTTCCCTTTAAAACCAAACTAAATTTATAGAGATTGCCGACACCAAAGGAGATTGATTAGCAATCCTGTGAATGTTTTGCGATGCAATGGATCAGCAAGCAGACGATGATCGTCACAGACATGTGTCTGTAAGCTTATGGCAGCAAGATCGTCATGCATGCAACTTATTTTTTTTCTTCTTTTTTTTAAATTCTTTTATCAATACCTTTTTCAAAATAACATCCTCACAATAATCAAGGTAAGATAAAAATGAACAAATGTATACACATGCCAGAATCATATGTACAAAACTCAATCACCATATTATTTAGTTGGACAATAAAATTAACTATTAACAATAAAATCAGATTAACATCACATTTTTTCGAGCACGATCACATTCACAGTATTATTGAATGGAAGTTTGTGCTTATTTTCATTTTTTGAATTTTAAATAAAAGAAGGAAGAAAAAAGAAAAAATGCTCTCCTTGATCATTCCAAGGGCAGGTATTGTTCCGCTTTATCACTACAACTTACAGTTCGGAACTATGATGTTGTAATGTACACTTAGTCCATTTTCTCATCGATTATGCAAGAGTCAAATTTCAATCTTTCGAATAGAATATTAACTTGGTGTCAACTGCTGTGAACCACAAACTTAAAACAACTGATACTTTAAATTAACACTTTTGAGACAATTTACCACATTTTGTGGTTTGGCTCAATAACTTTTGATTCAGAGCTCTAAAAAAATATACCAGATGCATGAGTAGAAAGAGCAAAAACTTCTTCACACACTATGTCCATTTTTGTTGCATGACCATATTGCGTTTGATGCCAGGAATTTTTTTTCAACTTTTCGACAAATTTGGTAACCATGTAGAACAATATGTGATCAATTTATAGCCCTTGAATAATTCCTGTCCTGAAAGGGTTAATATAGAAGCTATGTCTTTTGTTGACAAATTCATCACCTAAGCAGGAGATAAACTTGGATCTAATTCATGTAGGTTTTCAATAGGTACTTGCATATAAAGCTTAAATTCTTATTTAATGCCCTCCTTTTGATTGTATCATTTTTTTAAATACATGAATGTAGGCCTCTAAATAAATAAGAGTCCTTGGTATGTAGAGATACACTGTATGTGAGAAATATAGAGTAAGCTTTTTATACATTTTTTTGAAGTACCGGCACGTACATCGTAAAGATAGTCCTCCGTATGTTGTTTTTTTTTTCTCTCTCTCTCTCTCTCTCTCTCTCTCTTCTATTTTTCTTCTCTCATCTTAACTTGGCGATCTATGAAGTTGTATGTTTCAAATGCAGATTTTAAATTCAAGTTAACGTTATATGCAAACTTTACTAAGTTTTTATGTACCTTGCATGCACTCTCAGACAGATGTGTATTGTTTGTATACTATGTAAAGAATGTTTTATGCCATAGATTATATAAAGTTGAATTTTAAAGACTGATCATTTTCCTGTTACCCTCACTCTGTGTTTCTTGCTTGGAAAACGATATTTTAAAGAAAAAACAAAAGAAAAGTGAAGTTAAAAAAAGGAATTCATATATTAAGAGACTAAGGCAATAAATACTTTCTGTGGATTGTATACATACATGTAGATAAAACGAAATATGAGGGAAGCGAGAGAGAGAGAGTGATAGAGAGAGAGAGGGGGGAGTATGGGAGAGAAAGGCAGACATACACAGAGAGAGAATAAGAGAGACAGAGAGAGAGGGGGGGGGGGGAGGGAGAGGTGAAAATATAGCTTATCTCAAACATGCAGATTCAAGCTGACATGAGAGAGATAGAAAGACCGGACAATGTTAAGAACATGGTGAAAAAATACAGTAGAATAAGGAGATGAAAGAATAGAAGGGATACACAATTTGTGTTTTTAGACGATATGAGTGCATTATGAATTTGTAATAATAAATTACTTTCTTTGAAATGTGTTGGCAGTAAAGAAGACAGAGAAGGGGGGAGAAAGAAGGGTTACATTTTGAGTTATCTTTGAGAGCTAGTGAGTGTTAAAGAGATGGGGGGAGAGAGATAAGCAGTCAAGCAGAGGAAAACAATGTACAGGAAAAAAGTAGAGAGAGAGAGAGAGAGAGAGAGAGAGAAAGATAAACAGTATTATGGAAAGTAAATAGTTTGTGATACCCAAGATACATGAGGATAACTTCAGAAATGAGACAATTTGTAAATAACGTTTACCAATAGTAAACTACTTAAATATGGCAAAGGAGAGAGAGAGAGAGCATTCTTATCTATTTACTCTTTTTATTATAAAAGAGTAAATAGATAAGAATGCTCTCTCTCTCTCTCTCCCTTTCTCTCCCTCTCTCTCCCCCCTCTCTCTCTCTCTCTAGAATGCCACTAATGCAGTGTTACTAACTTAGTAACACTACATTAGTGACATTCTAGTATGTGCATTACTCGTCGACTAGAATAACTCCCTCTCTCCGTCTCTCTCTCCATCTCTCTCTCTCTCTCTCTCTCTCTCTCTCTTTCTCTCTCAATGCACAAAGGGAAGAAAGATGAAACCAATTTAACAACAAGAATACCTTTCAACAATTCTGGGTAAATATTCATTATCTATAATTTATCATTATCTTTGCAAAGTCCCTCCATCCGTTACAAAACCATAGTAACTTTGATATAAACCACAAAACAAATATAAAATGCAAAAGATTTCCCAAAAAAAGCTCAATATTTGTGTGATGACACACTAATTAGGAAGTATAATAACAAGTACAATAATATAGCAATAAAAAGAACAGTAATAATCATAATGACAATTATTATTAATAATAACGATAATAATTTTGAAAATTTATTTATTTTACTATTAGAATATATTTCACTAGGATAACAAGAATTGGAAAAAAATCAAAATCTATCTTACATATTGCTCCTGAAAAAAATAGGAGTAATGCATGAAACTGAAAAATGGTCTTCAGACATGGTAACAATCAAATATAAATCCATTTAGAAGTTTTGGTAAGAGAAAAATCAATATTACAAGTGGCAAATTACAAAAAAGTGAAAAGTTAAGTGGTCAAACGTTATCTGTTTGGCCAGCATACGCAAACAGTTTCTCATCCTATTTCACAAGTCTACCTGCAAAATGTACAAGACTACACTAAATATTTACATAAGAATATACCACGTAGGTCCGCATGGTCTGTGCCAAATGTACAAGTATATGAACTGCAACGAGGTTCACTTTATCTCGTTACTACATTTATAATTATGGTTTCTCTTTCACAATTCAAGTTACAAAAAAAAGTATAAATAATAATAAATATCTAACAAAAATCAAGTCAGCAAAAAATATAACAAAAATTACACTTCTTTTTATAAAAAGAAAAAAGAAAATCCTATGTTATAAGATAAATTATATATATTCACGATAAAGCTAGCCACGGGGCGATTCCGTTTGAGAAAAAGAAGCTCAATTCTTTTGAAATGCTGATTGTTAATGCATTGAAGAAAGACAAACTTTGATATAAACCACAAAACAAATATAAAATGCAAAAGATTTCCCAAAAAAAAGCTCAATATTTGTGTGATGACACACTAATTAGGAAGTATAATAACAAGTGCAATAATATAGCAATTAAAAGAACAGTAATAATCATAATGACAATTATTATTAATAATAACGATAATAATTTTGAAAATTTATTTATTTTACTATTAGAATATATTTCACTAGGATAACAAGAATTGGAAAAAAATCAAAATCTGTCTTACATATTGCTCCTGAAAAAAATAGGAGTAATGCATGAAACTGAAAAATGGTCTTCAGACATGGTAACAATCAAAATATAAATCCATTTAGAAGTTTGGGTAAGAGAAAAATCAAAATTACAAGTGGCAAATTACAAAAAAGTGAAAAGTTAAGTGGTCAAACGTTTTCTGTTTGGCCAGCATACGCAAACAGTTTCTCATCCTATTTCACAAGTCTACCTGCAAAATGTACAAGACTACACTAAATATTTACATAAGAATATACCACGTAGGTCCGCATGGTCTGTGCCAAATGTACAAGTATATGAACTGCAACGAGGTTCACTTTATCTCGTTACTACATGTATAATTATGGTTTCTCTTTCACAATTCAAGTTACAAAAAACAGTATAAATAATAATAAATATCTAACAAAAATCAAGTCAGCAAAAACTTCTTTTTATAAAAAGAAAAAAGAAAATCCTATGTTATAAGATAAATTATATATATTCACGATAAAGCTAGCCACGGGGCGATTCCGTTTGAGAAAAAGAAGCTCAATTCTTTTGAAATGCTGATTGTTAATGCATTGAAGAAAGACAAAAACTTCAATAACTTAGTTGGCTGAATTGTTATTCAGAAATGTATTGGACTTCTTCCAAACTAATACTCTTGAATGTAATATATCTGACCGATTCCGTTACCAGGTCACCGAAGTTCTTTTGGAGCTATAGCCTTCCTTGTACAATTAACTATTGAAAATCTAAATGTCCCGATAAATTTCTGAAGACGCGTAAATCTTTCGTAAATCCTCAACAGATTCAAAAAAATTGAGGAGCGAAACTTCGCGCGTAATACGAGACCTTCAGAGCCTATGCGCATTGTGATGAAGCTTTCAGTGAAGGTGAATTCTGGTCGTGTGATTGGATTTTGAAATAATCCGTCTAGAGATGATTGGGAAGTGCTGTAGTACCTGGAATCTTTGTGTATTCATTGTGAGGCTTTTGAGTCCTAAGGTAATCTTTAACATAGGAATACATGCATGTATATATATACCTTATACATGTATAAATGATGAGGTGAGTTCACAAATTATTTTTTTCACCTATACCATGTACACCAGAACCAATTCGCTTAATTATTATCCTCCTCTGTTTTGCTTTGGTTTTACTAGGAGTCACCCGAAGGCCGTGTCTAGAAGAAATCCGAATCACGTTTGTTTTCATATAGTGTGAGATATATTTGGCGGTGTCAATACGGTTCCATGACACACCATTTTTAAGGACACGGAAATAATTATATAACATGTATGGATCTGAAATGTGATACAAGTCATTGAAGAAATGTGCGTACTACCAGACAGCGAGACATGGGCATTTTTTTTTTTTTTTTTTTTTTTTTTTTGTACATGACAATAGTTCGTGTTCACATGACCACACATGAACTTTCGTCCTTTCTGTTAGCCTCCATGATTCGGCGGATCTCCGCCTGCTTTTCCGCCTCAGCCTCTTTGATGGCTTGCTGGTATCGTCGCTCCCTCTCTTGCTCCCGCTTCTCCCTCTCCAGCTCCGCCGCCCGTTCCCGCTGTCGCTCCATCTCACGTCGTTGCTCCTCTAGCTCCCGCCTCATCTGGTTCTCCCTCTCGACGCGCTCCCTCTCAGCCAATAGTCGACACGCTGCTGCTATCCTCTCTTCCTCTTGCTTCCGTCTCTTCTCCTCCCGTCTCCTCTCAATCTCCTTCTTGCGCTGTTGCTCCTTCCGCCGATAGTGCTTGAATATGAGGGTCTCGTCTCCGTCTGTCATGCATCTCTCCAGGAGAGAGAGGAGACTGTGCTGGTACGGCTCCTCCAGTAGTTCCTTCTCACTGGTAAGGTTAGCAACCTCGAAAATGTCACTAACACCGGACACCCGGAGGACGGCCTTGAGATTCTCGACATGATTCTTCTCGGCAACATCAACGTGGGTTATGATAGCCACCGGGTAGCGTCCTGGATTGACAAGAAGAAAGGACATAGGAGGGGAAAATGAAAAGAAATGGATCATTATGCGAGTGACAATTAATAAATGTGAACAAGTCAAAGATATGTATATCAAATCAAATCACTGTTTACGGTCTTACATTAGCCCTGCATGCTTGAGAATGAACATGCACAAAATCAAGAAAGGTGATTTTGGCGTAAATTTTTCAAATATTTTTATCTCATAACGTTTGATTTTTTTTTTCAAGCGTATGAAACATGAGAGTCGTCAGTTCACCTTGTCTTTTCCATTGGCTGAAGAAGAGTTTAACATAATAGAATTTATAGTTTCTTCCAGAAACATATTTCATGCAAACAAGTTGAGCAGAATCTAATCAAAATCAAATGAGGTTAACCATTTCTCTATCGAGTATGGCTTTGACCCTCGTTTGGTTCATTGTCTGGACCTCTTGGAATGAAAGCTCGTGATTTCTATTTTAATCTTTTTAGGTGGTAGGGGAGGTGCACTAGCTGCTTATCAAGATTTTTTTTTTTAACAGGGTGGTGCCATAGACCATGCATTGCAATCATCGAGAGATCGATGATTGCAGTCGATGGAGGGCCTGCACTGGGCTGAATACACCAACGATGTTTGCTAACATGTTTCTACTTTGTCTACAATTAGCCTGTGAGCCTGTCCCGAAATAGTCACCCCATTTTCGCCCGTAAGATTTGACCCCGTAAAGTTATCTAGACCATCTAAGTTATTGACAAAAAGGTTGTCAGCCTGACCGTAGCCGTCGGGTTTAGCCCCCAGAACCCCCAAAAGAGACCCTAAAGTCGGGTCGATTTCACCCCATCTCCCCATGCACGGGGTTGTGATAAAAAAACGGTTTTTAGTATTTAAAAAAATGAATTAAAAAAAGTAATGTGTTTATTTTTTTAAACGTTTTTAATTGTTTTAAACATTTTTTAAAGAGGAAAAGTGCTTTCACAGCATTTATTTTATCAATATCGCGCATTCTTTGCAGTAAAAGACGTACAAAGAGCATTTTTTGTTGTAAACATCCTGTTTAAAAAGATTCTGAACTGACGATAAAAAACTAATGACCTAATTTTGAAATAATCAGGAAAAGAGAAATTCTTTAGAAAAGAAGAAATCTTCAACCCTTTTAGTATACTAACAAAGAGGGCAGAAATATGTTTTTAAGTACAACATATGCGTATAATACGTATTGTATTTATTCAATAAGGCTTGAAGACTAAAAGGGGACACAACATTAGACCAACAGCTAGCAAGACCGACGGCCCATAAGACAGACAGCTCAAAGATGGACTGTCGGTCTCGAGAACCATCGGATAACTTTTCAGAAGTCTTATGCTGTCACATTGTCGGTCTAATGGGCTGTCAATTGTCGGTCATATGGCATGTAAACGTAGCTATAATAGCACAACAAAATACAAAAGTCCACCTAAAGCAGAAAAATGAGTGAAACAGATTACTGGAAGTTTGAGCAAAATCTGATAATAAATCAGAAAATAATGATTAAAAAAAAACTTTGTAATCAGTCAAACGCAAATGTGACGTATCTTTCGAAGGTCCTGACCAATGTGCTTTTTACTGAAAATTTCATATGTTTCCATTTTCTTAGCTGATGAAGAAGGAATAGACGTGTTTTTATACAGGGGTAGTGCAGAAACATATGTACAATGATTATACATGTATAGGTGCATGATTAAATATTTTCTTTAATAGAGAAAATTATGGATAGAAATTTATGATTTTTGTAATACACCGCAAATGGGAGAAGACCTCGCAAGATATGTCACAGACTCTGTGACATATCTTGCGAGGTCTTCTCCCCCTATTTTACATCTAATTAATTGCAACTTGAAAAATTAATAACTTTCTTAGCTTTAATCTGATTTGCTCAGGTTTCACTGATGTGTTTCTCTTATTTTTCTGCTGTAAAAACCAACTTGATATCAGGGTCAACTTCCCCTTTAATGTAGCAAGAGAGACCTTCTAGGCTTCACACATATCAGTTTATTTGATTTAAACATTCTTTTGGATCAGTGTGTATGTAGTGGAAGGAAAACAGAGAGCAAGCGAGCGAGAGACAGAGAGAGACAATGACAGAGAGAAGGGGAGGAGGAAGAGGAGAGAGAGAGAGAGAGAATGTGGAGAAAGATTTGTCTTTAATAATTGTACTGTAATAAACACCCTGTAGAATTATGTAAATGCCAAAAATGAGGCAGGTATCTGTGGTATGTGACTGCCAGGCTGGAATGTACTATTCATATGTTAATTGTACAGATACAAAGCAAGCACCTCTATTATGCCTTGTCAGATGGTAAATGGATGGGTTTACATAATCCTGACAATATTTTTGGCTACTTTTGAGAAATCAATACAGTTTTCACAATTAAATAACTTATTAATGAAATGACCACAAGACACTCAATTGCACCTCAAGAAAATTATATATACTTAAAATTACATCATGTAAATTTGAATTGAATTGAATAAAACATTTTTTAGTTATCAAAGTCAGAAGATAAGAAAATGGTTTCCTTTACATAGAGAGCATGGGGGGGGGGGCAAAGCGTTGTCAAAGGGCACTTTGGAATTTCCATTTCAGTGGGTATGACACCCCCTTCCATGGACAATTTTGTAAGTTTTTATATTTTTGGAATGTACATCCATAGCTCTTCCTTCTCACAAAATTTGTTCCCTGGGCTTCATGGGGATAAATTTACCCCAACTTTTAGTGGCCGTCTGACATCCCATCCCGACGGAAATTTGTTGTCATTTGTGTGTGTGTGCGCATGGGTGTGTGTGTGTGTGTGTGTGGGGTGGGTGTGGGTGTGCGTGTGTGTGTGCGTGTGTGTGTGGAGGTGCCGTGGTCCAGTGGTTTAAGGCGCCTGACTGGAGATGCGAGGATCGGGCGTTCGATCCCCGGCACGGCACATATGCCCTTGAGCAAGGCATTTTATCTACATCGCCCTTTTATCGTACATCAAATAAATGAAATGCAAAAGGCATATTGATACCAGCGTGTGCATTTGTGTTATTAAAAAAAAAAAAAAAAGTGTGTGTGTGTTTGTGTGTTTTATTTGTGTTTTTTTTTTTGTTGTTGTTGTTTGGGGGGGGGGGGGGGGTAATGTCCAGTCATACTACTTCCTATTGACAAAGTTCGGTGCATGAGGGAGATGGGGTGAAATCGACCCGACTTTGGGGTCTCTATTGGGGCTCTGGGGGGCTAAACCCGACGGCTACGGTCAGGCTGACAACCTTTTGTCAATGACTTAGATGGTCTAAGTAACTTTACAGTGTCAAATCTTATGAGTAAAATAGAGTGACTATTTACAGGGGCGGATCTAGCTTTTTATAAAGGGGGGTTGGGGGCGGTATGCGAGGGAGCGGAGCGAGCGAGGGGGGAGGGTGGGGAGGGGGGTGTCCCCCCCTCCCACAGTAGGGAGAATTTTTGAAAATCTGTGTGTGAAAATGGCGTTTTCTTGCATCTAAAACACCACTATTTTTGGTATAGAGGTCATTGCCAAATAACCCCCCCCCCCCCATGAAAATTTGTAAAATTTAGTTGCATTTTCCTGCAATGTAAGGCCAGTTGACAACACAGATACAAAGAATTGGGGACCTTGGAATAAGCACTGTCAGCCTAATACTTTTCTTATGAACAGCTTGTCACTGATACTCACTGGACTATGCCAACTGTTTTGCATGATTCAAACATACCTTCCAGTAAAGAAAGATGCGAGACTGGATTGCCGCAACCTCTTTGCCCTATTTGCAGGTTCCATAATGCTTGTCACTCAGACTGATAAAAAAGTGAGCAACTTGAACAAGTAATCCAGGAAATGAGCAGCCCAGCTCAGCGTTGCCAGGTCAAATCTTCACAAAATCCCCACCCAAACGACACTTCAAAAATCCCCAAAGTTGCCAAATTTTAGACAGAAAATCCCCAAATTCGTTTTACATAAAACTCAATATTATTTTCATTCCCAAATATTTATTTTTCATCCACAAAGACTTCAAAAATCCTCAATTTTTTTTTTTAATTTGGGGATTTTTGGGATGAGAATCCCCACATGGCAACGCTGGCCTAGCTTGTCACTTCGGCGGTGGCCCGTGTCCTCAAAAAAGATCTGATTGGGGGGGGGGGGGGGGGGGCAAGGGACTCCGTGACATTTGTTCGCCCCACCCCCCCCTCCCTTCCTCCCCCCCCCCCCACCAAAAAAAAAAGAAATAATAGTAATAATAATAATATAAAAAAATAAAATAAATACATAAATAGAATAAAATAAAATTACAAGTTTAAAAAAAAAGATAAGATAAAAAAAAAATGGTCCGGATTTTTTTTGGGGGGGTTGCAACCCCCCAACCCCCCCCCCCCCCCCCCTCTCGATCCGCTTCTGATTTAGGGACAGCCTCCTGGCCTAAATGGTCGATCTCTACGTGAGGTAGAGATCGATGCTCTGCCCACGATTAGGTTCCTTTATCATGTTGATAGATGGAGTTACGACATGGACGTCTTTTTTTTTTCTTCTTCTTTTCTATCTCTCTTTCTTTCTTTCTTTTTTTTTTTTTTTCTTTTTGCCCCCAAATGGCGTTCGAATTCTTTGCATTCAGAACACCCAGGTGCTCATCGGGATTGAATAGAAATGTTACGTAATAGTGGCCCCAAATCACGGGTTGTCGTGACTCTTTCTATATAGGGACTCTACCCACGATCAGTGCCATCCATATTGTGTATGAAGGGCTCTGCCCAAGATGGTGCCAGTGCGCCCTCAATTGATAGACCCTTTATAAAATTTGGAGAGCGAACATAGCAGATAAAATCTTACCTTGGTGTGCATGTAAGAAATCAATGACCTCAGTCAGTCCAGTAGTATTGGTATCGATATCATGACTGGCGCTGCGTTAGGTATGAATAGAGAATTAAGGAATACAAAATATCATTTTTGAGAAGTTGCCACTTGTGAAAGGGAAAGAAAAAGGGGGTATATTCTCATTAAAAATTATCGTTTAATCAACGAGTTATGGATTTTAAGAGATTTTACTCACGAAAATACTGATAAAATTGTATAACAAAAAAGAAGACACACAAAAAGAAATTGTATATACTTCGTATTGCGTTATGTTTACAGGGCCCAACTAAGTACAATAGTATCTAACTACTGACGGGGCTACTCTGTTTTAAGAATAAATAAATGAACAACTATATAAACAAATTAATAGCTAAATAAATGAATAAATCAATCAAATATAATAAGGTAGATAAATGAATAAATGAATAAATAAATAAATGACACTAGCTGAAGCTACAAAATTCTGCAATATGCCTTTGATGGTATTCTTGGCATCGGCTCTTTCCCGTTTGTTTTTCTCTTCCTTCTCAAACTTCTATGAATTTCAGTTCGGTGGGCTGTCGACATGACTGGGCCAGATTATCCCGTTATGGGCATGTTACATTTCTTGGCACCGTTATGCTCACCAGAAAACGAAGACGGCACAGCCAATAGGATGTCCTGTGGTGGGATCGAATTGGCTTAGATCCAGGTCTTCATCACTGTCGTCTTCCTCACCGCTACTTCCCTGCCACTCGACTCTCTCAGTATAACCACGTTTGCCATCTAAGTAACAACAAGCAAGGAAATTTCACGTAATATGCTTTCATTAGGAGACCATTATCAGTGATTAGGGATGTCAAAACAGGAGAGATGTTAGGTAACATGTGTCGATTTTATTTTTCAAGAAGATAATTAGGAAGTTAACTCACTTTTAAATCAAAACTAAAAGCATATCTTTTCATTTAAGTACTCACCATAGTTATAAGCACATCAGGAGCTCTTGCAGCGCAGTAGAATATATATACATAGTTTCTGCGCTTTATAAATCATTATTATTATTATTATTATTAAGAGGAAAACATATCCTCACGTTTTTTGACTGGGATAACAAAAATACAAACTAACCAAAAGCAATGTTCCAATTTGAAAATATGGCAAATTGATGTGAGAAGGAACATAACTATAGATGAGGAGGGGTGCATAATTTTGAAATGCTAGAAGAAAGGGGCTCGGCAAGAATAATTATGCGTTCATGATATAGGAACTGAGAAACATAAGGGATGCCTCCTGCATCCATCAGTGCGGTTGCATTCTCTTTGAAAAGGGAAATTGTGAAGACTAGATGCACGCGCAAAGCCAAATACCGTATAAATACATACAAATTTTGATACACATATTAAAAATAAAATGCAATCATTACGACCCCAGCTTTTAGCACGGTGATCATGATACGGTGCTTGAGCATTAATAATGTTTTTCCCCTACTGAGTAGCGATTTACTTCATGTAGATTTATGTCTTGCAAGAGGACAACATTTCCGTGACAGGAATACGAACCCCGTACCTTGGACTTCATAGTCTGGGAATGTATCCATCAGACCACGGCATCTTAACATTGAAACTCTGATAAAGACATCATCATAATGATAATAAACAAGTATCATTAGAGAATTAATCCTCAACACTGAAAGAAATTCCCTTCATCTTTCAATATTCCTCACCCAATTGTGCGGTTAGTTCAGCAATCGCTCTTTCAGTATCGGGTTCATCAAGGCCTCGGTTGTCGATCACAAAAATATTCCTGGTGATATCAGCTAGCTTTCTATACATGGTGTGCCCTCCAGCCTTTTCCTGGCCTGCAGCCTGCTGCCATTTTGAACGTCGTAGTTTCCCTTTAGCGGCAAACTTGAGCGAATTGATCAGCGATGTCTTTCCACATCCCGTCCGGCCAAACAGCCCTGGTGTTTGAATAGGAAATGTGAAAAAAAAACAGACGAATGTGAAAATGTGAATCATGCAGGGGCAGCAGAACGTCTTCTGAGGGAAGGGGTAATCGTTAGAGAATCATTTGAAAAATTGTAAACTAGGGTATAAGCACATAATGGCCAATCGTACTTGTTTGATTGTTTGATTTTATTTCTGCGTTCAATAGCATGATGCAAAATAATATAATTTCACAGAAAAAAAAATACATAAACACATTTTCAGATATTGACAATTTACTTCTAAATACAAAGAAATTGTGTATATGGGAAATTAACATTTTACAATTAAAAGAATTTTGAACGCAGGAGACCACCATCATGAGCGAGTTGCTGGATGTCGATGGCGGCCTCAAAGTAAAAAAAAAAACATTGAACTGAACAATTGAAGAAAAGAGGTCATGAGGCTGCAGTGCTAGTGCAAGTGCGTTGGGGTAATAAGTGTATTCATGAGTTGTTGTATGGATTAATAATTAACTATGATTTTTACATAGATGGTCAATGTGGTGGATTTGAGTATAACGATATTACTATTATTAGATTGCGCTTCATAGTTACTTTAAAAACGTAAATTGAGGAGCACTTCAGCAGGGTGCACTGATTCCATCGCTGGAGAGGCGAATCTCTTACCTTTTTTTTTTGTTTTTTTTTTTGTTTTTTTTTTTTGTGGGAGAGGAAAATTTCATTATTGTGTTAAAATTATAGATGGCATCAGCCCCCAGACGACCGGTCGTGCCGCTGAAAAGACGGCATGACCGGTCATTGCACAGGACGACATGGGATGCAATCACAAATGAGTTTACGTCTAGTACGGAAATCTAAGAATAATATCAGTTATCATGACGGAATGATAAACAAGGCTAAGTTGTGTGGATAATTTACTGCAAAGAACACAATTAAATCGACAGTGATTTAGAAACGGAAACCATAGGATTTTGTATGGGAGGGTAAAAATGCCACTCGTGACCCCCCCCCCTCCCCCCCCCCCCCCCCCCCCCCCCATCTGAATGTTTGAAATAGTCCAAGACCTAGAATCAGAGCCAAAAGACGGAATCTCGATAAACATGTTAACAAGATTCCAAAAATTTAGAAAAGTTTTATGCTCAAATTTGTTATGCTTATCGCATCATATCCATGTATTACGACATTTTCTTTGCTATGGCTACATCGGTTTGTTGCGCAACATCGGTTTGTTGCGCAACATCGGAATTTCCAGCGCTCCAGTGTAGCATAAATATAAGGAAGGATTATCAGTCTGATGTTTGTTCTTTGGTGTTCAATATTGGTAATTAGCAAATAACATTTCTTTCTTTGTTTTTTTGACACGAGAAGAAATCCTGATGAAATTCCGTCTTGTCACACGTTTACTACTGGCTCACACCAGTAATTCATTCTGTTTAACCCATCAGTAGCCAACGGGTTATAGGCATGGTTCTTTACCAAAACTGTTATCCAGCAACTGACGAACCATAATTTCAGCAAAGCGTCAATTAGGACTAACGTAATATCTGTTCACTCATCGAGAAACAATATCAAAATGAATTCCATTACCATGATTACGCTTTTTAAAAACATTATTCCACATAATCATCATAGACCCAATTTTTAGAGAGGCTTACACTCTTAAAATGTTGGGTAAATTTAGTTGGTAACTGCTGGTTGGTTAAAAATATTCCCAATTCTGGGCTATTATTAACCAACTGGACACTCGAGTGGTGTAACCAATATTGGTCAATACTTTTTACCTAAATATTGGGCATATATTTACCAACAGTATTTGGTAATTATGGGTTGGGTACTTGTTGCCCTGTAGTTGTGTAATTTTGTCACATTTCCTTTGCCAGTTGGGTAAATTTTGTTGGGTAACTGATGGTTGGTTAGAAATTCGCTTTGCCCAACTTGTGGTAAACTGGTAAATATTTTTACCCAATATTGGGGAAAACACTTATATGAATATTCATGAATTTTTAGTAGCGTATAGTTTGGAGTGGCCCGATTTACTAACTCACCGAATGCATGAAAAAATATAAAGGGGTATATATTAAAGAGCTTGCACTAGTTTGCACTAACTGGATAGGATAGGACTAGGATAGGATAGGTTAAGATATAGGATAGGATAGCTTAAAATAGGATAGGTTAGGATTAGGATTGATTAGGTTAAGATCCAGAAGGACGTAACAAGCAGATTTCATTTTTTTTTTTTTACCTAGGTTGGAGGAAAAAGGAAACAATAAATTGGGCAGCTGAATTTGCCCAACCACATGATATTTGTTACCAAAACAGCTGAACAAATAGAGGGTTGGGCAATCCTATTGGGTAAGATTGGTTGGGCAATAATTACCCAACTGAGAATATAACCAACAGTTGGGCAATTGTAGAGTTGGGTAAAATCTAATGGGTCGCCAACTGATGGGCAATTTAATTTGCCCAACAACATAGTAAAATGGATTGTCCAACATCAGTTGGGCAAATTTTAACCAAAAGTTGTGTGGACAGTATGTTGCCCAGTGTTGGTTAAAAATTGGGCATTTTTTTACCCAACTTTTTTAAGAGTGTACGAAAAGCTCCAACCATAAATAGCAGAAATTGAACGAAATTTTTGAGAAGAAAAAATGACAACAACAATGAAAGGGGAACAGTTATCTATTTACTACATTCAGATATGCTTGAAGTCAGAAATCGTACTGTTTGATAATTCAATATACTGTTAGAATCTTTTTCTGCACCCTCAAGGGGTATTTTCTAAATAAAATTTCGAAAAGTTAATTTCTCTTTAGTTATTACCTATATAAAGATTGTCCGGGAATTCAACTTTATCCGCACATGGTGCACTGCCTGGTTTATATTCCAACACTCCTTGCCGCATATCAGCGATTTCCTTTGTCAAATCTTTACCGCTTACAGAAGCCGTGGTCATTTTGGATATCTATAGTATAGACTGAAGCGATCTAGTTAAAATTGAGAGAAATCTGTCTTCATGCTGCTAGTGATGCAAAGTACTTTCTTGATTTTATCCTGAGGGATACAAGGTTTTTATGATAAATTTACGCCGTCACATAATGAAGCACGATGAACCAAATTGATTAACATACTAGAGGGCGGAGTTAATTTGCATAGTCTACGCCCCACAATCACGTTACTGATGTGGAATTCCCAGTTTCCCGAGAAAATAGTATGCTAGCATTTTGGGGGGGCCATGATTATTCTCCCCTAAAGGCGCAATAGATTATGAAGTGTACTCAGGGATTCCGATTCATCGAGGAGGGGATTTATCCTAAACTGCCTCCTAAATATTTCACACATCTATGATTTTAGTTTACAAATGGCAAGATATACATTAGAATATCATGAAAATTATTCATAACAACTGCACTTGTTACAATAGTTTCGCTTTGTTTTTTGTTTGTTTGTTTTTGTTTTGTTGTTGTTTTGTTTTGGTGGTTGTTTGTTTTTATTTGTTGTTTGTTTTTTTTTTTTTGCTTTTTATACCAATCACAGTGTCCCCTCAAAGGCTGGCTCCGTACTACGCCACTACGAAGAGGTGACAAGTATAGTTTTCGAATACCGCTGTTCACCTTCAAATTGTATCATCACTCAGACAATCGATATATCTCTCTTCAGCCGTCTCACGTTACCCTTTCCCATTACCATATTCGGTATGACACATCTTAGTACTTAGTATTGTACGAGGGGGAAAACCCAGTCTTGTTTGTATCATGGATATGATATCCATGCTCTCATTTCACATTCCAGTATTACGACATACCAGTACAATTTTAATTAATGCGGGGCGGTGATGACCAATCTTCTTCGTTTCCTTTCGATTGTGAGTCGAAATATTTCTAATAAAATATTCAGAATATGAAAATTCAACAAAATCACTGTACCATAAGTCAGCCTTTTGCTTAATGATTTGTGATTATGACCAATTTGATTGAAATAACATATACATGTATATACAGCCCTGGAAAAAAAATATTGGACCAGCTCCTTATAAAGGCCTATACAGCAAGTGTTGGCTATATCAGTAATTTAATTTTCAGAATGATTTCTAGTAGCTAACTCCTAATGAGTGGATGAATACTCCCCAAAACAATTAGCTTGTGCAATAACTAATCCCTGTGACAATTACCACCAGGGTAAATTACCTCTAGGACAATTAACCCCGGACAATTTTCGCTATAGGACAATTACTTCTAAGGGCACCCCAACGGGTAGATAGTTCACAACAACTAACAGAATGTAAATATCCTAGATGCTAACTGTCCTCAGGGATACTCTCCAGGAGTAGGGGTTTTGGGAAAAAATACCTGACAGAAGTGTTCTGGAGATAATTGTCCAGGAGGTATGCCTGATTCTCTCCCAAAGCCACGTTCACTCCTCTGGAGGCAGTTTGTTCAGTTCTTGGTGGAAAGTTGCTACATTTGATGATAGCAGCCATGCCTTGTAGCATGCTGTCAACATGGTGTTGCATTTTTTTTTTCCTAACAGCGGGTCATTCATGCTGCAAGAATGTTTTCTTGTTTCATAAAATTATTTTTGATACATTTTATTTTTATGTCACACGCATTGGTCTCAGTATAATAATGAGCAGGCCATGGTGCTCAGACCAAGAGAAGTAACACTTGCAATCCATCGTCTCAGACATTTATAGTCTATTAGGTGGTCCAAAAATTCTTTCTCATGGGAAAAAAAGGGGTGTGGTAATTGTCTGGGAAATTTGTCAGGGACAATTTGTCCTGGCTGTAGTCGTCCTAGTGGTAATTGTCCTGGGATAAAAGTCATAAGGGTAATCGTTCTAGTTATTAGTAGTCCATTAATCATGAATTAGCTGTTGATAATCATTTTCCTACTTCCATAGACCATGGGCTTAACATTACTCATTACAAAAATTGCCAATATCAATATTGAAGACCTCCATTACTCCCCCCCCCCCCCCCCCATTCGGACACATGCTTTTTTGTCAACCTTAAATCGCTCTAAAGTATAGATCAATCTATTTTGAAATTCAGCCCCATCTGTATTTGGTTTTCTATATATAATACTAATAACTGTAGCCTGTCTATTAACAAATATTTCTAGCCATTTTGATTCTGCATGTATAACATTGCCATGTAAAATTTAATAATTTATTGAAAAATGAATGTAAGCCCCAACACCACCACCCCTAACCTTGGAGTCACCGCAGCTGACTTCTAAATTATACCCATTCATACCCAAAGCATCCAAAAATGAAAAAAACTTCAGATATTTCAACTATATGAAATTTTGACTCCTGGCATTGCTCATATAGAGCAGTCTAAGTTGATCAATATTTTTGTTAAGTGTTGATATGCGATACAGTAAAGGATTTTGTACACCCATCTTTAAACGTATTGTCAAATTCAGCTGGAGTTAAGTTGTACGATTCTACATGAAGGTTGTTAACATCAACATCAGGGTTATGAATGATAAAAAGGTTATAAAACATGAAGTCCGAAGTTGTCATATTTCACATCTGTAATCCGTACATCAAAGAGGTCATCTGCAGATCTGTGAGTTTTGTAAGAGTCGTCATTCATCTTGCATATGACAATGCCGTGCTTTGAAGTAACACGCCTTTACATCAGGGGCCTTCTTGGCTGCCATAAGAATCATGTAGTTCTTCACTGATATAGACTCCTCTGTAAGCATCCTTCCCTTTAAGTTTAAACCTATTATCGTACAGCTGGACCCGCTTTCTTGTTGTGGTAAATCTGGTAATGATCTGTCTTGGTCTTAGTTTTTCTGGCTGTCTACCATTTCTACAATATAATATTGATGTTCGATACCAGACCATTATTAATTACTATGCAAACATTCTATCATTTGGTCATATGATATAATATAGACTTTCGATATCAGACCATTAAGGCAACTAACCTATACTCCAGTTACTAAAAGTATTGTCTGCACTGTTCATTGTGCAATCACTTTTAACGATACGAATCTTATTATGATGTACATTCTCCTCTCTGTTTTTTTTTTTTCTTGTTCATGGGTTTTCCCCAAAGCCCATTTCTCAAAACAAACTTCCCCGCTTTCTAAATCATCTCCCATAAACGTAGAAAATTAGTTTTTAAGGAAAATGATGACAAATGTTGAATAGATGAACAAATAAGAATGTTTAATAATACAATTATTTATGTACATTTATCTGATTGAAACAATATCTCCCGCTGTATTTCAAATAAAATTCCTCTCGCTCTCCCTCCCCCATACTCCATTTCCGTCTGGCGTGTTAGCTCTGACTAGTCTTTCGTACCTATTACGTGGTCGACTCTCCACCCGCCCTCATCAACATCAATCCGAAATAGTTTATGGAAATTATTATATTCAGCATCAATAGCCCTCCTGTACCCGTTTCTCTCGGTATTGGTCCTTTAGTTTCTGTAAATAAAAGTGAGACGCTAACTAGATGAAACAGATTTGAAAAAATATTATGCGTAAATGACTACATAAAGCTGACTTAAAAACTGTTGAACAAAGAGAGAGATAAGGAAAGGTCGATCAAGTCTCGAACGTTTGCCTGTTCCGGCTGATGTCACCCCGTTTCCCAACGTTGTCAACCTCTGATATACTTATCACCTTTCATTTTAAACATGTCAACCGTCTTCCGGATAATCTCTGTCGGGTTCTCCATCGTTCACTATTTATTTTCATGCATGGGTTTTCTCCCAAGCATGTTGCTCAACCTGACGTGAAGAGAGGGGGGGGGGGGGGGGGGGGGGGGGGGGGGGAGGGGAGGGGGAGAGGAGGGGGGAGGGGGTCTGATTTCAATTGGCATGTTTGCGCTGACATGAGATGAAAGATCACAATGGATATGTGAATGTAAGTATACAATTTTCACAAATTTGGTGCCAAATAACCTTCTCTCTCTCTCTCTCTCTCTCTCTCTTCCTCCTCTCTCTCTCTCTCTCTCTCTTCTCTTCTCTTCTCTCTCTTTCCCCCCTCTCACTCCCTCTCTCACTCTCTTCACTTCTGTTCTCCCTCTCCCTCTCACTCTTTCTCTTTCTTTCTCCCCCCCCCCCCCCTCTCCCTTTCTCACTCCCATCTCTCTCTGTATACAATTCATCTCTCACCTCTCTCAATAGACCTCTAGGAAGGCAAGAGCCATTTTATCAATCGCTCCAAATGAAGCTATCTAAACGTTTCTAAAATTGTGTTTTATTTTCATGTATGTACTATTTGATTTTTTATGCGGGAAACAAACCAAACCAAACCAACTTGTATTGACAGTCCTAAATGTGCATCGCTAAAGGAGAGGGTGTTGGTATGACTACCCCCATTCAAAATCAACAGTCGGAAATTTGGGGATGTTTTGAACCCTGCCCGTAAAATTTGAACTAATCTTGGTATCATTTTCCCATCTTTATTGTCGTTTTCCCTTTTTCTTCTCACTGAACCCTTAAAGATCACGTTTTTAAAATATAAATCCTAAGAATCATCTACACGTATGCAGTGACGTAGCGCGACTGTAGCCATCGAGCTGGCATTGACACAATATGGGGGGGGGGGGGTACAAATCTTATTCGATGAAATCAAATTGGATCAAATAAAGTCAATGTATTGAATTAGAATCCACGATTTCGGATTATCATCACCATACAAATACGATGGAAGATTGAAAACAGGTTGCAGATGATCAAAGTGGAATATCAATAATTAAAAACTAACAAAGCAACTACAATTTTTTTTTTTAAAGCAACACAAGAGGAGGCAAGTACAATGGTATAATCAGGAAAGTACACTATACATGTAGGCTTCCTGCTAAACTCTTCCTACTTTTATAGATAATTTAGCTAGTTTGAGCATGTATTATTTCTTATTCTGTCACTGTACATATTGCTGATGGAGTTGACACAGATCTTGCTTATACTCTGCATTATACAATGTTATATAAATAAACATGTTTAGTTTGCTCATATCTTTCAGTGAAGGTACTGTGGTATTATGTTACGAAATAGTTTTTCTCTTTGCTCTTTGTATTATGGACATCGCATAATAAAATGAAAATCATGTCATGTCTATTGCGGACAAGCATATTCTTCAAATATTTTTCATGCATTTTCTCAGGTGTGACAGAATTACATCTCCAAAAGATCGACGCGATAACAGTTTCAAAATAAAAACAACAAAGAAAACATAGCATTCACCCTATTACCTGAATTCATGACATACCCTATACTTATTCACTCATGATGGTTTAGATTTTCTTTGTAATCAGAGAATATATATATATGTAAAGTTGATTCTGTTGAAAAATTTCAGGCTGATGATGGAATTTGCATGACTCCGAAACATGTGCCATTCCTAAAATGCTATGTTTTCTTTGTTGTTTTTATTTTCCATTACATCTGTTCTCTAAATCCCCCTTTTTAATTTTTGCGATGAATGAAATTCGAATTATTCACAATTACACCGATTAAGGGTAGGGGTCGGAGGAGGTCCATTCATCTTATTTTCTCGTCTTTTCCCCCTTCTCTCTTTCCTTTTCTCTCTTCTTTCTTTTTTTTTTCATAAAGAAAAACATTCTTCATGTTTTCGCCATTCGATAGGGGAGGGGGGGGGGGGGGGGGTAATGCTCCCTGTAGCTACGACACTGCTTGTATGCATTATTGAAATTATCATTCCTTGTTCATGGGTTTTCCCCCAAAGCCCGTTTCTTATAAAAACTTCCCCGCTTTCTAAATCATCCCCAATGAACGTAGAAAATTGGCTTTTAGGGAAATGATGATACATGTGAATAGATGAACAAATAAGAATGTTTAATAATACAATTTTTAATACATTTATCTGATTGAAACTTAATATTTCCCGATGTACTTCAAATAAATTCCTCTAGCAACCCCCCCCCCCTCCCCCTTCTCCATTTCTGTCTGGTGTGGTATCCCTAGTCTCATGTACCTTCTTAATTACGTGGCATACTCTCCACCCGCCCTCATCAACATCAATCCAAAATAGTTTATGGAAATTAATATACATTATAGATATTCAGCATTAATAGCCCCTTGCACTCGTTTCTCTCTGAATTGGTTTTTCATTCTTTGTTGATGAAATTGAGTCGCTAAAGCCTCGGTCACAAATACCATTAAGAACTGCTACGAACGCCGTACGAACGATTTTTAGACCATTTCGTAAGATCTTCTCAAGAAGGCCGTTCGTAAGTTCGCAGCATGGTCGATGGTTTTGTCCAAGATTTTTTTCAACGTCGTACGAAACCCCCTCTTCGTATTAAAAGGCAGCCATACGAACGTTGTAAGAACATCGTAATAACCACGCAAGATTTTGTAGGGTCGAGAGAACGATGATCGTAAGAACGTCTTAAGTTGTTCATAGACTCTTGGTGTTTGTAAGGCATTCACAAGGTGCTCGTAAGGCGCAGGTACACAGTTTGTGCAATTGATGAGTTTTAGGGGGTATAAAGCCAAACGCGCGAAGTTCAGATCCTCACTCTGTTCATGGTGTTCGACGAGGAAGCATCTCATGTCGAAGAAAATATACAAAAATTCCTAAGATCTTCTTACAAATGACTTGAGAGTGCCGTGAGTTGCAAGTACGACTACCTAGCGAGAACAAAAATCGGGAGATGGCCGTAAGTCTGACGAAAGAATAACTCAAGGCATTCTTACGAAAACGTACGAACTCTAGGGCCATTGTATAACCGAAAATCACTTCGTTTCTCAAGAAGGTCTTAAGTTGTTCTTGCAAATTAAACGGCGTTCGTACGAACTTCTTAAGAACGCCGTAAGAATTTATGCCCCATCTACGAATCTCTACGAACTCCGGAATTCGTACGAACAGTGAGATTCGTACGAACGATGCGTTCGTACGAACCTTTGTGACCGTAGCTTAACTAGCTGGAAAAGATTTGAAAATATATTACGCGTAAATGATTGTGTAAAGCCAATTTGAACTGTTGAACAAAGAGAGAAAAGGAAAGGTTGACTGAGCCTCGAACGTTGACCTGTCCTGTTACGGCTGAATGTCACCCTGTTTTATAATGTTGTCCCCCTCTTATATACTTATCACCTTTCATTTCAAACATGTCAAACGTCTTCCGGATAATAATCTCTGTCGGGTTTTCCATCGTTCACCATTTATTTCCAATCATGGGTTTTCCCCCAAGCATGTTGCCCAACCTGACGTGAGGAGAGGGCGGGGTTTGAGGTGGATGAGGGGGAGGGAGGACGGGGAGAGGGGGGAGGGGGTTTGATTCAGTTGGGCTGTCATATATGAAAATTTTAGATAATTCATAAAATTTGTATCTAAAAATGTGACCTTTAAGGGGTCAATAAGAAAAAAAAAAGGGGAGGAAGCAACAGAAAAGACGGGAAAATGAGACCAAATTTAGTTCAAAATTTACGGGCAAGGTTCAAAACTGTGACATCCCAAATTTGCCGACTGCTATGAATGGGGAAGTCATACACCCTACACACCCTCTTCTTTAGCGATGCACCTTCAGGACTGTAAATACAAGTTGGTTTGGTTTGAGTTATTTTCCGCATAGAAATGCGAGTACATAAATATAAACACAACTAGAGAAACATTTAGAGAGCTTCATTTAGATTGATTGATAAAATGGCTCTGAGCCTTCTTTCATAAACCTTATTATCGATAATAACTGCAACAGCTCTATGACAAATTTGCTGAAACCTAATTAAATTCAGTTATTTCAGTAGCTTAAAAGAATGATCGTAATTTGTTATTTAATAATGAGTTTTATGAAACAAGGCCCAGATCTTCCTAGCGGTCCAGTAGAGATGAGAGAAGAATAATATACAAAGAGAGGGGGGGAGGGGAGAGAGGGATACGGGGAGAGAAAAAGAGAGAGAGAGAAGAGAGAGAGGGGAGAGAGAAAATAGAGAGAGAAAGAGAGAGAGAGAGAGAGAGAGAAGAGAATAGAGAGTGAGAGAGGGGAGAGAAGAGAAGAGAGAGAAAGAGAGAGAGAATAGATTTAGAAAGAGTGAAAGATGGAGAGGGTAGAGAACGAAAGAGAAAGAAGAGTGATAGAGAGAGGAGTGAGAAAGAGAGAGAGAGAGAGAAGGTTATTTTGGCATCAAATTTTGTGAAAATTTTGTACTCACGTTCACATAACGATGGGAGCCTTTCATTTTGTTTTAAGTATTAGAGCGATTGATAAAATGGCTCTTGCCTTCCTAGAGGTCCAGTGAGAGAGGTGAGAGAGGAATTGTATAGAGGGAGAGATGGGGAGTGAGAAAGGGAGATGGAGAGAGAAAAAAAGAGAGAGAGAGAGGGAGAGGGAGAACAGAAGTGAAGAGAGTAAGAGAGGTGATGAGAAAGAGAGAGAGAGAGAGAGGGGGAGAGAAGGGGGAGAGATAGAGAGAGAGAGAAAAAAAAAGGAGATATTTTTGCACCAAATTTGTGAAATTTTTTTATATTTACGCTGTTACACACCATGGTAACCTTTCATCTCATCTGTCAGCCCATATGAAATCAGAGCCCCCCCCCCCCCCTCACATCAGGTTAAGCAACATTTCTAAGGATAGAGACATTACTTTTCTGTCAAAAATTTGTTTTGATATAATTTGCCTTTGCTTTGTTGTATTCTGTTCCTATTATATTAAACATGCATGCCTCTGTTGAGTTTTGTTTTGTTTTGTTTTGATAATAATAATTCTATTTCAATAAATTTGATTTTGAATTTGAAATTGCTCGGGGAAAACCCATGCATGGAAAAGGAAATCAAGTTTGTATGACGAAACTAGAGAGGAGACTGTACACCATAATGAGGAAAGTATCGTATTACGTAATTGGATATAAAATTTCGTAGAAGCCGTATATTCTTTTTTTTTTTTTTTTTTTTTTTTGGACCCTCCGATAGGCCATTTTATTTTTGTACAAAAGAATTATGCATTTTAAAGCAAAATAAGTTATACATAATGAATGTCAACAGTTATAAGCGTTTTCTGAACAGCATAGTTGAAAGTAATAACATAGTGAAATTTACAACAAAAAAGGTCATGCATTAAATACAGAACATACATAATAAATAACACCACCAAATAGCAACATAATGAATGAGAATGGTTTGGGAATTGCAATAAAAATTATACTAAACAATCAATATTCTCTCAAAATTTATGAATTTTTAAAATCAAATTTGTCAGTTTTGTTCGCAAGTATACTTACTTCCCTCTCATTTGCGTAACATTTCCTGATAAATTGCTTAATTGTCTGTATTCTTAATCTGTTGTGTAAAGATAAGAAAGAGCTACTACGGACTGGTCTTCTTTTTGAGTATATTGCTATTTTTTTTTTTTTTTTTTTTCTTGTAGGGGATCAATCACTATAAATATATAAAATCAATCCTAAACCGTTTTCTATTTGGGTTTAGGCCTATGGTTGTGTAGTATGAAGGAAATAAATAACTGAACATTCCCCCCCCCCCCCCTCTCCCCCCCCCCTCTCTCTCTCTCTCTCTCCATTTCCTTCTCTCTTCTCTGTCTTACTCCCTTTTCACCCCTCCTTTTTCCTGCCCTCTCTCTCCCTTCTTCTTCACACAGACACACTCACTTTCTTTCACTCTCCTCCTTCCTCCATCCTCCTTCTCTTCATTCTCTTTTGTTTCTACACCGTTTTGCACTTTCACTTTATTTTCACACTGTAGTTTTTCTTGTGGGTTGAGGCATTTGTCCTTCTACCTCAACTCACTTATCAATTCTCTCTTATCAATAATTCGCTTCTCGTAATGATGCTTTATGAATTGAATATTATTGAACGACCCAATAGTCATGATAGTGATTAAGTTATATAAGTTTCTGGACATGTAATATACAAGCTTTTCTTTTAACCATGTCCAAGTGTTTTCAACATCACTTAGGTCAATATTAATTTTTATGCATCATATACTTTACTTATTGATGTTTGATTATGTACCCATATCTATGGAAAAACATCATTGTTATATCATTGTTGTTATGTATTTATTTCATGTTAGGCACTACAGTATTATGTTAATATGATTGAAAACAGTCAATAAAATCTGAAATCTGAAATCTGAAATCTGAAATCTGAAAGCCTGACTTGCGTTCCTTGCGGGTGACTATACGTATAATTACATTGACCAGTCTACATGGTCTATGTCAGGGATTCTTAATCATTTTTTTTTTATAGGCATGTCAGGAATAATCCTGAAACCACGCTGCGTGCCACTGAGTACACATAAGCGTACCAGATTGAGGTCTCTTGCCCAGATATCAACTTTCCGGGTTCTAAAAATAAAAATGAAAAACTGACACTTTTATATTGAAAAAAATGTTATTTCGTAATCAAAATATTTATACTAGCAAAGAGGCCAACCCACTGCCCAAATATGAGGTGTCGGGTGCCCAAATATTGGTAATTTGAAAATTCTCGGGGCCCCCAGCCTCATCCAGCCTCATCCGCCTTGTAAGTACACACCAAGTAATTTTTGAAGCTGATATTTTGAATAGTATATCGGCATGGAACCCGAAAAATTCAGAGCAAAGTACAATTTAGTTATTGGTTCCCTTGAAACTAAATCATATAATCTCACAATTAATTGTTGGCTTACCGAACATTTGTGGGCTTTAACTAAACGTTTAAAAAAAATAATAGAAAAAAACCCATTTCGCCGTAGATCCTTCTTTCTTATGAACGGTGGAAAACCTGATAGAGATCATCCGGAAGCGTCCGGAAGACGTTTGACATGTTGAAATGAAAGTTGATTAGTATAACAGAGGGTAGTTTGCAGGCACAAACCATTGTCAGTCGAAACGCGTAATTATAAAACTACCTTAGGTACCATACTAGGTAGTTTTAGTGTAGATAATAATATCTAAAAGTTTCTAAAGTTGTTTTTATTTATACGTACTATTTGAATTTGTATGCGAAAAATAAACCAAACCAAACCAACTTGTCTTTTCAGTCCTAAAGGTGCATCGCTAAGGGAAAGGATGTTGGTATGACTACCCCATTCAACATTGTTCTAAATTAGCAGTTGGAGAATTTGGGATGTTTTAAAACTTGTCCATAAATTTTGAACTAATCTTGGTCTCATTTTATTGTCGCTTTCCTTTTTTCTTCTTATTGATCCCTTTAAGATCACATTTTTGAAATATAAATCCTATGAATCATCTACACGTATGCAGTGACGTAGCGTGCCTGTAGCCATGGAGTTGGCATTGACACAATATGGGGGGGGGGGGGCGGCGGTACAAATCTTAATCGATGGAATCAAATCAAATCAAATCAGTGTATTGAATCAATATCCACAATTTCGGATGATTATCACCATACAAATACGAAGGAAGACTGAAAACAGGTTACAGATGATCAAAGCGGAATATCAATCACTGAAAAATAACAAAGCAACTACAAAATTCAAACAAACAACAACAAAAAAGCAACACAAGAGGAGGCAAGTACAATGTTATAATCAGGAAAATACAATATAACCATGTAGGCCTCCTGCTAAACTCTTCATACTTTACAGATATTTTACCTAGTTTGAGCATGTATTATTTCTTATTCTGTCACTGTACTGCACACTGTAAAAGATATCTGTATTTTTACTGGCAAAAAAAAAAAGAAAGATTATTTCTATATTTACTCATATTAAAAAGCTAATCTGATCTTATTTGTACATCAATGTCATAGGAAAAAGTAACAACTAAGTTGTATTTTTACATCAAGTTATGGCGACTCTGCTGACGCCAGATTTGGTGTAAAATTACAGAATTTTTTTTTCAATGTGATGGAGTTGACACAGATCTTGCTTATGTCATGGTCCCTACTCTGCATTACATATTTAAACATGTTTAGTTTGCTCATATCTTTAAGTGAAGGTACTGTGGTATTATGTTACGAAATAGTTTTTCTCTTTGCTCTTTGTATTATGGACATCGCATAATAAAATGAAAATCAGTTTCTACGTCTGATTGGCAGGTGGGACATAAGCGTTCATTAACTTCTAAAATTTTGTGGTGTACCTGTTCAATCATAAATTTACTATTGCTTATTGCTATTCTTAGATGTGACTTTTCTATATCTAATAATAAGTATTTTTCTAGGTTATTCTTATATTTCAGGTCCTTTTATGTTCTGAGTTTGCCACAATCAGATACCTCACTGTTTTCGTCGAGAATTCTCTGCCAATGTCTTATATATCTTTTTTGCAGTTTATTGCCAATACATTTTATAGGGTGCATTTTTGAAAATGTATTTTGGTTATCCCATATGTGATCAAAACCTATATCTTTCAGAAATTCTTTTGGTTGTTGACAAAACCCTTTCTTTATTTTCATGTTTGAATGGTATGCAATATTGATCAGACTGTTGGCATTTGAATTTATAACATGTAACCAAAAACCAATCATCAATTTAAACTTGTTATCGACAATGGGGTTTTATCCTAGTTCCGATAAAAGAGCACTGTTCACATGTCTATTGAGGACAAGCATATTCTTCAAATATTTTACATGCATTTTTCTCAGGTGTGACAGAATTACATCTTTCAAAATAAAAACAACAAAGAAAACACAGCATTCATCCTAATACCTGAATTCATGACATACCCTATACTTATTCACTCATGATGGTTTAGATTTTCTTTGTAATCAGAGAATATATATAAAGTTGATTCTGTTGAAAAATTTCAGGCTGACGATGGAATTTGCATGACTCCGAAACATGTGCCATTCCTAAAATGCTATGTTTTCTTTGTTTGTTTTTTTTCAATTACATCTGTTCTCTAAATCTCCCTTTTTAATTTTTGCGATGAATGAAATTCGAATTATTCAAAATTACACCGATTAAGGGTAGGGGTCGGAGGAGGTCCATTCATCTTATTTTCTCGTCCTTTTCCCCTTCTCTCTTTCCTTTTCTCTCTTCTTTCTTTTTTTTTTCATAAAGAAAAACATTCTTCATGTTTTCGCCATTCGATAGGGGAGGGGGGGGGGGGGGGGTAATGCTCCCTGTAGCTACGACACTGCATGTATGCATTATTGAAATTATCATTCCTTGTTCATGGGTTTTCCCAAAAAAACTTCCCCGCTTTCTAAATCATCCCCATTGAACGTAGAAAATTGGCTTTTAGGGAAATGATGATACATGCTGAATAGATAAACAAATAAGAATGTTTAATAATACAACTTTTAATACATTTATCTGATTGAAACTTAATATTTCCCGATGTACTTCAAATAAATTCCTCTAGCAACCCCCCCCCCCCCTTCTCCATTTCTGTCTGGTGTGGTATCCCTAGTCTCATATACCTTCTTAATTACGTGGCCCATTCTCCACCCGCCCTCATCAACATCAATTCAAAATAGTTTATGGAAATTAATATACATTATAGATATTCAGTATCAATAGCCCCTTGCACTCGTTTCTCTCTGTATTAGTCTTTCATTCTTTGTTGATAAAATTGAGTCGCTAATTAAATTTAGATGGAAAAGATTTGAAAATTACGCGTAAATGATTGTGTAAAGCCGACTTGAACTGTTGAACAAAGAGAGAAAAGGAGGGGTTGACTGAGCCTCGAACGTTGGCCTGGCCTGTTACGGCTGAATGTCACCCTGTTTTATAATGTTGTTCCCCTCTTCAAACATGTCAAACGTCTTTCGGATAATCTCTGTCGGGTTTCCCATCGTTCACCATTTATTTCCATGCATGGGTTTTCCCCAATCATGTTGCTCAACCTGATGTGAGGAGAGGGCGGGGGAGGGGGGGGGGGGCTGATTTGTGTAATTAACACATGAATGGTAGATTTGCATGGCAGCCACATAGCCCAGATACTTAACAAGTTCCTCTATCATGTCTATTATGTCTTGTCAACAGGTGCAGATGGACAATGGGTGTGTTTACATAATCCTGACAATGTAATATGACTACTTTTGAAAAAGCAATACAATTTTCACAATTCAATAAATTATTATTGAAATGATCATTTGACTCCAAATTTCACCCCAAGAAAAATACAATACTCCAGATTGTACTAGGTATATTTGACATGAATTGAATGAGACACTTTGGAGTTATTAAGGTTGTAAAGCCGAAAATGGTTTTTCTCTACATCCAGAGCATTTGGGCATCAAAGCTGGGTTTAGTGGCACTTTGTTTTTTTTCAGGGGCGTGTTACACCCCCTCCCCAATGGAAATTTTTGTAAGTTTTTATACTTTTGTAATGTACACCCATAACTCTTCCTTCTGACAAAATTTGGTCCATGGGTCTTAAGGGGAAAATTTGCCCCAACTTTTAGGGGCTGTCTGACAACCCATCCCGACGGATAATTTTGTCAGTTTTGGTGTTTTAGTAATGTATAGTCATACACCTTCCTTCTGACAAAGTTTAGCGCGTATGTTAGATGGGTTGAAATCCACCCGACTTTGAGGCCCCTTTTGGGGGCTCTAGGGGCCAAACCCGGCGGCTTTGTTCGAGCTGACAAGCTTTTTGTGAATGACATGGATAGTCTAAGACCCCGTTCTCACTCACTTTGAAAGTGGACTTTTGGAGCGGTCTATCTAAGACCCGTTCCTCAGGAACGGATCTTAGGTGAGTGTGAACGGTCAAAGTGGTCCAGGAAGTGGTCTTCTGGACCGCTCCAGAAGACCACCTCGGGGAGGTGGTCTTGAGGAACGGGTCTT
Organism: Heliocidaris tuberculata; assembly: GCA_025618425.1. Taxonomy (NCBI): domain Eukaryota; kingdom Metazoa; phylum Echinodermata; class Echinoidea; order Camarodonta; family Echinometridae; genus Heliocidaris; species Heliocidaris tuberculata. The sequence goes on along the minus strand of CM046839.1, from coordinate 27,240,701 downwards.
ATTAAGAGCGGTATGGACCGCTCTAAACGTGCAATGTGAACGAAAGCGTACTTCAACCGGAAGTGAGCCAGTGACGTTCCGCGCACAAAACAAAGCAAAAGCAATCTATCGGGCAGCCGGCAGCACGCTACGGTACATCAGTTTGTATTCCGCGCGAAAAATTTGACCCGCTGAACTGAGCTGCCATAGCAACAAGGCCACTTTGAATCGTGGAGCGGTTTGAGCGAGAAAAACTGCTCGGAGTGTGAACGCTAGCAAACCGTTCCTCAAGACCCGTTCCTCTGGAGCGGTCTAACTAAGACCACTTTCAAAAGTGAGTGAGAACGGGGTCTAAGTAACTTTAAGGAGTCAAATCTCATATGTAAAATGGGGCGACTATTTTGGGACAGGCTCCTAGACTAGTGGGTTTTCCCCAACCGTGTTCTTCAACATGATGTGAGGAGGGGAAGGGAGGGGGGAGGATGTGTAATTATAGTTGGGCTGACAGATGAGATGCAAGGTTACCATGGTTACGTGACTGCGTGAATATACAATTTTCACAAAATGGGTGCCAAAATATTTCCTTTTTCTCTCTCTCTCTCTCTCTCACCCTATTTCTTTTCTCTTCTCTTCTGTTTTCTCTCTCCTCTCTCTCTCTCTATATAGATCTAGTCTCTTGTACCTTCTTAATTACGTGGCCCACTCTCCACCCGCCCTCAGCAACATCAATCCAAAATAGTTAATGGAAATTAATATACATTATAGATATTCAGTATCAATAGCCCCCTGCACTAGTTCTCTCTGTATTGGTCTTTCATTCTTTGTTGATAAAATTGAGTCGCTAATTAAATTTAGTTGGAAAAGATTTTAAAAATTACGCGTAAATGATTGTCTAAAGCCGACTTGAATTGTTGAACAAAGAGAGAAAAGGAGGGGTTGACTGAGCCTCGAACGTTGGCCTGTCACCTTATCACCTTTCATTTCAAACATGTCAAACGTCTGTCGGATAATATACTCTGTCGGGTTTTCCATCGTTCACCATTTATTTCCATGCATGGGTTTTCCCCAATCATGTTGCTCAACCTGACGTGAAGAGAGGGCGGAGGGGGGCTCTGATTTCAGTTGGGCTGACATAAGATGAAATACTTAAAACAAAAATATGAAAGGCTCCCATCATTATGCAAACGTAAGTACAAAATTTTCACAAATTTGGTGCCAAAATAACCTTCTCTCTCTCTCTCTTCCTCCTCACTCTATCTTCTCTTCTTTTCTTTTTCTCTCCCTCTCTCTCACACTCTTCTCCTCTTTCTCTCTCCCCCTTTCCTCTCTCTTTCCTTTTCTCTCTTCTTTTCCGTTGTGTGTATCTCTCTTTCCTCTCTCTCCCTCTTCGTCCTCCTCCTTCCCTCCCCCCCCCCCCCCCTCTCTGTTTCTCTTTCCCTCTCTTTCTCTTCTCATCTCTTTTCTCTCTCCTCTCTCTCTCTCTCTCTTACTTTTCCCACTCTCTTTGTATACTATTCTTCTCTCACCTCTACTGGACCTCGTGGGTTTTCCCCAAGCATGTTGTTCAACAAGATGTGAGGAGGGGGCAGGGATGGGGGAGGATGTGTAATTTCAGTTGAGCTGACAGATGAGATAAAAGGTTACCATGGTTACATGACTGCGTGAATATACAATTTTCACAAAATGGGTGCCAAAATATTCCCTTTTCTCTTTCTCTATTTCTTTTCTCTTCTTTTCTCTTTTCTCCCTCCTCTCTCTCTCTCTCTCTCTCACTCTTCTTTCTCTTTCCTTCTCTCCCCTCTCCATCTTTCACTCTTTCTAAATCTCTTCTCTTCTCCTCTTCTCTCCCCTCTCCCTCCCTCTTTTCTTCTCTCTCTCTCTCTCCCTCTCTCTCTCTCTCTCTCTCTCTTCTCTTTTCTCTCTCCCCTTTCTCTCTTCTCTCTCTTTCTTTCTCTTCCCATATCCCTCTCTCCCTCTCTCCCTCTCTCTTTTTATACATGTTCTTCTCTCACCTCTACTGGACCGCTAGAAAGAACTGGGCCTTGTTTCATAAAACTTGTTATCAGTAACAAGTTACGATCATTCTTATCAGCTACTGAAATCACTGAATTTGATTGGTTTTGAGCAAATTTGTCATATATCTGTAGCAGTTGTTATCGATAATAAGGTTTATGAAAGAAGGCCCAGAGCCATTTTATCAATCGCTCTAAATGAAGCTCTCTAAATGTTTCTCAAGTAATGTTTATATGTGTGCACTATTTTAATTTGTATGCGGAAAATAAACCCCAAACAAAACCAACTTGTATTGACAGTCCTGAAGGTGCATCGCTAAGGGAGAGGGTGTAGGATGTATGACTACTCCCATTCACAGCAGTCGGCAAACTTGGGATGTTTTTCGAACTAATCTTGGTCTTATTTTCCCGTCTTTATTGTCGTTTTCCTTTTTTTGTCTTCTTTAAGATCACATTTTTACAGAAAAATCTTATGAATTATCAACACTAAGACTACCTGTGGTACCTATGGTAGTCTTATAGTTCAGACACTCTGTTATGCGTTTCGACTGACAAGGGTTTGTGCCTGCAAACTACCCTCGCATATACTAATCACCTTTCATTTCCAACATATCAACATTCCGGATAATTTCTATTTTACAACTGCACGACTTGCAATAAATCCCATGCAATCATAAATTATTTGACAAATTTTTTAAATGACACTTTATATACAAAGTTTAAACAACGTCACTAGCAACAAATTATAGCATTAATTTCTGTTCCCCAAATTTTCTTATGCTTCAGTAACTTCACAAATGTTTACTCTGACAAAATTGTCAAAACTCTTAATTTCAACTTTTTGGTAAATCAAGGTTGCTTATATCTACAAAATAAAGTAATGTATATTCTGAATGAAAAAAAAATCTTTCAATTATGAATTATGATATTTCATAATTAATTACGTCATTCCGCAACAAAATAATGTTATGGAATGACATCAAATTCAATTGTGCACAAATTACTTCAACTATGAACCTTTTTATTAGATCAGCTTGATATAACGGTAAACTATGGACTAAAGCAGAGAAAATGAGCTTAATTTAATAATCGAGACATTTTGGGCCCAACTGGTTTGGTATACAAAACAAAATGGAAAAAATGTGATTTATCATTTTGGTTGTAAATGAGATGTTTTTCCTCTTAAGCGTTAACTGTCATTTTATACATCTGAATATTAATCTAGAAGATAGTATTTCATAGAACAAATCATTAGTTGAAATTAATTGATATTATAATACAATAAAATACACAAGAAATTCATAAAACAATCAAATACATTTTTTTTTAAATGGAATTTACTGATTTACATCAGTCTGAATATCATCTAGGCTTGTCAGAAGCTTTATACACGAAATCTACTCTCCATACAGTCTTTAAAAAATCAAATTATTAATAAGAATATGTATTTATCTGAACACCAAGATTACAAATTAAAAATCATGAGGACACAAAAATAGGCCTATAGCAAAACCTTATGGGCCTAACTGCTCTTTTAATCGAAGAGCATAGTGCAAAAACTGTAACTTTTGCACAATTATCGAACCGAAATATTCCACGAAATCCAAGATATAGGGGGATTTAGCTAATTTATAAGAATGATCATTTAGCACAAGTTTTCGTATTGCTATGCAAACATTCTATCATTAGGTCAAATGATGAAATATAGATGTTCGATATCAGACCATAATCAAAAATGACTCCAAAACCGTAACTTATTATTTTTCATCATTAGCTTCCAGAATGGACAATAAATGTGTACTTCCGTAAGAGTTGTGAGCTGATCTTACTTATGGAAGTTATGTTTGATTTTGCTTCAGTTCCTAAAATTTAAGAATGACGACGCTTCAAAGGGCTACTTTGACGAGATTCTGCTGATTAATGATTGTAAGGCTCAGCTTCCACAAAGCATCATTTCTATTGCGTCATTACATGCGCTAATCGCGCTATCCTGTGAAGGCAATTATAAAAGCCATACGCCAGTTATTAATAATGTTGTTTGGACTATTAATTTTGCGGTCACTTTTTAAACAATATCACTCTTTCATCATGTTCATGACGCACAAAAGACCGTACCAGTCACTGACCTGGTCGTAGCGTCGGCAAATGACGCTTCTTGTGAGCCGGGCCTAAGCATGTAAGGGTATTGGATTAAGCTACATTAAACGATACACTGACGCATAGACAGTTGTACCGTTATGTGTAGCATTGTGCTACCAACCGTTAAAACATCAGGAAACTGGATGATAATACGGGAAAGTGGCTGAAGAAGGAAATTAGTGTTAGTCCAGGAAGCTTAAGCACGTTAAGTGATCAGATATTTTGATCCGGTGACATTAACTTCGCTCCGGGCTGTACTTCATCAAAGATACCTGGCTAGTACCGAAGTTGCTATAACGTTATAGGTGAGGATTGCACTGAGAGTTAGGGAATACGTATTATTGGGTCCAGGGGTATGTTCAAATTGTGTAAGAAATTAATCACGGAGCAAAATTGTCGCCAGAGCATGTGTCATACGAACGATGAAACGTAAAGAATTGTACGATTACTGTATTGGGCATCCTGGAAGGTTGATCACCGGATGGAATCTTGGACCTTTAGATCTGTTCACTTCCATGATGCGTTTGAGCTCTTCACGTTTATCAGCCTCTATTTTGCGCAGCTCTTCCTGGAACCGACGTTCCCGCTCTTCTTCCTGGAGCTGCTTCTCACGGGACTCCAGCTTCTGTCGCTCCATCTGAAGTTCACGCCTCTGCTTCTCCATCTCCATGTTCATCTTATGGTCTCGCTCCAGGAACTCCAGCTCCATCCTGCGCTTCTCAAGATCATACTTGAGTTTGTCGACCTCTCTCCGTTCCTCCTCCGTCTTTTGCCAATCCTGACTCTTCTCCGTCCCGTCGACGCTCTGAACTTCTCGACCAGGAGGTACCTTTGCTTTTAGTGTTGCTTTCTCTTTCAGACCCATCTTTGCTATCTCCGCCTTCTGTTCAAGTTCCACACGTTGGTAATGCTTGAAGACAGCCGTATCATCCCCAATGGTCATGCATCTCTCGATTAGGTTCAGGAGATTCAGCTGGTATTGCTTATCTAGTTTTGTCTTCTCGTTAGTGACGTTAGCGACTTCGTAGATGTCACTAATGCCTGAAACGCGGAGCACAGCGGCGAGGATGTCGACGTCCCTATGCTCTGCTACGTCAACGTGAGTGATGACGGCAATGGGGTAACATCCTGCCATATGATATCAAGACGAAAAGTAAAGACAAAGAGATCTATCACTATACAGTGCGTGCCAGAAAAAGAGTTCACAGTTGGAAAAAGTCTCCCCAAATAAATATTTAAAAATATATGTAGAAAATTTTCATACCTGTGTATAGCTTAGGGTCTTTTCTATCAAACTGCATTTAAAAGATCTGGCGATATTTTAAGCTCGAGTGAGCAAAAGCGACTTTTGAGAAAGGGTGCAAAATCCAGACTTGACAATCCAAAGTTGACAGTTGGAAAAAGTCTCCCCAAATGAACATTTCACAATATGTTCATTAAATTTACATACCTATGGGTAGCTTAGGGTCTCTCCTATCATATGACATCAAAACATTTAACAATATTTTACGCTTGAGTGAGCAAAAGCCATTGTTGTGAAATGGTGCAAAATCCATGGTTGACAACAATTTGTATTGGTTCTGGTTGTTATCAGCAAAGTTGAGTGTCTTGAAAAGGCTTAGACATTTTCATATTCTGATCATTAAAAGGCAATTTATGAAAGAATAGGCTTTGTTTTCTGTATTTCCTGACATATCCCATCAAAACTTTATGGTTGACTGAGAAAGCCAACTTGACTTAAAATTTGCCAGAATTAATCATTCAAAACACTCAATAACTTAGTTAAGTGTTCAATGAAACATAAAAATGTTTATGAGATAAGTAAGTATATACAGAGAACAAAACCTGTTCTTTCATTGTCTATCAATGATCAAAAATTTCTAAGCTTTTTCATGATGCTTAACTTTGCTGATAGCAGCCAGAACAAATACTAATTCTTGTCAAGACTGGATTTTGCCACTTCACAAAAGTGGCCTTTGCTCACTCGAGCGTAAAATATCGCCAGATCTTTAGGTGTCATTAACAAAAGAAGAGACCCGAAGCTATCTACAGGTATGACATTTTGCTGCAAATATTTTGAAATATTTATTTGGGAGACTTTTTTCTGACTGTTAACTTTTTTCTGGGACGCACTGTATGGGCACATAATATGTTGCAAAGGTAAATACATGTATTATGCAGCTCAATTTGTCGACAGAAAAAAAATCGATAACCCCCCCCCCCACACACACACACACACACACACACAGTCATAAGCTTATGAGGCGAGCGGTTGGTGGCTGCACCCCCCCCCCCCCCCCCCCCCCCCCATCCCACCCTCTTTGAAACTGTCCGGACGCATATTCATTTATTTTAGACGGGATGGAGAATGCAATGCTATTAACTACATTTCCATTTGAAAGTAAAATTTGTCTGCATATCATATGAGATTAAAGAAACCAAGAGGAAATATCGACATTACCTTGGTGACGGTGCAGAAAATCGACCAAGTGATTGAGCCCTGCAGAATCTGATTTTAAGTCATGAATGGCGCTATCAGCAGAAAAAGAGAGTGAAGTGAAGATTTATTCAAATTAGATATGGCTAAAGTTGAAAAATGCCTGGAATAATTACTTTCTTGACTATTAGATGCATTGTCAAGAATTTCGCTATTAACCCAAAGAGAGAGAGAGAGAGAGAGAGACGAGAAAATGGGGGTCAATAACATTATTATGTCAAAATCTTTCTTTTCTATCTCATGCAAGATCACTCAGCGACTTGAAGATTCAATTAAATATGTCAGAAGATAAAAAGTGCCTGGAATATTTCTCTCTTGACTATTCATAAATATCATAATCACCCTAGCGATGTTGGGTTTGCCGAGTTCATTTTCTCTTAAACACGTCTCTTGTTCTGGAAACGTATACAATGTGAATATTACTAAGTACTTTTAAAATCAGGGTCTCAGAGAGGGGCACATGGTTCTACCCCCCCCCCCCCAAGGCGACACATATTGAGTGAAAAAGGGAAGGGAAGAAGAAGAAGAGGACAGAGGGAAAGAACGTAAGAATCTGGCATGACCTCAAATCAGCCCCCTCTGTCCTCTGCTGAACTCCACTGGCATTTCCTACATCACTCTTAGCAAGATCAGTTTGGAGCTCCTTGATCTAACAGCTTATACGCGAGAGTACTTTCTCACATACCTGCATATCCTGAAGTATATAACTGAACGTAAAGCAACAATAATTCTGTCCGTGGGTAACCATGAACAAACATCCACTGTCAGGACTGAATTTTGACAGCTATACCTGAACACAAAAACAGCACATGTAACTGGATGTCCTATCTTCAGATCAACAGCCGGGGTATCGAACCCTTGACCTTCTTCTTCACCTAGCCACTGGACTTTCTCACTGTAGCCTCGGTGTCCATCTAAAAGAGATGAGAGACAAAAAGTCTTTCATTTCCCAATGATGATTTGATTACCCTATTCTCACAACCTGTAATAAATCCAGGATTATACTGTGCATGGTCACCTTAATCATGCTTTTATAAAGACCATTTGAAAATAGTGTATGTTTTGGGGTCCACTCGCTATTCATAAGGACCGCTATTCATTTAACACGCGTTATGAATAGTGGTCCTTATGAATAGTTATGAATAGTGGTCCTTATGAACGGAAGTCCTTATGAATAGCGAGGTAATTTGTTTATGGTTTGCTCGTTATGTAGAAGGACCGCTATTCATACAAAACCGCTATTCATTTATCACGCGTTATGGATAGCGGTCCTTATAAGTGGTCCTTATGAATAGCGGTCCTTATGACTAGCGAGGTTACCCCTATGTTTCTTCTAAGAGAGGATTTGTAAAGGCATAGTCTCTTCATCACTCCCAGTGTTCTAAAATTTTGTTGACCTGAGAAGCCAAAACGTGTAAATATAATTTAAACAAATGCTGGGATTACGTAAAATGAGATGAAGTAAATCAGCATTCTGTGTATTCCATGTACAATCAAAGTAAATTTCAGTCTTAAAGTCGTAAGGGGGAAAGACCATTGACACTTTCAAATATGCATAAGCGTAGCTAAATATTAATAATAATTTCGTCTTTGCTCCGTATTAGGCCATGATAAATTCCTCATCAAATCAGTGCCACTATCACGCCTTTTTTCTTCTTCTTCTTCTTCTTCTTTCTTTCTTTTTTTTTTTTCATAATCAAAACTTCTTGTAAGAATGCAAGCAACATTTTACTGTTCTCAGTAATTTTCTTTGAATAAACATCCGGCAATTGCATAACATGGCTGAATCAAATATATATCAAAGCAGACTTTATGAATTTGCCATAATTATAAGTGTGGCAAGAAAATGTACTCACCAAGTTGTGCTGCTATCTCAGCCTGGGCTTGTTCTGGATCCGGGTTATCTAGGCCACGGTTATCAATGACGTAGATACATTGGGTCAAATTAGCGATCTTTCTGAACATTGTATGACCTCCTGCTTTCTCTTGAGTGGCTACCGCAACCCATTGCGACTTTCTCAGACGTCCCAGAGCTGCAAACTTCAGGGAATTTATCAGAGAACTTTTCCCGCATCCAGTTCTCCCAAACAACCCAATGAAGAGGTTTTCGGGAAAGGAGATCTTGTCGGGAAGGGTGACGTTTTTGCCTGGTTTGTAATCTTGGACGATATCACGAAGCTCTGTAATTTCCTCCTGTAGTTCACTTTTGGAAAGTGCCGCCATTTTGTTTGATGGTTATTGTATATCTTTAAATCAATATCAACAAAATGTAAACCAAAATAATTATGTAAAAATGTATTTTCTCCTTAAGTCAATCTGCAGCCAAGATTTGCCGAGAGCCCCAGACGAAAAATTGAAAACAAGTTTGTGTGATGATCGACTTACAAGTATAACTGTTAACGGACTTCAGTTTTGCTTTCGATTGCAAAGTAAGATGAAAGTTTAAAAAAATAATAATTAAGATGCCAGTATACAGAAAGTTACTATAAAGAACACTTATTGTGAACATTACTAGAGGTGTGGCCTTCTACAGATAAATCACTGGGCATGCTTGAGCTAGAAGCACCGCCCATAGGAATGTGTTTTGCGAAACGGTGGCACGCAAGTGAGTTTCCCCAGCTCCATTGTCTTATGGCATGGTGCAATGATAACGAGAAAGCAGCTAAATTAAATTTCTACACAGTAGTACATTAATGTACATCCTCGATTAACACTCTCAAATGGATTTCGTTACTAAACAACAGCTTCAGCTTCCAGGTTCTTTGAACTAACTTGTTCTTGAAGTGAACTAAAACTGCGCATGCTTGAGCTAAAAAGCACCGCCCAGATTTGACCGTAAACGATGACACACAAGTGGGTTTTCCCAGCCTTACAACATCAGTTGCATTGTGTAATACTAGTAGATCATAAGGGAAACAGCTTGATTTCTTACCCAGTATATTAATTCCCACCCTTGATTGCATCCATAGGATTCCTCAACTACTATAGGCAGGCAGTGGCGTATCTACCGGGGACAGGGGGTGGGGCACATGCCCCAGGCGGCACTGGAAGGGAGCGCAGAAATGCAAAAGAGAGAAAGAAAAGGAGGAGAAAATGAAGAGAAATTATGATAAAGGATTAGTCATACAATTTTTGAGGGTTTGAAATCCGAAAATTTTCTAAAGCTCGATCGCTTTGCTTTCTTGCACAAGTTGCTCCAGGATCTCGGAATTTTGGGCCCCAGTATGCAATGGTATGGGATATAGTTTATAAATAATATTATAACAGTTTTTGAGGGGTTCAAAATTTGGAAAATAAGATGGAATTATTGTTGTTTTGCTCGCTATTGTGTAAGATTCATCAGCCTCTTCTTAAATATCCCCCCCCCCCCCAACAACAATTTTCAACATTTGAAAGAAATCTGAATTGTCGGTTGCCTTGTTAAATTCCACGGTAAAGTCTCAAGAGTTTGGTTAATGTTGCCCCTCATATGAGGAAGAAGTATATAGAAAACCGTTTATCAATATTCAAAATACAAATCTCTACCCCTCGATTGCAGTGCTCACTTGCGAATCGTCATTAGTAAAATGCATAAGAAATCGCATTTTGGGGGTTAAAAAATGCCAAGAAAAAATTACCACTAAGTCACTTTGCTCCTAGCTTCCACAATAACGTAGATTAGTTTAGTTTGGGCGGGAAGGGGGTGGGGGGGGGGGGCGCAACTTCATTGTTTGCTCCTGGTGCGATTATCCTTATATGGTCTACGCCCGATAGTCCGCGGGGCCGATAGACCGCGGGTCCGATAGACCGCGGGGCCGATAGACCGCGGGGCCGATAGATCGCGGTGTCTGAAATGCAACGCATTTTCACATCACGTCTTAAAAGCATAATGACTCAAATAATTCATGTATCTTAATCCTGGGGGGGGGGGGGGGGTATCTTCCATTGAAATCCGTACAGCATCCGCGAACCTGAAAACGAGGAAAAAGGGTAGTTTTTCAGGGTCGGGCACGGATCCGCGCGGATCCGCGTTTAGGGTGTCAAAAACGAAAAATATATAATAATTAAAAAAAATAATAATAATACTTGGTTCTTTTATAGTGCATTACACATAGCAACACTGCATGTCCCTATGCGCTTTATAAAGTAAGAACGAAATAACTTAGAAATAAGAAGGTGCATACAATGTAATGTTGGACACTGAGTTCATACTCTAAGTATTAAACAGATATCTTTTAAGGGAGATTTTGAACTTATCTAAGTTGCTTTCATATCTCATGGTACCCTTTTCATATAAAAGGGTATCAAAATCACACTTCTGACCAAATGCAGGGAAAAAGGGTATGAAAATTTTCTAGTTGTGATATGCCTTACATTTGTTCAAAATAAAATACTCGTTATATTTTCAAAATGGTAAATAATTGTACGTATATTCGTTGTTGTGTTTCAATTCTTGCCAGTTATGTTTCTTTGAGAAGTTAATTTTTGTCTTATTTTTATATGTACCGTATTGTAACAGACAGTCGGATTTCTGTTCATGTTCCGACCATGCGTTTTCATCCTCATTATTGAGCATTATTTCTTTCGTTGTTTTTCTAATCAAGAAAAACAAAAGCATAATGCAATCCCTTATCTTTTCTTTTCAATAATTTTCAAAACAAAATGAGCTGTGTCCAAAGCAAATCAATATTTGGAACTTATTCAATTCATAATATTAATCAGTCTTCAAAATCAATCGTCAGTTATGCCATTTCCTCGTTTCTCTTCTGATATTCATTCAGTTTAACGCTGCTTAGTTTGAATTCTTTATATGAAATAGTGATAGTTGTGTATTTGTTATGAGATGGGTTTGATGAAAAGTTTCAAATTGCACGTCCTGTTGATTAGCGTTAGTTTCTTTTATTTCAAATAAAAACACAGACTTGAAGTCACTTATTGCATAATCCATTGAACATCAAAAAGTTAATGAGCGCATCCAGGAGGGGGGTGACGATCCACCTCCCATTTCTCTTTTTAAATTAAAAAAAAAAGTTTTGCTGTTAGTGCTTTCGATTGCAAGAGGTGTATAGTGATTTGAGCGAATGTGCGGAATTACTGGTGACTGGCGTGTACATTGAGACGCCGCGGTCTATCGGCCCCGCGGTATATATCGGTCCCGCGGTCTATAGGCCCCGCGGTCTATCGGCCCCGCGGACTATCGGGATTCCCCCTCCTTGGTCACGCCACTGCAGGCTACTTGAAGTTAAAAGTTCTTAGTTTTTTAACATCAAGCTAATAGCAAGCATGTAGATGTGATCGTATTGCGAAACGGGGACAAACAAGACAGGGTTTTCCCAGCTCCGCTTTCATGTTGCATTGTGCAATGATAACGAGAAAATAGCTTAAATTTCTAAGCTGTACATCATTCCCCTCTCTCCTAAACACTCTCGAATATATTTCGTTGCCATAAAGAAACCTCAGCTTCCAGGTACTTTGAACTAACTTGTTCTTGAAGTGCATGCCAATTAAGCTTAACTAAAACTACGCATGCTTGAGCTAAAAAGCCTCGCCCATATGTGATCGTTATTGTGCATGATGATACACAAGTGGGTTTTCCCAGCTCTACCAGAACTAAAACTACGCATGCTTGAGCTAAAAGCGCCGCCCAGATGTGACCTTATCACGAAAAGATGGCAAACAAGTGGGTTTTCCCTGCTGCACTGTGATATTGCACTGTGAAATCATAGCTCCATAAACAACTTAAATTTCTAAACTGTACATCAATCCCCACCCTCCATTAATACTCTCAAATAGATTTCGTTTCCATATAGCTTCCAGTTACTTTGAACTAACTTGTTCTTGAAGTGCAAGCCATTTAAGCGTAACTGCGCATGCCTGAGCTAAAAAGCACCGCCCAGATGTGATCGTAGTAAAGGATGACACGGAAGTGGGTTTTCCCAGCGACAGCTTCACATTACAAGTCCTCGCTAAATCATCCTAACATGAATTTTGTTGCTACCCAAAAGATCCCTCCGCTGGCAAGCTTGACGCACTAACTTTTTCTGAAACTGCAGGCCTTGCTTTGCAATCAACGCGGGGTAACAGATTATCATGGCGAGCGGGAAGAAAATTGAAATCGTTTTTCTCTCCGTGTCGACTGAATCATCTACAGATCAATTCATCGAACACATCAAGCAAAAGAATGATAATTTGAGCTGCAGCTTTGTGAAACTCACGCAACAAGACTTGCAGTCGTTCCAAAAACAAGGCACCTACGATGCCGTCGTTCTGTTGCATTCAATTTCACAAGGTCGTAACTCCATCACTGACGTAGCAGACGCCAAGTACAGCAAGCTCTTGCCCCAGCTCAAGAAAAAATATGGTGAGTGATTCTGATTGACATGTACTGTATAAGCTCATCAGTTTATTATGTGCGAATTTGCTCGGAGCCTGTTGTAAATTATGATATAGCAACACTACAGACCCCGTGCCCGTACTAGCATTTCTTCTTCCTTTTTTTTTTAGGGGGGGGGGGGGGGCTCCCGCAGGCACCTGGGAGCGACTTTTCCACTCCAGAATTGTCTAACAAAAGAGGGGGGAGGGGTCATCACATGTACTGGGGTGCCTTTTCACTATAGAAGTGCAATGCAGAATCCCTAGTTTGTACGGCCCTGCCCCTGGAGCTAGCTAGCTCATCGCTGAGAAAGAATGGTTAGGTTTCTTTATGATATAAATCATTTTGACTTTATCACTTTGATTTTGTACTAAATGCCCTTAACCAAACTACTGAACGAAATCGAAAGAGAGAATAAAACCCCCAATCTCAGCTTTGTGTTTGTGTGCTGTATTTGTACGTTGGAGAGGACGTATGTAAGGATGGTAAGCTTTTGTGCGGTGAAGGGGGTGTGAGCTGGGCGTCAAGTCACTCTATCAAACTGATGTGCATCTGAAACCGGCATTATCACCTCAAAGACAAGACCAGGCTCACTGGCGTAGCTGAACTATTTGAACTGGGGGGGGGGGGGGGGGCAAAGACGGAGTAGGGGTGACCTTCAAATACTTGGAGTCAGGGGGTAAGGGTAGGGTTAAGGCTTTTTAAAACCCCTAAGTTCCATCGATGACTTTATAATGTTGTTTTGTTGGGGAGTTTTTTTGTTAGTGGATGAACAGGGGGGGGGGGAGGGTACAACCGGTCGGAAGACCGGAAAACTAAGCACCAGACCACAATCACATCGCTCGTTTTTTGTTCTTGGACACCAGACCGTGCGAACATTCTTCTGGCAAGATATGTTCCTTCCTTAGGCTTCAAGGGGAAATGTTGGCCCCTAATCTTTAGGGGAGTCTGACAACCCTATCCCGACGGAAATTTTTTTTTGTTGTTGTTGTTGTTGCTTTTTTTTTTTTTTTTTTTTTTTTTTTTTTTTTTTTTGTTTGTTGTTTTTTTTTTGGTTTTTTGTTTTTTTTTTTTTGGGGGGGGGTTGATAGATGGGCTAAACTCGACGGCTACAAGCTATTGGGCTGACAACCCTTTTTTTTAATAGCCTACATGGTCTCAGTAAATTTATGGGGTCAAAATTTGATTGATGGGGTGACTATTTCGGAACAGGCCTTTGGGTCTATTGACCCATATTAAACTTAAGGTAACTTTTCTTTCATGGATACACGTCTTAGGATATCTGTTTATCATGACTAATTAGGTGGGCTGTACTTCAAGTACAGACCACCTTATGTTTTTGTACGATTTTTTCTTTCTTTTTTTATTTTTTATTTATTATTTATTTTTATTTCTACCCACTTTTTTGTACGCACAATATCTCCAAAATGGCTTATTCAAATGTATTCAAATTTTGTGCAATGGTAGATATGGTTATCAGCACAAAAAAATTTTCAACATAGTCAATGCATCGTGACGTCATCTAGGCACCATTTCGTAAAATTCCGACATTATGCTATATCTCTCCAATACAAAGTCATAACATAACCATATTTGGCATGATACAAGTTAAATAAAAAAGAAAGTTATTGAGCATTGCTTGCGTGCGCGTAACGCGCGCGTTGGTGAAGTTGCGCGCGCACAAAATCTGAAAATGCTCAAAATGGTCAACAATCAACTTTGAGCATGTTTCAGGCCATTTTAAACATTTCAAAATTTTCCGCGCGTGCGCGCGCGTCAATTACAGTAAGTTCATTAAACAGCATAAAAATGACTAATCTTTAAGTGTTTCAGCATTTTAATTAATCCTGTATCATTTAGAGAGTATTTTTCTTTAACGTAGGCGTACGTGCATGTACGCGCATGCGCACGCAAGCATTAAAGATGCCTTAAATAGACTAAAATAGACTGTGCAATTGTTATGGGGCAATGACATTATATATAAATTCAACCTAGGGTGCGGGCACGTACGCGCGCTTCGGTAAATGTGCGAGCGAAATATTTGAAAATTGTCAAAATGGTCTAAAATCAATATTTTGCATGTTGCAGGCCATTTTAAGCATTTGAAAATTTTCCGCGCTCGTCAATGACCTTTATGACCGTTCCACAGCTCACCTGTATAGTTGTACTTGTTCAACTCTAGTTTTACCATTTAATGTTGTTGATGTTTTGTTTTATTTTGTTTTTGTTTTTGTCTTTTGCTAAGCGGTAGGCATTTGTATAGACCTTAAAATGGAAATGCGTTGCAAGAGAGAAAAATACTGTATTATCACTGTATGTAATGTAATTTTCATTGATATAAAAAGGTTCATGCTCCAAAAGCTGTGTGTCATTATAACAAATGAATATATTTTTTATATGGTATTTCAAAGGAAATTGAACCTGGAGAGAATATCACAAAAACAAGAGAGTCACGTAGGCTTTTATCCTTTAATTCCGGATAATGTATTTCCATGTTCAGTGCGGTTCAGGAGCCTGAATTTTCTCGGGGGATTTCCCCTCTAATATTTTACTCTGAACCAACGGGTCAGTCAGTGGATCGGGAATGTGTGTGTGTGTGTGTGTAATTGGGTTTTTACAGACGTGTACCAATCAGATATGATTATTTACGTCTGGGACCGACCTTTAACGTCACCATCCGAAAGACGTGACTCAGTCTCGAACCTGGGTCCGCTGAATCAGTTTATACCTTCCACTGCTAGCTGGATTACAGGCGCACGCCACAACGCCCAGTTAGAAGGAAGGTCAGAAAAGAAAATGCGAGACAGAGGGCGCACTTCAACCAGTGACGAGGACATTTATTGAATGCGATTCTGCAGGCTTTTCGTGATATTCTCTTTTCGTCATCCCCCTTATAGTTTATTCACGGAATTGTGTTTTAAATATTACTGACAAAAACATATTTCAGGAACAAGGTTTCGTTGGTATAACATTTTCTTTATGTTGCAAATTTTCTTTGTATTTCATTGTATACGATTATGATTGAAATCATTTTTTATCATTTTCACAGGACCTGACCGTGTTGTAGTCGTTGTTCATTCCATGAAGAGCTTCAATCCTAACACAAAAATGGCGCTGATGATGGTCTTCAAGAAGTCCCAGCCAACCACCTTCCAGTGCTCAAAATGCGTCATCCAGTGCAACAACCCAGCTCAAATGCCAGATGAGGACCTGACCCGACTCATCGAATTCCTCGGGAAAGCACCAGATCATCCTCTACCCATCGCTGAAGTTGAGGCACCTACAACCGTAACTACAGCGCCCTCTGAGGATAAAACAGGTCGAATTGGGTCGAAGCAAAAAGACTCACCTGTTTCTGGAAGTGTTCCAAAAGAACAGCGAAATGAGACTCCTTCTACTCTGAATTCCAGTGAAGTCGGGTCAACGTCACAGCAAAAGAGTGAACACCAGACAATTGACCCCACGTCTCCAATTGATAATGGTTCCCCTGTTGACCCACTGGGGGTTAGCTCTGGTTCAACAGCTGCTCCGACGCCACCTGCAGACACCCAGACATCAATGACAAGCCCATCATCCGCAAGTGCAGAAGATGTGCACCCTCGGAACAGGACGTCTGGTACCTCCCAAATTGGTGCATGTTCTTCCGACATGGCACAAATTTCCCAGGCCTCATCGCGAGTCGACTCTTTGAAAACTCCTGCACCTGAAAGATTTGTTACCCAAGACAAAGTGGTCGACACCACTTACCCCATAGCCCTGATCGGACTCCCATCATCAAATAAAACAGAAAAATTGAAGGATGATCTGGAGCGACAACTTCCCGGAAAGTCAATCATGCAGATGAAGGACACAAATGACCTGAAAAGCAGCTGGCACTTGTTCGAAACCATTCTTGTGGACTTGGGAACATCGGGAACTGCACCTTACAGTTCAGATGAATTTGAGGGCGCTTTGAATACTTGCCGGAAGAAGATGCGTATGTGTTACAGGGGAATGACCCTTTTAAGAAAGTTGGCATGAGTTGAAGCCTGGGAGGGAGGGGGGGGCACTGATTATAAAGTGTGCGGTGGGTATGTGCCGCAGAGAAGACCCCCATTTTTACACTAAAATTTTCGTTCCAAAGCATACCATTTTTTTCTAGTTGAGAAAAAGAAGAGAGAAAACCGTTCCAAAGCACCGCTTTCCTTTTCATTCCGTCGTTCTGGCCCGTTTCGAAGAATATCATTTTTGGTGAAAGGTTGAAAACGAGTTTCATTCCAGGTGCTTAATTCCTCCGGGCTTTCCTCATTGCTTCCAGTTCCAAATACCCCTTTTCCCAAAATAGTAGTAGTTCCGAAGACCATCCTTTTCATAATACGCTCGTTCCGAAGCCCCCCTTTTTGGGGCTTGCCAGTGGCACATACCTACCACTTTTGGGGTCGAGTGCCCCCCCCCCCGGAGTTGAAGGGGGAAATCGGGGAAGATTCGGGGGATAATTGGACAAAGAACAAGGAAGAATGAATAATAGTAGTAGAAGTGTAGTAGTAGTAGTAGTAGTAGTAGTAGTAGTAGTAGTAGTAGTAGTAGTAATAGTAGTAACATTAGTAATAGTATTAATGGTAATGATAACAATACTAAGAATGATGATAATAATAATGATGATGATAATAATTATTATAATAATTATAATGATTTTTAAAATGGGGGGGGGGGGGGGGTATGCACTTATAACACTTACTGATGTCCGACATCAACAAGATACTTGAGTAGATGGTTAGTGATAATGTAAATGAAAGAACAACCCAAATTTACCCCGTTCAAATTGCATCTGGATTGAATGATGTTTTATGACATGATTACAATTCTATATTTGTAGAGTCGATGGAGGCAAAAATTTGTTCAATTTTGTTCTTCTAATTCTTAGCATCTAACACGATATTTCACTGCAGCGACATTCCAACAGTAAGGTTTATTTTGGTACAAACACATCAGAAACTTTAAGGTATTATCGAAGACTTGTATATTCTAAGGCCCTTCCTAAAAATATCCTCTGCAAAGGGTCCCTGGATGATATTACAGTTTTAGTCATTTTTTTTAGCAAGGGTTCTAATTTTCACTAATTTTTTTTTCAGTGATACAAGAAAATTTAGCCGTGTTGATGCTCGTTCCAGCGAGTAGTCCTTCAACCCATAAACATGCCACAGGTGAGTTGAATGATCTTTCATCAAGGTAGTTTTGCATTTCTACCAACACACTGGACTGTATAAAAACTATTCTTTATTGCTTAATCCCCTTGAAAAGTTTAGCCTAGCCTGAGTTTGGTTAGCCCATAAGGAGTCCATCTGGGCTAGGATAACGTTAGCTCATCCGACTGGACTAATGTCACATTAGAACACAAATAAATAAAAAGATCAATTGCTAAAAACTCCGTGCTCAAATTAATCGAACCTGTATACTGAGCTCAAAGGAAAACCGATCAACAAGAATCGTAAGCTGGACAAATTGATACTTCGAATAAGAACCATGACGTATAGATTTCGGTGCCATAACAGGGGCGGATCCAGGATTTCCCAATAGGGGGGTCCGGAAATTTGAAAATTGCAAAGTTCAATCACCAATTACATCAACTCATTACATAGGAGTACCGTACCTGTATCTGCACGCAGGCTCAATTTCGAACTCGACGTGACAGGTGTCTCTTGTAAAAATTAATATACGTATTTCTGCGAGGACTGACGTCACTTGCCCGATCAATTTGTGGATTCTACATCTGGCGAGCGAGCGAAGCAAGCGAGCAAATTTTTGGCACTTTAATTTTACAGCCTTTAGAGGAAATATTATTACCAAAATATACGACATAAGGTATTTACATCTGATATTCGGGCAGTTCGCTCTGCTGCCCGAACATCGGGTGACTTTGTTTGTTTATTCATTGGAATATACAAGTCATTTATATACATTTGAATTCTGAATGTGAGTATACTGAAAATTGATATTTAACCCAAAAAATTTAGAACACAGGAGACCTCCGTCATGAGCGAATTGCTTGATATCGATATTTTCAATGTTGACTTCGGCATCGTTAAGGCCTCAGGTTCAGCATTCCTCTCTCCACTTGTCCCAGATCGTCGTCGAAAAGTGATCTCCAGAAGATAGACGTAATATGCGCGAGCTGAGAGCTAGAGCGCTAGCTAGATAGAGAAGGCGCTAGAGTTAGAGCTGCTATAGAGATCATCGATAACCAACGAATGCGCGCAAGTTCACAATTTCAATGTGCGCGCGCAATGTGTACCCGTAGCATAGAGTTAAATACTTCTTAACTCTATGACCCGTACGTATTCCCAGCAATTCCCGATGTAGAGCTCTGCCCCCTCAAACAAATAAAGGGCTTCCAAATTTTTGGGACTGGCCCTACCGCTCAAAATGTCCTTATTCTGCCGCTCTTTGAAGGGGCCAGGCGGCCTTATCAAGAGTGATTTAGCACTAACCTTATAGAAAATAAAGCTTGACATCTATGTGTGGCTGGCCCCTTTATTCAATAACGGCTTCCGAAGGCCCCATGAATGACAACCTCTCCCCCCCCCCCCGGATCTGCCTATTTCACTTCTGCAGGTTCTGCTCCACTTTGTAGGGGGCCGGGCTCGACCTTATCATGAGTGCTTTTACATATCCCTCATACCTTTGCTAGACTCCTACTCAAATGTGCACCCCCGGGGGGGGGGGGGGGGGGCACTCAGGTATATTGGTGTACACATGCGTGTCCATGGATTTAAAAAATGCCCCCTAAACAAGTTTCATACTTTGGTGAAAAGACACCCCTTAACAAGGATTTCGCGTGCTTTTTTGTAAAAATTACCCCCCTAAACAGGTTTGATTGAAATATTACCCCTAAACAAGTTTGTCTTAAATATTACTCCCTAAACAAGATTAACTTAACCAACATAAAAAATACACCACTTGAATTCAAGATCACCTTTTGCAAACTGACATATTCTTCACCTTTGGTGGATAAATTCTTCACACAAGGCAAACATTGCCGCCGGAATGAAAATGACCCCCTAAACGCGTTTGGTCGCATTCCGTTCAGCACCCCCTTTTTGCTGAAAATCAGCGTTTTCGGACCCCTTAACACGTAACGCGCGTTACGCGTCCTGGATGAAAAAAAGACCCCTTTTTATGCGTTTTTTTGGACGCGCATGTGTACACCATGTGTACACCCCCCCCCCCCCCCCTGGATCCGCTAGTGCCATAATATATTTTGTAATTCCTCTAGGTATTCACTCGTGGATTTTGACATGCAGTCATACATAGCTGGACATTTGATTACTGCCTGCATCTAGGACGCCATAACATGACAAAATGAATCCCTAGAAAATCCACATTCTAGATACGGCTAATCAGTCGCGGATCTACATGATCTAGGGGCACGGGGAGCCCTTGCCCGTTTTAAAATCGAAACTGGCGTATACATGTATTTAGTACGCTAAATGTGCAATAGGGTAACCTAGTCAGTGGTTAAATACTGTTAGATGAAAGAGTCTATTAATTTTGGTTTTGTGCCCCTCTCAAGTATTTGAACCCGGGAAGCAAGTAAGCATGTGATAAACTTTTATTTTGGTATCAGCGATTTTTTGGTCGTAATTATGCACCCCCCCCCCCTTTTTTTTTTCTTTCACAAAATGAAGTATCCACAACCGAAACCAGTAGTATAAAAACACAACTCAATAATGGAGAAATGTTAAGGTCTGCACCTAAAGTTTCTCATATGTTAAAAGGTATCAAACTCCGTGATTTGTCGCATTAAAAAAAAACCCAAATCTATACGGGGGACAATACGCCTATTTCACAGACCATTCTAGATAGCATATAATATTTTTTAGATATGTGTGTCAAGGAAGTCCATTTTCCTAGTCTATTTTTAGCTCTGGATGTTGTTGGCGGAAAGGGACATTTTGCGTTTGTCGTATTAATTTGACTATAGAAATGTGGATCTGGAGTACATGTATATCTGGCCTATTTCCGGTACAATGGCATTTTTCAAGTTTCTCTCTCTCTCTCTCTAAAAATAAAAGATTTTTCACTATATTTTCATTCCTCCGGGAGTCACGTCAGTGATCATTTGTTCAGGAGTGAATATCGATTTATTTAAGGGTGCTCTCTAAAAAGAAAAGAGTGAATTTACACTCTATTTTCATTAAATTTCCACTCCCCCGGGAGTCACATCAGTGATCACTTGATTTGTTAGAGAGTATCATCTTTTAAAAATGAGTTTTCTTCCGGTTTTGTATCATTACTTGCAGATACCGTAGGCCAGCTTGCAAAAGCAAACAAAGTTCATATCTTCGAATACGGCAGTGAATCTGGCGGACAATCTCTCTTTAACGATGACACCAAAAAACGACTGGTTTCTTGGCTCCACCATTCCTACGTGAGATACCACGCAGCTGCCAGTCAAAAGGGATCTGGCTTCGTGAAGAGAGTTAAGAACTTTGTGTGCAGTTATTTTTAATCCAATTTCGCCCTGTCCTTACTGGACCACCTTAACGGGAGGAATGGGGGGGGGGGGGGGGGGGTGGAGCGGACACTTGTTGATGTCTGGCTAAACATAAGAAATTCCTCTCAAGGCTACAACGTAGTGCTTGTAAAAGTCTTCCATTGCCCTCTTTAAAGGGAAAGTCCACCCTGATATCAAGTTTGTTTCAAAAGAAGCAGAGAATTTAAAGAAACAGATCAGTAAAAGTTTTTGAGCCAAATTCGATAAGAAATAAGAAATTTCTAAAGTTTTAAAGTTTTGATTAATCAAACACAAATTGGCAACTCCGTGACGTATACTGCGAGGACCTTTCCAATTTGCCCTGTACTGAAAAAGTCATGATTTTCCTTCTTTTTTCTAAAGAAAATATTTAACCATACATGCACCCTAGATATGCACATATATTTTTTACACAGAACCTGTATGAAACAAAGTTATTTCTTCATCCCAGCTAAGAAAATGGAAATTTATATTTTCTGTAAAGAGCAAATGAGAGATGGCCTCGCAAGATACGTCCCAGAGTTGTCAATTTTTGTTTGATTGATTACAACTTCAAAGATTCATAACTTTCTTATTTCTTCTAAGATTTCACTAAAACTTTCAATAACCTGTGTTCTCTCATTGTTCTGCTTTTATACACATCAATTAAATATACCAGGGTAGACTTCACCTTTAACTAGCAATGGAATACGAACGCAACAACTCTTAAGCAGAATTTTTTAATGTTTAGCCAGACAGCAATGTGTATAACAAATATCTTCTCTATTTATTCAGTTGCATGGCTTTTGTTCCGATGAATTTTATTTTCATATATATTTTTATTTTATAAATACCTTAATTAATATTACACGAAATGTGACAAGTATTAAGGAAGCATGTATATACACACTTGCGATATGCATTATAAAAAAAAAAGAAGCATTGTCATGGCGTGTTAGTCTGTGCAGGGAGCTGTTGCTGTTCTCTGGCAACTTCTCTGATCTGTGAGACTTTGAGCGCCGATTTGCCAGTGCTTGAATTAAACCTTTTTAATTACGATAGACTTACAATATGTTGTGTTTTCTGCATTAATCGTTATGTATGATTATGTCGCCTCTTCAGGGGCGGCGCTACAGGGGGGCAGAGGGGGCGACCGCCCCCCCCCCTCCTATGATTTTTCAAGTAGTGAAAAAAGAAAAAAAAAGAAGAAAAAAGAAAAGGAGGAAGAAAAGGGAAGAAAAGGGAAGAAAGAAGAAAGAGGAGTATTAAAAAGAGAGGTCTTAAACATATAACTCTATATTACCCCTGTTATTTAATGGAGAAAAAATATGACGTCATCTTTAGGTCGTCTTGCCTCTCCTATCAAAATACCCTGGCGCCGCCCCTGCGCCTCTTTGTCAAGGAACACTTAAAGGGCATAGATACAAATCAATGTAGAGAATCCGCAGATTTGTTCAAATGATAGCAACTATTTAGAAATGTTCTAGATTCCATAATTATTAGGCCTACATGGTCACACAGTAATGTAGAGCCTTACACTAAACGGAAGACTGGTATTTTTGAATGATTTTTTATTTAACGGCTCGACCTTCATTTGTACAAGATCGGTATTACTCATTCAACCAAAAGGTTACTTCACTTTTACATGTGCTCCATTGCACGTTCCGAATGGCGTATTCAAAGATTCATATAAATAGGTAGATGGAATCTTTGGGAATGTACCTGACAGGATTATTTTGTTTTCTTTACCCTGGGCCATGAAAGGGCAATCCAACCTTTGTAAAAAGCTGATTTGCGTGAAAGCAAAAAAGTAAGAGAAGCAGGATGGTGAAGTTTGAACGGAATCGGAAAGGCAATAAGAAAGTTATGATTTTTTAACAGTTGTAATCACTATACATAATAAGAAAGTTATGATTTTTTAACAGTTGTAATCACTATACATATGGAAATTTGGCCAAATAGAATGTCACTGTGATCATGGTGATGTAGTGGCGCACAACTCCCCATTTGTTCCAACACAAAAAAATGACTAAAATGTCTTTTTCTTTCATGAGGACCTATAACAGTGTACTATGTACAATATATGTTGAGTACCGCCCCGAGGGTAAAGGCGCTTCGGAGAAAACCGCAAATTAATGACATGTTTGTGTAGGACAAACGGGAGAGCAGAGCAGCGTTTCATCAAACGGTCATAAGTACAAGTTGGCCGACATCCCATTGAAACGCCTGTATCAAAATTAACATGCGTTTCAATGATATATCGGCGAACTTGTACTTATGACCATGATGACGGTTTGATGAAACGATACCCTGACCTCCATATGTCACAATCGACTTACCAAACAGCCAATATGAAATTCGCAGAGATGTAGTGATCGCCTTTTTCAAACATCATATAACTTTCTTATTCTTTGTCCGATTTCTCTCAAACTTTTACCATTATGTTTCTCCTAGTTTTCTCCTTTCACACAAATCAGCTTTTTACAAAAGTTGGATTTTCCTTTAATGAATATCCCTAGTATTTATAACTAGTGTTTCTAGCTTTCCAACCCACCCCCCCCCCCACCCGCCCCCACTTTTTCAAGTACCCCAAATCGCCCTTTTATTTCTGAAAAATGAAGAAAGCACCTTTCTCCCTGACAAGTGCCATTTTTACTACTAAAAGTGCCCTTTTTCCTTTCTAATAAGTGCCATTTTCCCTTCTGATACTGCCCTTCTCCTTCCGACAAGTGCCCTTTTTCAAATATTATAATTATCCCTCTTCTCCAGTCCCTGTAAAGAGTGTCCAGTTCTGATAAGTGCCATTTTTACCTTTGATAAGTGCCCTCTTAATTTACACTGCCGAAAAATAAACAAGTATCATGGTCGTGCAAACCACCCCCTCTTAACGATCCACTCCTCCTCTCCCCCCCCCCCCCCCTCTAACTCTTCAGGACATGATGAAACCCCTACCAAGAATATCATATGTATGTCACTCGGTTCATGTAACAAGACGAGATATCGTAATAGCATAGTGTCTGAATATTTGTCCAGCGTAAATGTTTGCTGCTCTGATACAGACAGTACTTGTTGATTTCTTCTTTTTTTTTAAAGGATCGTATATTACCTTGGGAATCGCACTTATTGTGTGCACTTATTTCAAAACATTGCAACAAAGCATTATGTGTATAAAAACAATATTGTATATTAATGCAGTGGAAACTTTTAGGATAAGAATCATTTACAATAACGAAGTTTATACATGTCCATGTTACATTTTCTAAGATATCTACGGAACGTATTTGAATTTCTGATTTCATATGACAACTTGCTGTTCTATCAGTGAGGTACATTATTAATGTTCCAGTGGTGAGTAAGTTAGTAATTACAATTCAAGGATTAATTCATGTATATACATTGGCTCAAAGTACAGATCATTTTTAACTTTCATAATTATGAAAAGCTTGCTAACATATCCGTGCTGTCTTCTGATGACAGTAATGTACATGTACAACATTTCCTAATTCTGAAATGTTATTGTTTTCTCCTTGAAATTTATTAATGCTGTGATTATCATGTTTGACTGAATTTCCTTTCAAATAAATACATCCCATTTAAAGCGATGATATCAAGCGTTTGATGAAAGACATTTTAGAGGTGTATTTTCATAAAGAAAGAGTATAATTAATTTAGATTTAGATTCGGTATGTTGCAGAATAGTGAGTGCACTAGTTTCAGCTTGATATACATGTAACTCGGTGTGATAACAGAAGAGCATTATAGTTATAGAGATAGACAGAGCGAAGAACAATTGAGAATGAGCGAAAGAAAAAAGCCGGATCTAACTGGATAGTATATATATGGTCTGGGAGGCTTCAGAATTATGGGAGGGGAGAGAGAAAAATAGCCTTCCGCGCGTATCGAAAAAAAACATATCCAACTTTGGTAGCTTTGTATATAAATTTTACATCCTCCTTGCTTGCTACATATATCATTCACAAGTTTATAATTGCATATATGAAAATTTTAAAACTTGTATTTTTAATTAAATTTGGATGAATTTGTCCACTTTTGATGCTTTGTCACTCTGAACCCTTCAAATGCAACACCATCACTTATACAGTTATGTTAGGGTGCACTATTTGAGCAGATGTGGTGAATTTTAACTCCAATTTCCTCCATAAATGTGAGCAAACTTCTACTCTGCAACGAAAAATAAAGAGGCAGAAAAGATTAAAACAATAGAGAGGCATAAAGCCTTTAGCAGACGGACCCAATTTTATTAGGGGAGCTGACGACTCTTACCAAATATTAACTTTCCGGTTTCTCGAATATTGCGACAAGCGGCTAAGCAACCATGAAAAATATTAAACTTTATGATAGTGACAATGTAGTTTGTCATCAGAATATACGAAAACAATTGCAATATAAAATGCAAAGTACTACCGTACTGCCCGAATGAGGTGTCAGCTGTCCGAACATGAGGCGTGGCGGTTGCCCGAATGTTGGCATATTTCAGCATTCTCCAGGTTGCGGGGGGGGGGGGGTGACTGCAGCTACCCAGCCTCGCAGGACTATGCATAAAACTATGAATATCTCAACCTGGTGACAGAAAGGGAACACATGCTGGGAGGGTAGAGAGAGAGAGAGAGAAATTAGAGAGTGAATAGTGTGCGGATAGGAAAGCATGTGAATTTATGATAAAAACCCATATTATGCAAATTCAGTAAAAAGAGTTCTGGACAACGTGCAAACAGCAAACTGCAAGATATCCCCCCCCCCCCCCCCAAATGACAGTTCTCTTGACACTTAATCGATTTTATCAATGTTCGCATCATATATCGTCACATTCATACTCCAGGCTATACGGATAGTATAAATAATGATTCTCCTCTGAAATAAAGGGTGAGTTCTGCTCAGCTTCTTCTTTAAATAATTTTCAGTTCAATTCATTTCAATTCATTTCAGTTTATTAGTATAAGGAAATTGAGAAAGGGATTTTTACATGCAGTATGATCGTGTATAAAAAATCAACAAGAAAATGAAATTATAAAACATTAATAATAACATCGATATTTGTCTAGCCTGCGTAGCGGAGCGAGACTATAGGCGTCACTTTTTCCGTCGTTGGCGTTGTCGTCGTCGGCGTCGTCAACAATCATGCTGTAATCACAATAACTTTCTATGAATTTGAGGTAGAGTCAACAAATTCATACCACAGGTACATCAGTACATCTCTTAAAGACGCAGGTCAGTGTTTGAAAATGAGTCGAATCTGACCAAGGTCAAAAGGTCAAAAGGTCAATGAACTTTCTGCAAAAAGCACTGTAATCACAATCGCCTATGACCGGTGTAATAATGTTGGAGCGCCATGAGCGTCACAGCGTGACGGACCTGAGCGCTATACAAGAAGCCACCATTATTATCATTATTATTATTATTATTATTATTATTATCATTATTATTATTATTATTATTATTATTATCATTATTATTATCATTATTATTATTATTATTATTATTATAATTATTATTATTATTATTATTATTATTATTATTATTATTATTATTATCATTATTATTATTATTATTATTATTATTATTATTATTATCATTATTATTATTATTATTATTATTATTATTATTATTATTATAATTATTATTATTATTATTATTATTATTATTATTATTATTATTATCGTTATTATTATTATTATTATTATTATTATTATTATTATTATTATTATTGTTATTATTATTATTATTATTATCATTATTATTATTACTATTATTATTATAACTGTCTATGGATTTGAGGTAAAATCACCAAGTTCATGCCACAGGTAGTCAGGTACATCTCTTAAAGGTGCAGGTCAAATTCGAAAATGATTTTCATCTGACCAAGGTCAAAGGTCAAAAGGTCAATGATTGAACTTTCTGCTAAAGGCACTGTAATCGTAATCGGCTATGACCGTGTATGTGGGAGCGCCATGAGCGTCACAGCGTGACGGACCTGAGCGCTCTACAAGAAGCCACCATTATTTTTATTATTATTATTATTATTATTATTGTTATTATTATTACTACTACTACTATTAATATTATTGTTATTATTATCATTACTATTATTATTATTGTTGTTATTATTGTTATTATTATTATTATCATTTTTATTATTATAATTATTATTATTATTATTATTATTATTATTATTATTATTATCATTATTATTATTATTATTATTATTATCATTATTATTATTATTATTATTATTATTATTATTATTATTATTATTATTATTATTATTATTATTATTATTATTATTATTATTATCATTATTATTAAAAACAGGATCAAGTCCGTATATTTTTGAAAGACTTTGCTTTAACAGAAAGCACCAAGTGATATCAAGTGCAACTTTCTATGATTTTTTTTTTTTTTTAAATGAGTCTCGTTGTGCCCAGTATAGCTGCCTCTGCAGGTCGTAGACTTGTAGATTTGGGGAGATCTTGGTGATGAGACTTCTCATATGCTCGAGTTCTGACCACCTGATCTTGTATGGCAAATAAAAAGCCCTCCGTTTCACCTTATAGACCAGCAGACTTCAACCATTTATTGGTGTCCTTTCGGTCGACAAACTGCCTAAATGATTGTTTCTCATGGAGATGTTTTGCCTGTAGTCTTTCTTGTAGTTCTCGTTCCAAAGAGCATTTCAATTTGTCAAATACGATACGGTGTCATCTGATGTTTTTCCAGAATCCTTGAGGCTTGTTGACTGGAGGAGTAGATAGCTTGGCTTTTATTATTATTATTATCATTATTATTATTATTATTATTATTTATTATTATTATTATTATTATTATTATTATTATTATTATTATTATTATTATTATTATCGATTTGTCCACAACCTAATGATCAGTTGGTAAATTAAGAAGTAACCGGATTTCATCCAGAAATCTAGGGTTAGTCTTTGTTTCAACAAGTCCTCATCTTATTCGTAATTCTCCTTTTCAATCTAGTCCATGACCTTTCGCAGAATATGAGCTGTCCCGAGCAGGCTTGCTTTCTGTATGGTTTCAAACGATACGTCGACTCCTAGATCAGCGAGGAAGCTCTTATGTCTTGTTGTCACTGTTCCCAAGGCTCCGATCACTATTGGTATGACTCTCGTCTTCACCTTTCATATCCTTCTTAGTTCCCATGCCAGGTCGTTGTACTTTTGTATCTTTTCTTCCTCCTTGCTCCACGTCCTGCAGTCTCCAGGAATTGCAATGTCTATGATGAGACATTCCTTGTCCTTCTTTTTCGTTATAATGATGTCTGGTCTTCTAGCCTGTATAACCTTGTCTGTTTGGATGTTGAAGTCCCACAGAAGTTTTACATCTTCATTCTCGATCACGGGATCCGCCCTGTGATCGTACCATTTGTCTGCATGCGGTAGTTCATACTTCTTCGCCAGACCCCAATGGACTGCAGCAGCCACTCTATCATGCCTTCCCTTGTACTCTGTCTGTGCCATTTTACTGCATTCACTCACAAGATGCATTACCGTTTCATCTTTGCTATGGTACATTCTGTATTATTATTATTATTATCATTATTATTATTATTATTGTTATTATTATTATTATCATTATTATCGTTATTATCATTATTATTATTATTATTATTATTATTATTATTATTTTTGTTGTTGTTTTGTTATTGTTGTTGTTGTTGTTGTTATTATTATTGTTGTTGTTATTATTATTACTGTTATTATTATTATATTATTATTATTATTATAACTGTCTATGGATTTGAGGAAGAATCACCAAATTCGTACAACAGGTACATCTCTTAAAGGTACAGGTCAAATTCGAAAACAAGAGGCCAATTGCTTGTGTCATTATTAATGTAAAGTGTATTCAATTCAGCCGCAAAGCTGCCATGTACAATGTTTCTTTATATCACAATAAATAAATAAATTTAAAAAATCGAAAACAAGACGAATAAGGCCAAAGTCAAAGAAAAAAGGTCAATGATCTCTGCAAAAAGCACTGTAATCACAATAACTTTCTATGGATTTGAGGTAGAATCACCAAATTAATACCACAGGTACATTTCTTGAAAGCACCCACAGGTACATCTCTTGAAAGCACATGTCAAGTTTGAAAATGAGTCGAATCTGACCAAGGTCAAAGGTCAAAAGGTCAATAACCTTCATTGAAAGTTTAAGTATAAACAGCATGCACAAACAGCATTGTCTCATTTTCCAGGGATGAAATGTATGTAGTATCATCATTAGTGATTGGTATAATATAGCTGCCAGACCAAAGTTCACACTCTCATTCGCATAGCGAGATGCAGGCGAGACAACGCTTGACGTTTCCCTTGTTAAAAAAATGTATATACCCTTCACTATAGCCAACCTATCTCTGTTTCTCGGTTTACTGGTCTTTAGTTTTACAAGAACAAATTAGTAGTAGTAGTAGTAGTAGTAGTAGTAGTAGTAGTAGTAGTAGTAGTAGTAGTAGTAGTAGTAGTAGTAGTAGTAGTAGTAGTAGTAGTAGTAGTAGTAGTAGTAGTAGTAGTATCATTTTATTTGGCAAATCAAAGTACATAGAATTTCAAAGAAGAACAAATAATACAATATCGGAAGGTTGAAACTATAATTTGACATCCGAAGTGCGTTGTCAAGTTACCTGGAATGGGGAAGGCAAACTAAATCACCGAAACTTAAGAGTTCCCCCATTCCGACTCCCATTACAATCAGGGAGTCAATAAATACAATATTGAATAAAACAACATGTAAAACATAAAGAGTATCAACATACAAATGGGAACGTTTGATAACGAAAATCGCAGTGTTCGTCATTTTTCTAAATATAAAAGTAAAATAATCAATTTCATCAATACAACAATATTTCCGCACTACCATGTTTTCTCTGCTCCATTGTATATTATTACGTTTGACTCTTTGTTCAATACACTTCAAAAACATTTTAGATTTTTTTTCAACATTGCAGTCATAACGTTAAAGCTATTACGTAATACAACTGAGTATACCGTTTTATTTCAACTATTAATACTGATCATAAATGACATATGAGAAATACAAGTCATAAAATTGATAAAATAACGTTAGAAAACGTGAATCAACAGTCACGCTGTACTTGATTTTAAAAGGAATGTACTAAAGCAGGCTTCCAGATGGTCTGTACTTTCATCCCAGTACATTACAGATTTTCAGCATGATCTATGAAATTGGCCTTTACTAAAGCTTCTTTTTTAAAACTGGTCTTTACATTGTCAATGAAGTTTTCTTTTTCCAGTCGAAAAGCATTTTTCGTGTTGGCATATGTTCATGTCACTATACAGCTGTCATGTAGCATGACTTAATTCAAGATTGAAGGCAAGTTTTTCCAATTCATCATGGTTGTCTAGGTCTTCCGCAATCATGCTTGGCAATATGTAACAGTTTCTCTGCAGTCATTTCATTGTCGTTGGCGTTTCCACTTTGAACTTAGAGGAAAAAGTGTAATTGCGAAATTAATTAGACAGTGCAACGTTGATATTCGAGCTAGAATCACCATACCCCAATGGCAAAAATTGGCCCGTACGCATATGTTTGCCTATAAATCATATATTGCGTGGATTGAACATTTTTTAATAGGTAAAAGCCAACCTAAATATCAGGTTTATGTACTAATATAGTTTACTGTCTTGAAGATCAGTTAAAATCTTCAACTCGATCGTTGAACGCACTCTCATCGTTTTGCAATAGTATACTTAACATTCATTACATTTTTGTTTTGAACAAACTATAAAAAATTTCATTATATATGCGTCATACACTCCATGTACATGTATATGCAGCTTTAGGGGATTTGCCCTTAATAATATTTTTATCAAAATGTCCTCGCAAATTAAAAAATGCATTTTTTTTTTTCATTCTGCCACAGCGCTTCCTCACAATATGATAAATAAAATTTATCAGTGGGCGTCACTATAATACTTTTTTATTCGAGGAGGGCAGGGTGTACGTTCATTTGTCATGAAAAGATATGTAATATGTCCAGTAAATATCATCAATAATCTGTGCACTCCCAAGAAACATGCATTTTCTTCGTTTACCCATATTGGGTAAAAATATACAATTTTTTTTTAGTGTATTTTTTCAAGTATTATGATTTATTTGAAATATGTGAATCATAATAATCATGATAATGATAATGATATAAATATGGTTTTATTTACCCATGAGTATGAATACTGCTCTTCCTGATGTCTCTGCAAGTGATGCTACCCCATCATTGCCAGGTATACCCACTCAATACACTTTGGGCATCAGGGACTAATGTGGGTAAATCACCTTGTCCAGGGATTTAAGCACTGAACAAGGATCGAACCGCCATGCCCAGTACCGAGGGTAAAGAGCCTTCACCCATTATTGTACAGTGCTTCCGCATGAAAATGAGTCATGTTAGTACCTGATTTGCTTCGCCCGTGTCCATCCCACTCCGCTCATCAGTGAAAACTGACCTTCCATGTGGACTCCAGATGCCCAAAGTTTGAATGCTATATGACGGACAAAACAAGGAAGTTGGACACGAATTATTTACATGTATATAAGTTGCATTTAATGTTAATACACTTTATAAGACGGGTTCAAGAATGTAGCCATCCTGATTGGTCAAATAACACCACGTGACCGTGCAAAAAAAAAGTACTAACGCACGGCGAGGGGACTAACGCACGGCTAATCCGGATCAAACACTAAAATTGTAAGAAAACACTAAGATTGTAGACCCGTTTCATAAAACTATTAATACATGGTTGTGAGTTCGTGCGTTAGTGCGATCCAGCAACACGCAGGTTTTTATCGTGGTGTCTAACACACTCGGCTACGCCTCGTGTGTTAGTACACCGCGATAAAAACCTTTGTGTTGCCAGATCGCACTAACGCACTCCCAACCATGTATTAATAGTATATTATAAAACGGGTTCAAGAATGTAGCCATCCTGATTGGTCAAATAACACCACGTGACCGTGCAAAAAAAAGTACTAACGCACGGCGAGGGGACTAACGCACGGCTAATCCGGATCAAACACTAAAATTGTAAGAAAACACTAAGATTGTAGACCCGTTTTATAAAATTAGTAATACATGGTTGTGAGTTCGTGCGTTAGTGCGATCCAGCAACACGCAGGTTTTTATCGTGGTGTCTAACACACTCGGCTACACCTCGTGTGTTAGTACACCGCGATAAAAACCTTTGTGTTGCCAGATCGCACTAACGCACTCCCAACCATGTATTAATAGTATAATATAAACGTAAGATTAATTGCTTGAAAGGTAATTTTACTTCTTTATAGCATGTATTCAAAATTAAGATATTCCATATAGATACTGATGTCCGATATAAAAAAAAACAACAGCAACATTGAAATGATTTGTATTTAATATCATTTTCTTCTGTAATTATCTTGTTGAAGAAATATATCAATAACACCAATCCCATACCTAGGTAGGTTAAGTAAAAGCAAAATAGATTTGTGATAATATTTTTTACAATTTTCTACACCGTGTTTCTAAAATCTGTACTGATATGCTGATATCAAGATGATGTCTTGGTTTAATAATCTCATTACTGTACATATAATTAGCATTCTTTTGCATCTCCTTCAGGTCTGCGATCTGGATACCTCTTTCCTGCAGCTTGGTATCCAGGATCACCCGTCGTATCTCTTTCTTTTGCATCTTTACCTTCAGGCCCGCCACTTGCTTCATTCTATTCTGCACATCCTTCTTCAGAGAGGCCATCTGCACCGCTCTGTCCTGCAGCTGCTTATCCAGACCCGCCATCTTAACCTCTCTCTCCTGCTCCTTTTCTATCAGGCCAACTATCTGCTCAACTCTCTCCAGCATCCTTTTCTCTAAATTCGTAAATCTTAACCCCTCACCTCCTACTCTAGGGCTTGTTTCCTGAGCCTCTCTCTCTCTCTTTCTCTCTGTCTCTTCAGCACATTCTGCTCTAGGACTGCTACCTGCATGATCTCATTCCACTTTCATCTCATCCTGTAGTAGTTTCATCTCATTTCAAACTGTGTAATGAATATATGAAATCATTATTTATAAATAATGGAAATCGGTTAATTCATTATTTATAACGAATATGTGAAATCAAAATTTATAAATAATGGAAATCGGTTAATTCATTATTCATATAAAATCAATTTGTGAAATCATTATTCATAAATAATGGAAATCGTATTATTCATTATTTATACATAACGAATAAGTGAAATCATTATTTACCTTCATTATTTATAAATAATGAAAATGTGGGAATTGTTATTTATATATAATGGATGTCTTGAAATCATTATTTACATATAAGTGAAAAGAATCAAAATCATAAATAATTGTACTTTTTATGTAATCATATAAATAATTGATATAGTGAACTAAAGAATGAATCATTTGTATATAATTGAGCTAAATAGTAAAGTTACAAACGGCGCCTCATAGAGTTAAGCCCACTATCCCGACATTATTATTTTCTTATTATTTTTTTTTTTCGTTATCTCCTTGGAATTGCATCAGCCCTCACAGACTTAGGGTGCCCATGAAGGGGGTTGGGAAGTAGCCAGGATATCAATGCATTGTTTCCAGGAGTGTAACCATTCTTAGTCCTTTAAAATATCAACGAGGTCGCAACGTCC
Organism: Heliocidaris tuberculata; assembly: GCA_025618425.1. Classification (NCBI taxonomy): domain Eukaryota; kingdom Metazoa; phylum Echinodermata; class Echinoidea; order Camarodonta; family Echinometridae; genus Heliocidaris; species Heliocidaris tuberculata. Next base: position 27,206,539 of record CM046839.1, on the reverse strand, counting down.
ATTCGTAAGAAAAAGGCGATGTTGGAATGCCGTCAACCCCCCTCCACGAAAGTCCCGAAATGAGTGTCGCTGGGCACGTGCAGTATGATCTACCAATTAAGGATTTCATGGCACGTATCTTCAAATACGAACTATTAAAGGGCGGTTTAAGTGATTTTGAGCTATGACACAACATGAATCATAATTTATTGTGTTATTGATATCATAATAATAAGTGTACTTTAATCAGACGAAATACAAACCAAGTTGAACTTCTTTTCTTTCACTTATTTCTCATACTCCTTGTACTGTTTTCTATCCCTTACCTTTTCCCCTCTCTCTCTCTCTCTCTCTCTCTCTTATTTTCCTCTTCTCTTTCATAGCCATATTTGCCAAACCACACATTCCAACTCTAAAAATATGAACCTACTGAGAATACTTTTTTGCAAGATTCAGATACAATGTCAACTCTATTTGATTTGATTTTTTTAAAGATCTTTATAACATGTTCACGTCTCTTTGATACGTACATTGAAGAAGTAAAAGTCTTGAAGACGTACAAATCTCAAAAAGCAACGGGGTATGTTAACGTAGTACGTAATCATAATTATATTATGTTCCTACATATCTTACTTTTTCATTGCTAATTATCATCAAAGAAAAATACAAGCATGAATCGACTAGTCATAGTAACATAGTAATCACATAGTCTATGAAAAAAAAAAAACGTCTAGTCATTTTTTTTTAACAGATCGCCTGGTCACATTTTCTTAATCAAATTCTAGTCATTCTGACTAGGATTCTGTTCATATTTTACTACGATTCTGTTCATTTTGACTAGGATTCTGTTCACTTCAAACCCGAAGCCAGTAGTTTTGACTAAAACAGTGTAGGTGCCCGTGGGAATAGTTATTCTAGGCAAATCTGACTAGATTCCAGTCATATTTGACGAGATTGTTTTTAGAGTCCAGATTCCCAAGTGCAGAATAATAATGACTTGCGACAAAAGTTTCATAGACATCATCGAAAAAGAACACAAAATACACTTTCAAAATACAGCTGTTACAAATAAACAAAGAATTTGGTTGAATTGTAAACTAATACAAAAATGAAGCAGCTTCAACGCAAAACTTTGCTAATGCAATTACTGATTTTCCTCAACCATGTCACCATCGTTTCGATGTTTAGAAAGAACGGTTGTATGTATACTGTATTTGATCTTAATGTAAACTGTGCCTTCACCACTTGACCTTGAGTATAGATAAACTAAAACAATGTAATAAATAAAAGGTTAATGGTCTTTTTAGGCAATACTTAGTACACGCTTATGTATTCTGAAAATTGCCCCCAAATCAGTCGTGATATAAACGCATTAAAATTAGTGCATTAAACTCAGCTTTTGTTACAAGTGTGATTCAGTAAAATAGGGAACAAGGCAGGGTAATGGTTCAGTGTACGAAACATGCAAAACTAATTAATCAAACAAAACTCTGAACTAATAATTATTGAAACATTAAAACGAAGCCCTCAGCTGTTATTACATTGTTGACAATGGGGCCCGTACATCGAACCTTCAGAATTACTTTAGGGTTGATCGAAGGCATGGCTACTAGTATTCAAGTAATGCTTAACGCTCAAAGTCCAAATGGCCTTTAAAATATAGAAATATGAAACGTGCTCAATGTTAATTGCTATGTCGATGCAAATATATGAGATATCAATTTTTATTCACTATTATTGTGACAAGAGTACTGTTCAAAATCGATCCCATCGATCCCATCACATACGTGATAGATGGCGCTATCTGACTTCTGCGCAGGTTCGGCAACATCTTTCCCGAAAGTGTGTTTGAGAGCAGCTTCCTGATTGGACGATTATCAAACACATGGTGGTGCTGAGTGTATTTCTGCAATCTGTCGAAATAAAATCGAGAGAAACCCAAATCAAATGATTATTAAGTGTAATACATGTTTGATGTATCAGAATTTAAACGTAGACTAATCATAAATATTAAAGTCGCAAACACCAACACTGTAATCGATGTATAACCTTTCAAGTTTCACTTGCAGTTAGCTTATCTCTTTAACGTATTAATTCCTTTCTAGTTTTCAAAGTTCAAAGTTCATTTATATACACTCATCATTCAAAAATACTTAACATTTACAATAATTCAATTTGCAAATACAATAACAGACACACAAAAGAACATACATCCAAACAAAACAAAATTAGAGCGAAGGGAAGAGCTAAAAAGAAATAAAGTCCTTACACGAGAGTCTATCCTTTTCTACTTATAATTGGGTTATCAATATTTCAATCAATGTCATGATTGTAACCTTGTATTTAGGACGTGATCACATAACCAATACTTGTTTCAATTTTACTATATCATATTTTGTTTGGGTTTTTTTATGTGTTGTAATATTTTTTCTATTTTATTATTATTTTATAATAAATTTCAATTCATTGCGTAAATTAAGTTTTTATGTACTGAATAGACATCCTGAATAAACAATACAGAATAAATCATTAGATTAATTTAATCAATTAATGAACTAAGAAATGAATTAATCAATAAGATCATCAAGACCTTGAAGACAGCTGCCCAAATTGCAAGACTGCAATGAAGTTGGTTGATTTTCATTGGAACAACCTGATGTCCTTTGGCCGGTATTCCTGTCGACACACTCCACTATCCGTTGCTGGATACCATCGCCGCATGTCGCAGAGCACTACGAAAGAAATGGAAGTGGCATGATGTCACCAGAATCAGAGGAATGAGGGATTGGGGGACAAAGGGTGACAAAAAAAGTTGACAAAGTAACAACAAAACTGTTGACGAGATGAGAAATATGTCCCTCGTTTCACCTTTTTCGAGTTATGTTAAGATATACAGTGTGAATTTCAAAAAGGAAACCCAGATTCAACCATAAATATCGTTGCAATCAGTCGTATAGATCTGGTCAAAGATACTCACATTGTAGCTTATCAGAATTTATTTACTTTGAAACCTTCATTGACCATTCGTCAAAAACTGGGCAAAGGCAATTTTGGCATGCTTTTTTAAAATGGCTAGTGCTCAGTCATCCGTGATCGCATTTCGGTGAGCAGCCTATCAAATAAAAGAAGACGCTGCGGTTAGGAGTCGTGGTTTCGTTAACTTAAAGTTTCGCTAACTTAAAATTTCGAAACCACAAGTCCCGTATGAACGTAGCTATTATCAACTACATGTATCATACAGTTATCATGTACAGTATATCAGCAATTTCATTTGGCTTTTAATGGGGCTTGAATATGGGTTTCCTTTTTTTATTGACTCACAAGGTATCGATTATCAAACGTGAAACATGATAAGTTATTATACAATTTGAGATGGATGAGAATACACAGACGACATAAGTTATATCGACTAAAGAAATGATTCTTCTTTCCTGCACAGTTAAAAACTTCACTTTATTATGAAATATTGTTTGTATTAACGTCACTAATTTCGGACATTCTCGTTCTTCATGAAACCCCATGAAATTAATTGTTAAGCACCTACCGGTTGCCACGGTTGTTTTGACCACCCAAGCGAAGGCTCTGGAGACTGATCCTGCAGACGGGAGGCTGTATCTTCAGCCGGTGGATGTTTATCATTTAACGCAGAAGGAAACAAGATGAAGTTTACATATGGAGAATCTGGCTCGACGGGAAGATGGTTAATTCTAGACTCTTTATGTCCTTCGTCTATCAAACTAATGTCATGAGTAGTAATATTCAATTCATGATGAATTTCGTGAGGCCCTCCTCCAGATGGCAAAGATGGCTGCGGATTTGACTTATTCACAGCTGCTTCGTATTTCTGGACGGCAATCTTCTTTTCCCACTCGCCGAAATTCACCGGGTAGTCGCTGCTGGCGGACATGCTCACTGATGATCGGTCAACGGAAGATTCGTCCATATAGGAGCGGCTTTCAGGAACCTGTGGCATGTTGTTGTGGAAGTCCTGTCTCGAAGGGCACTGATCTTGCAAGCATGGTCTTCTGTCGCTCGGCTTTCCTGCAGCATCGCAAGGTTTGTTGATGTTCATGCAGACTACAGACCGAGTATGCCACCCATCGCCACAAGAGACAGAACACTTTTGTGCAACAAAAAAAAAGGAAAAAGAAAAGAAGATAATTCTCCATTGTATGAAAATTTGGTGTTGGTATTTAAAAACCGATACGAAAGAATTGACATACTCCTATATCATAAGTCTTTTATTCATTCTGAAAATCCTTCATACTGGCATCTGTCAGATACCCATAATAAAATTACATAATTTACTTGAGCTATTGCTATACTTAGTTTGAAATCGTATTTCCTGGTTAAGGCATCTCTCTATTTTGGTAATATCTTCAAGACCTACTCATGTCACTTAATTGCTCTAATCTTCCAAAATTCGTAAGTTCAGATTTCGTCAGATCAGGTCAACATGAATGTACGTATCCCCTCAATGTTAGACAAAGACAAGCATTAAAACACATCATTCATTTGGTTGTAGGACACATGCTCTGGTGACAATCGCTCCACGGTTTTATATCCCACACTATCCGATTTCTCAATTTGAACCCTGTACTAAACACTATACCTATCACTAACCATAGCCGTAAACCCAAGACCCAATTGCAGGCCTAACCCCATATCTTTGACAATAAAAAGCCTGGAGGAATTGTCTCAAGAGTATATGTTGGAGCACCCATTCAGTCATACCTCGTGATTCTTTACGGACTAACCTGTGACCATTCGCCTGTCTGCCAGTTGTCGTTCGATTCACACTGCAGATCAACCTCACACGTGGTCTCAGTGACGGGTTTCTCTTCGCCCTGACTTAGGCAGTCGAAATCATCAAGGACCATCTGTTCACCGTTGGTGGATCCACGTATGCAGAAGACCGATCGTTGCTTTCGCCCTCGGTCCCCGCAGCTTCCTGTGCAGTGCTGCCAAGGACCTTGCCACCATCTGTACAACAAGAGTTGATCAAGAAATACCTCTGGGAGAAAAATTGACTGGTATGTATTTCGAAAACTTGAGTTCAATTTGAATTTTCTGTTTCAATAAGCATCACAGGCTATTGAAGTTCTAACAGCAAGAAACATTAGATGACTCGGATAGGTTCCACAATATACAGCTTACAACATTATGTATAGGGAGAGCAGGTCTAACAGTAAGGTATAGATACAAATCAACTATTTACACATGTTCTAGATTTCATCATCATTAGGCCTACAGGGTCACGCAGTAATGTAGAGCCTTACGCTAAACTGAAGACTGGTATTTTTGAATATTTTTTTTTTTTTTTTTTTTTTTTTTACGGCATCATGGATGATCTGGAAATGTTCCTTGGCTGAGAGATGAAATTGCTCGACCTGCATTTGTACAAGATCGGTATCACTCATTCAACCAAAAGGTCTCTTCAATTTTACATGTGCTCCACCAGTGGTGTATTCAATATTTATATAAACAGGCAGATGGAATCTTTGGGAATGTACCTGGACAGGAGTATTTTGTTTCCTTTACCCTGGGCCATTAAAGGTCAATGCAACCTTTGTAAAATTGGACAAAGAATAAGAAAGTTATCAATGTTTGAAAATTGAGATCACTACATCTATGCGAATCTCAATTGGCAATTTGGTGAATCGATTGTGCCGTATTCACCATGTTCACGTTCAACTTTCCCGTTTGTCGTACACCAAAATATCATATAATTCCTGTTTTCTCCTGAGTGCCATATCCCTCGGGGCAGTACTCAAAATATATTGTATATAGCAGTCATTACTATAGGTCATTCAAAAAAAGACAAAAATCCTACTAAATTGTGCAAAATTGTCATTTTAGTCATTTTGTGTGCTGGAGCCAATGGGAAAGTTGACCGCCGCTACATCACAGGGGCCGTAACGAATCGGCCAAGTTGAAATTCCCATATGTATGGTGATTAAAACTTTCAAAAAATCCCAACTTTCTTATTGTTTGTCCGACTTTGTTCAAACTTTCACCAATCTGCTTCTCTGATTTTCCTGCTTTCACACAGAGCAAATTATTACAAAGGTTGGATTGGCCTTTAAACAGGGCCCGTGCTAACCAAACTATGGAGGTGCCTGTAGAAAAACCCAAAGACTTGCCAAATCAAGCTCGTTGGCCTCCATGGGGACTGAGATTTTGAGTTTACAGACAACCATGACAACTGTCTCGTGAACCATCAGGCACTTAGCCTTCGGGATAAATTAATTTTCATAAAACATGATCAAATTGGGGTATCGCCCTATAGACAAACTCACGTGGCAGGACACTGCTGTTCATTGCATGTCCGTTGCATGTCATCTGGTTTCATGCCTTCACAGTATCGATCATCAACCATGCCAGCTATTAACTCTTTGCAGATCACACTCGAACTCTGATAACCTGATTTAAATATTCATTCAAATATCAATAAAGGCATAGAATATCGACGCAAATTTGTCAGAATATATATCACCAGGTTCATTTCAAAGTCTTATGGTGCTCCAGGTACACATCTAGCCTACTGAGTCAGAATCTGCATAGTTTTGTTGCATTTATTTCAAAAGATGAAAATTTGTACTTAAATACTGAGAAAAATCCTTTGCGTTTGCGTGTCCCTTCAGAGCCACCATAAAGCCCCGTTTTAATAGACCGCGTTCGGACGGAGTCGGGACTGATGCCGGGTTAAAAAAGCGGGGCAGCAGGTGATAAATCCACGGGTGGTCCACCCCGGCGCACCGTCTTAACAGACGTTCGCTGAAAACCTAACCGGGTAGGTTCCCATAGTAACGTATAGAACTACATGACTTCCTGTCGCGCGCGCGGGAGATTCAAAACGCGGGGAATGTGATATTTCACGAGAATCGAGTTCGAGTCATTGCGCAATGTCGAGCTGTCCGGTCAGAAACTACCCCAAGAGCGGCTTAACAGAACGGCGGTCCGGAATTAGCAGGGGTAGAGTCGTGATTTTACCCTCGTTGGACCTAGTCAAATTTTGGCAAAATTATACCGGGTAGATTCCGGTCAACACCTCAGTAGGAGCGGCTTAACAGGAAGGGGTAAAGAAATCTAACCCGGTATCAACCCGGTCGAGGCGTTTTAAAAAGTGTCTGTTAAGAAGGGGCTTTAGTCGATTTCTACCCGGGTAATAATGTTGGAGCGTCATGAGCGTCACAGCGAGACGGACCTGAGCGCTATACAAGAAACCACCATTATCATTATCATTACCTGGAGTTACATAAGACTTTGCAATGAACGGTTACCTGGTGATATCTTCTCACTAATATGCGTCGATGTTCTGTAGTTAGGTCTTATGCTGCCCAGTCATTGAAATGCAGGGTCATTAAACTTATTCATGTACAATAACACACCAGAAAGTATCTTCATCACAATAAACAGTCCCATCTACTTTCAATCAGTTGAAAGGTAGATACTCGCCTAACACCGTATAGCTACAATTATTTACTTTTAAGGAATAAAACAGTGAGCTTCATGTCGCAGTACTGTGTAAATTGACTTATATCAGTATATTTACACTAAAATAATTGTGAGTTGATGGGATTCAAACTGGTCTAGCGGTAGGATCAATAGTTTCTACAACAACCTGGTTCGATCCTGGGTCGCTACTTTTTGGGTCATGACATTGACGAATGACAACCCATATTACACACATTAAATAAAAGGCTTATGTAGGTTTAAGAATGTCACCACGAACACGAAATAATTTCTCATCAACTCAACTTCTGTGGAACCTGAAGACGATAATTCAAGAAGCTCTTCGAGCGAAGGTCCACATTAAGACTGGAGGACTTAGTCGGTTTGAGACAAAAAGGAAAGAAGAACGTCTAGTCTTCTTGGCTTCTCGTCCAAATGGATAAGGCTTGACAAGAGCTCTTCGTCTTGCCTTCCTGTCACCAGGAAGTCACCTAGGCAAAATGCGAGATATTGTCTTTTTGTCGTTACCTCTCTAGGAAGTCAAAGAAGTGGGAGTTTTTATTTTCTCTTCTTTTCCTTTTTGTTCCCTTAACGTCAACAAAAAGAAACCATCCCAGATCGTTTTATGTTGACGTCATAGTAAACGATCAGGGATCTGTTCATTCTGTCATCCTATCTCTTCGGTGGCAATTTTAAGGATTATTTTGTAGAACATAAAAACAAGAGATACCAATGGTTTCCTTACCAATGGGCTTCCTTACCAATGCCACACGATGCCGAACACGGGGACCAGTCAGTATAGACCCATGAGAAAAACTGAGGCAAGACAGCAGTTTGGTTTCCATCTCTAGGAATGGTATATTCGTATGTTATGCCAGGGTTCTGAACTCGTTGAAATATGAGCTGGAAGCAAAGAAGAGAATACTGTCATCATTAATATTCTGGCATCAAAATAATTAACTATTAAAATGCGTCATTATTTTTTAACGTTTCACTGCATGTACAACAAAAATTTTCACGAGGGGTTTATAACGTAACAATAAAATGATTAGAAGATGTTGATGCAGGCCGCTCGATGAAAACAATTAGACAGATGAGGATAACTCAAACAGTGTAAACCCGTGGCGTAGCGAGGGGGCATGTGCTACCCCCCCCCCCCCAATCGAAAATTTGAAACAGATTGAGAAAGAAGAGGAATGGGGGGGGGGGGAGGAAGTGAACACAAAATGATACAATACCCTCCACCCCCCCCCCCCCCCCCTCCTCTATGGCCTTGTTCTCTAGCATTTCATTCAACGAGTTAGACCGGTCCCCCAACACACACTCTCACACACACACGCACACACACACATCATGACATCAGAGCCTCCTCAACGGCTGGACCCAAGCTACGCTACTAGTGTGTATTTTTAATTTGTTATGTGATGTCTTAAGATCAAGGGTGTGTCTAAAGCCTGGCGTCCACTAGAGCGCCGACAAGATTAGGAAGGGTTGCGGAAGCAAATTGTGTCATTTCGGCATTCTTTCCGCGCAAGCCGCGGAAAAAGTGTGTGCATCATCGTTTCTTGGGACATTACCACGAATCTCTGCGTATTGACTGCAGTCATACCTGGGAGTGTCCTAGGAATCAGTCGGGAAGGTCGCGAAATGCTGCAGAAAATGCTGATCGTAGCAGGACAGCGCGGACACATCTAGGATCACACCAGGAGTGGTAAAATCACTGACTAAGACAATCAGGATGATTTCCGACAACTATTTAGATATGCGGACAATATCAGGAAATAATGCAAGGTTATACATTCGGCGCCGACTTTGGGGGGTTTTTTTTTCTCTCTCTCTCTCACATGCATGCTAGCCGTCATGCAGATCACACCAGTTGCCATTCATCTTGCTGTATTGCTTCAAATCCAAGCTGAGAGAGATACTCAGCTAGCCCTGTTGCCTCTTCCGTGTCTTGACCATACATGACCGCAGCGGCTTCGCGCACTCTCTTATATAGATCCGCATTGGCTCCGCGCTTTCCTGAAACATTCTGCGTGGCTTCGGCTTGCATTCGCGAACCTGCCCGGCACCGCGGAGGCTTTCAGGAGCGTTTCCGGAGGAGGCGGAACTGTTAAAGAAAGGCGGGATGTCCTGAAGATGTCCGCACGACAATGCAGACAAGTTGCCGAAGGTGTCAGGAAGTTCATTTCCGCGTCCAAATTTTGGTTGTGACCAAAATTTGGACGCTGAAATTTTGCCCTCTCCCGAAAGTGCGGAAACGCCGGGAAGTGTTTAGGAATGATAAAGACAGTGAACGGAATCTTTCAAGAATATGCGGATAGGTTGCTGAATGAATGCGGATTTACTAATTTTGCATTCCGCGTCTTGTCCACGCCCTAGTGGACGCCAGGTTTAAGGGGATATGCCTGCCGGATCATAGGATCGAGATTTTTCAACTTCGCTGTTTCTATGCAATGTAATGAGTTTGAGGACTTTTAGTTTTGTCTAGTTGAGAAATGTGATACATTACAAAATCTGAGAATATTTTTTTGTGTGTGTGCTTGTTAGTGATCTTTGATTTCCTTAACCTCAAATCTGGTCTGGTTCCTATTGATAACGACTCACTTTATCGTACGAATGCTATGAACTGGACATGACTGGACATGACGAGCACTCGTGTCATGAATACTACTTGGTTAAACGTTTAGTGATAATATTGTAAAGATGGTTATGCATTGTATCTTGTTATAGGTAAATGGACACATTCATATGATATTATTATGGATATTTACGTAGATGTGGAGTGGTTCGCTGATGGGACCCAGGATTTCAACTCGCTCTTTGTTGTCTATCCTCTCATAGCTGATGATGGTTCCTGCAGCCTGATACTCGCCGCTCCATTCAATGTTCCAGTCCATGTTGAGCAGGTCATGGCCAGCACCATTGCTGATGGCCAGGTAATTATGAGCTGAAGCGACTTCCTCCACCACGATGTTCCTCGCACCGGCAGGGACGATGGTGACTTCGACGTAACCTGGGACATTAGGGAACACAGGCAAACAGGCATCAATCCATGTTTATTCGTGGGGGTATGTAGAAAAAAGCCGAAAGAAGTTCTTCGGCTTTCCCCTTATGTCTAGGCGAAAAAGTGTTCACAATATTTTCTGTCATATGATATGAATAAGTAATAGAAAAAGGATATAAACGATAAAATACTTTGGGGGAGGGGACAGTTTTATAATAAGCTGGCTTAATATTTTGAAGTAAAGTATGACTTTATCGGATAAGTAGGCCAACATAACGTCACTTGTAATAATCAGATACTATCAACATTCATAACAATAATTATACTGATAAAAATGACTGTGGAACTACTATATTGCCACTAGTAAAACAAAACTGTCTATAGCTATCTGACAACAAAACGTTGCAAATTGTCCCAATAAAATAATTTTGGTTTGTTTGTTGCAAATTGTACAAACCTCGTCCAAATTTTGTGGTGAAACTTTCCTTAACGGTAAGGCAGGAGGATCCATCCCCATGGCACACCCCACATCGGTCCTCCACTGCTCCTGAGCTGACCATGTTATCACAACCTACCATCTGAAAGAATTTATTTTAAGTGGAATAAAGATCACATCACTGTTATACTAAAAAAAAAAGGTGTGGATCAAACATTTAAGAGTATGTTCCTTTTCCATCCCGTTTCATTTTTTTTTCAAACGGGAAAGTCCGTTAAGATGAAGAAGAAAATGGATTTACTGGGAATGACACTTGTCTCCTGTGCTCTCCCTTCGTAATAGACAACGAAAATGCCTTCCAGCAAGATGGGGGCATGACTGCAAAGATATACTCCTTCAAAAATAACCATTCCGCCTATAGGTTTTCCCTTGAGAAAGACATGAATTCCTTAATGCCTGTAAATTGAGTCAAAGAAATATTGATAAATAGCCCTGTGAATAAACTTACACTACTGAATATTTTCACAACACATTTTGTTACCTTGGATTCTTCAGCAGTTCAGTGTCATCCTTTATTGACTTTTTTTTGCATTATCATTTGATCCAGAATGCTACGATTTACACATAATACATGAGCAGAACAAAAAAAAAATCACAGAATTTTTTTTAGTCCATTATGTTGCATTACATTGTAGTGTTCATGAACCAGAAAGATTGAGTTGAAAATTAGAATCAGAGTCTCTAAATTGTCAACGCGGAATTGAGATTATAATCACTATATTCCAGAACAATTTTTTTTTTTCACATTGGTTCATTTGTTACACATTTTCATTTGTCTTCAACTAGGCAAGAGTGAAAAAAATAATAATTCTTGTAGGTATGAGGAGGCAAAGCTAATTCATTTAGACGTCTAGGAATTCTGAACTGCGGAGGGACAGGCAAGTATCCCAATAACAGATACCTCATACCATGCATACCTGACATATGCCGTCAATGCAGATATCATGTGAGAAGCGAGTACATGGAGTTCCATTGATCACGTGATCTGACTTTTTCTCTATTAATGCTTGATCACGACGTCTGCAAAACAATTCACAAGGCTTTCCTTTAAAAAAAAGGGAAAAAATATATTCTGTGTTCATTCAAGACTATTTTTGACACAATATAACATTCTATTTAATTCGGGATATTGGGCACCTCCCTTCCGCCTTCTGACCGTCTCAATTTAATGGCTACGAAAAAATAAAGAGTTACAAGAAAGGGGAAAGACAGAAAGAAAGGCAGAAAGACTAAAATACAGAAAAACACAAGGTCAGGAAAAAACAATGAAATGCGATAAAAAATAATGATTTGGTTAAAATTCATTTACGGTGTACTGTAGATTACATCTTCAGTTTAAGGAGAAATCCCCATCCTCCTTTTCATTTCTACCCCACTCGGTCATGGCTTCCTTGCAATTATGTTGTCCATATATTTAACGTTAAAAAAGGTCCAGTGCACCTGGGTCGAGAGTGGCAAATATAGATCAACCTCTTGCGAAAGGGCACTTGTGGCGAGCCATCAACTCTTTCAGTGAATGAACCACTATACCACGACACACCTAACATTCCTAATTACCTTCGACATCTGCAGGAATCCACGTGAGTTGAGTACCATTCGGTTGGATGGTGTCATATGTGCTGCACTGGGTGGCGCGAACACTCACCGATCCCGGATCGCAAGCCTGGAAAAATAAAAAGGACCAAGTAACTGGAAAATGATATTGTATCTAATTACTCGAAGACATTAACGTACATGTGTCTCTTCTCAAGTTCATCAATTTTTATTAAAAAATGGTACAAATTCGAGATTAACACGAAACAAATCGGTGCAAATTCTAATTGTGATAATGAAATGGTGAACGGCAAACTGGTAAAGACAACCTTGTATCCCAAGTGGCGGATCCAGGATTTTAGGTTAGTGCACAACGAACAAAATATCTGACAAGTGCTCCCCCCCCCCCCTTCAACAAGCCAATGCTACATGTCTAATTATTACAAAAATATGAAATACATCTTTTCATCTTTATCATCTCAGTTCCCTGTGCAACACATCACTGCCAGAACAATTGAACGTCCCATTTATCTTTGACCGTAGTAAGTGGTTTATTGTTTTAGAGATCGTAGATCTCAATGACCTCCTTAAAGGTTCTTCTTCAATATTAGTATTTGAGTGAATAGTATGTACCTGAAGCTTACACATGGTGTACTTCTTTCTCTCACCAACACAATATCTTCCTCCATGAGATGGACTAAGAGAGAAATCATATTTTATATTTATTTTTTCATTTCCAACAAAATACAAATACAAAATATAGTTTTCATAATAATACAAAATACAATGCAAAAATTTATGCAAAACATCACATTAGAAACTAAGATAGATCAATACAATGATTAATACCTTTGAAAAGATCTATTGATATATCTTAGTTCTTTTAGCGGAACTCACCAGCCCTTTTCACGGCTCTTATTACTTGAAAGATTACCCTGAAAAACTAAACCTACAATTCAGTTTCTCCACCATGAAAAGTATCGCTGATACTTCACTAAATGATCTATCCTAGTTTGAAATGTAATGTTTAGCATAAATTTTGCATTGTATTATGTATCATTATGAAAATTATATTTCGTATTTGTATTCTGTTTGGAAATGGACAAATAAAATATTAAATATGAGAAATATAAGAGAGAAAATAAAGTTTAGTGTAGAAAATAGTCAGCTATTCTATGAAACCATTTATGTACTCACAACGTAAAACATTAATGATGTGATGCAACGAGACCAAAGACTGTTTCATGAACCGACTTTAAAACAATCAAGTTAGCATGCTTTCATTATTTTGTGTGAGACAGGGCATAACACTATAACGAAAAAGAAGACGGTGATGATGACGACGATGATGACGGCAGTCATTCCAATTCGCGTGGTGTCCATCGAAGACTGTTGGAGACTATACCAGGTAACTTCAGAAATCCTATATGCATTTGCATAATCATGACGATGATCTTCTTCAATCTTAATGTTAAAATAGTAAGTTTGTATATAGATACATAGAACGGAGATCTTTAAGTGCACATAAACTTGAAAACTCCGATTTGTCATTCTACTCCATGCATGGTAACATTTTTTTTTAAAATAGGGGTATTCTTTAACAAAAGTGATAGATAAAATGGACAATGGAGACGGGGATGCGACAAATCAGAGATGGATACCTTGGGTTGTTACACTCTCTCTCTTTAGACTTGACGGCCCTTCCACAAGTTAGGGAGCATTCCGAATACTCGCTCCATGGACCCCAGCCGCCGTCTATGACCACAGGATGGTCATCGATGTCGATGCACTCTCCAGATATACACCACTGAGTCCATCAAAGAAAACATATATTTATCTTCAACAAAATTATTGTAAAACGACATCGTCTTAGAGAGTATTTGTAAAAATGATGACAGGTTGGGACATGGGGATGTAGGTTGTACCTGAAAAAGACAGGGAGACACTGGTAACAGAGTAATGTCTTTAAAAAGATCACTCGCAAGAACCCTAGTGAAATCATACCATTCTCACTGTCTTCGTATTTATCTTGGGGATGTTACTTAATTTTACCAACCGTGAATTTGTTATAGAATTTTGAAGAAGATTGAATGACATCTTATCAAACTCTCAGATCAAACTCTCTATATTTAAATGTGAATGTATCGCACCTATACAAAATACATTTTAACCAAACTGTACGAATAAAATATGAAATATAAAACATCCCCATCACAGCATCGTGAATCCAGATTGTTTCACTGGAGGCCTCCATCACAGGTCTTCCTGGGAGAGTTGTAATAATAATAGTAATATTCTGGATTTATATAGCGCCTAATACATCTACGATGTCTCTAATAATTGTTTGAGGTTGACCTCTACATGCTTACATATGATGGAGGGGAAAAGGGAGCCTTATTTCCCAGTCACACCAGACCTACTAAATACAGAAAAAAATCACATTTCCCCTAGTGGCCAAACGTCGGTTTTGCAGACGGTTTGGGAGTCGGTTTGGAGGTGTGGCTGGGGTATTTACCTGGTTACTTTGTCAAAGTGGACTCACCTTGTCTTTGCCACACCGAGTTCCCTGCGCTGCTGCAGTCATTCTTGATTTCCTCTTGATCCCTTCACTGCACCACAGGGTTGTACAGAGATCAGACTAAACACAATTGAATGGAGGGTGGAGGAAGGTGAAGAAAGAATGAAATATATAAAGAGGTAGAGAGGGAGACAACATCGGAAGAGGGGAGGGGGATCGGGATGAAGGAAGAGAGTCGGTTTCAGAGAGGGAGACATTTAGGAAGATAATTTGTAAAGAAGATGGGATTTTTTTTTTTTTTTAACGGAGAGACATGATACAAAATAGAATAAACTGGCTGGATAGCCAAAGATTTCACAAAACTTTTAAAAGTCATTCAATATACCAAGGAGACCATTTTGAACAGAACTGTGTCGGACCAAATTTTAGAAAAAGAATAAATCAACAACAAAAAGCGAAAAATGTTTACAAGGATATGTCCTTAGAATTTTCAAAAAGGCTTAAAAATTGAATAATTTGTCGATGCCCCTGGATATACCTTAATTGCACATGTAATTGCAGTGATCCATTATTATTGCATCCTTAATTACAGCAAGCTACATTTCTCGTCTACTGTGTTCTACACCATTTCGTCCCTCTTCTTTTACTTTATTCTCTGTCTACCTCGTACTCTTTTTTTTCATCATTCACATAGTGATCATTGTTGTTTTCCTCTTTATGATAAGTCAAAAGTCAACCTTAATTGTCCTTACTTCGAACATGGGAGAGGCAGTAGCATTAGGTCCGTACTGCAGACGGCATTGGTGATCAGCCGAGTACATAACGCCCGGTAGAACC
Source organism: Heliocidaris tuberculata (assembly GCA_025618425.1). NCBI lineage: Eukaryota > Metazoa > Echinodermata > Echinoidea > Camarodonta > Echinometridae > Heliocidaris > Heliocidaris tuberculata. The sequence goes on along the minus strand of CM046839.1, from coordinate 27,190,714 downwards.
TTAGGATAGTTGTATGGTGTAGATGACGGTGTATCTTCTAGACAGCTACCTCGCCCACTGCTGCGAAAACCATGAAATGCATATAATATATATATATTTAACTTTCGAAAATACAACTTGAGAAATTAGTCAAAAAGGTGATGGCAAGCAGTATTAGTGGCGACAATCATGACAACGGTACATAATTCCTGAAAATTCCTTATTTAATGACTATATTTACTTTGTAAGGTTTTTTGGTACGACCATGACCATACGGTACTAATTGCATTCATATTTTTTTCTGATTGAAATTGAGCGTTATCTTCTTCTTTTTTCTTGGTAAACATTTTAATTTTCTTAAAGCTTGCTGGGATATTATTCCTTACATTTAAGTCAAATTAATAAATTATGAAACTATGTTCACAACCATGTCAAATTTGCAATGATACTTAGAAGTTTTTTGTACATCTGAACTTACCAAAACTAAGAGGACCATGTGGTGGGTATGTGACTATAATGAACCCTCGAGGACATCACATAGGAACCATGTCTATATATGATTTGATTTGATTCACAATCAAATCAAACGTAAAGCCCAACATCTTTTCAATCCTACCGCTGCCGCCAATTATTTCTACTTGCTTGTAAGAAGAAAGTGATTGACGACGATGCCTACTGTCTGCTACAGGGGGACCATGTAGTGGGTGTAAGGCCACTAGGAAACCTCGAAGACATCGCACTGTGACCTCTGTCCATTTAATCTTGATGTGATTTGATTCACATTTAAATAGAAACGGAAACCTGAATGGCCTTACAATCCCACCACTGCCGCCATATATTTGTACTTACTCTAGGAATTAATCAATTAAAGCAAAATTTAAACTCGAATGGTATTACAATCCTACCGCTGACGCCATATGTTTCTACTTACTCTAGGAAGCGAGTAATGTACTCTCTTCTACAGGTGAGCCATGTTGTGGGTGTAAGACCTTGAGGAACCCTGGAAAACATCACATATTGACCACTGTCCATAATACTTGATGTGATTTAATTCACATTTAAATAGAAAGGGAAACCTGAATTGCCTTACAATCCCACCGCTGCCGCCATATATTTGTACTTACTCTAGGAAGCGGGTGATGTACTCTCTGCTACAGGTGGACCATGTAGTGGGTGTAAGACCACTAGGAACCCTAGAAGACATCACACTGGGACCACTGTCATCGTGCGACGAGCATGGGTTGCCACTGCCATCGTGTTGCATTCCAAAGCTATTATGAGGGCAAATAAGAATTATTTTATTCACTTTTAATGTAATTTTTTCAAATCACTTTTTTAAAATGTATTCTATTAAATTGGACATGCAATTGGAGCCTTTTGGAATCATGAAATAGTGTTTCGTATGTAACGGGCATAACTTTATGATCTCAGCCTTACTTGTGTCCCATTTCGTGAGCCACGGTGAATCCGACAGCAAGACCGTTGTCTTCGTTGATGCTACAGCTCCGCTTGCTGCTACACATTCCCGAGACGTGGGCCAGCCCTAACGTGACGCATGAATCCGTGCCCCGGCACAAGTCCTTCCTTCAGAGAAAATACGATATGATTGTATTTTTCAATGTATTCATCTTATTTCTAAACAATAAATAAAACTAAATCAATTAGTGTCCTACAGTAAATATGACACATAGAATTTGTATGTAGGCATACGTCTATAATATCATGTAGACCCATTCGGACAAATGAATATAAATTCTGAACGGTATGAGGGGTTTTATATTTAATCAGGAGAAAGGTAAAAAGAGTAAGGGAGATGGTTAGAAATATAGAGAGATGGGAATTAGATAATGAAAGGGGGAGGGGTTACACTAGAATGAAGAAAGGGGAAAGGTGGCAGGTCCAAACTGGAACCCACGAATATGTAGAGGGAAGGAGAGAGAGTGAGAGAGAGAGAAGGAGAAAGAGACAATGAAAAAAAGTTGGATATCAGTGAATTAAGATAAAGCTGTTTTATCCATACTCTAAAAAGAATGGAGCTCACCTGGTAAGAAGTATTGCGTTGTCATGGTGATTAGTTTGCTCATCCCCTTCCGGGTTCAATTTCTCTTGCCATTTACAGAAGCTATCCAGTGTGATGTCTGCGTTATTGGAGATCTCGAGATCGTCCTATTATGAAAGAAGTCATAATGTGTCGTATGGTTATGCGGGGGCTGATGTGGGAGGGGTCACAGGTGTCTTTACTTGGGGGTGAGCGCTTGTCAGAGTTTTTTGGTTAACGTCAACACACCCAAAATATGATGACCTTTTTTTTTCTCTCTTTTTTGGCATGTCAGATTTTTGGAAAAGTGGACCTCCTTCCCTTAAACAAAATTCATTGAACCGAACCTGTTATGTCTTAACTAAGAACTGAACTATACATTGCGAAAAGGCAAAAGATCGAGAACTGGCATTTTTTAATTATTATTATAGGGACTCAGACCATGATTTTGGTTTAATAAAATGAATGATATTCGCCTGTATCTAACCATATTCATGTTGGAAATTGATAATCAAATTGGTCTCTCTCTCTCTCTCTCTCTCTCTCTCTCTCGTCAGAAGAATAAATAATAAACATCATTCACCTGTTCATCTTCTAACAGGATCAGACGCACTAGAGCGATGTTCACCAAGTTCCCAATGCTCGGATCACGGTAGAACTTGGCCACCTGTGTTCGTAACAAAAGCACCCAGTGTTATCATCATGATTGTTATTTTTAGCTGTAAATAAGATTCAGCTGAGTGGTTCTAAAACTCAGACTTTTCCAGGCACGATGAAAGGACACCATAAACCATAATGATATATATAATTCCGATTTATTACTCATTTTCACTTCATCCTTTTGTCATCACCATTGTCATCGTCATCATCACCGTCAGCTTGTAGAGCTTTGAGGTTTTACTTGACGGAATTTCATTCCCTGTAAACCTCTTCCAATTTTCAAGAAACGACTACCCTATGTCCCCTTTTATTATCATTCGTCTTTGATTTTCATTCCTTTAATGTTATGCTTCCCATAGTGCATCACCCTTTCATGTATAATTTACACACTGTAATTCTATAACAGTCGCCTAGGCTTTGTATTTAAGGAAGAAGGTTTTTTCTTCTTCTTCTTTTTCTTTTTATTCTTCTTCTTCTTCTTCTTCTTTTTCTTCTTCTTCATCTTTTTCTTCTTCTTTCTTTATTTTGTTTTTTTCTTCTTTTTTTTAACAATATACTTTTTATATCGGTATTGAAGAGTGTGAATAAAAAGAATTTAATCAAAATGAATAATACCTACAAGATTCATGATGGTCAAAACATAGGTCTCGATATCCTCGTCCTTGTGGTACTCAATCATGGAATGGTCGACGACCACCAGGGTTTCCACGGTTCGTTCCATGCTCACGGACTTTCGTACCCGACGTCGAGCTGTCTTCGAAGTAGGATTGTCAAGATGCGACAGACCTGTCAAAAATGGATAAAGAATGCGATAGGATGGGCACACTGGATGACCCCAACGCGTTGGTTGTCTTCATGAATGGATCTGTCATTCAGTCCACCAATCTGCATGGTCCCTCGTAAAGCTCCGGGATTTATCAAGACGACTTTTAACTCTTCATGTGCCACTCAAATGATCTTCCTGGGCCACACTGAATTTCTCATGGGATAGTTTTACCAAAGGCTCCGAGATTATTCCAATGTTTCCACTAAACAATTAACGTATACAGGTGCAAAAAGAGTTGTCACAAAGCTAAGCAAGACCACCACTGAGTTGTTTTACAAAGCTTTTGTGTTGCACGAGAACTCCTTCGGTTAATTGGTGCCTATTCTTCCAAGCCGATCGGCACTCATTGCTAGGGATAGACAGTACCAATCGACACTGCTGGCATGCAAAGGGTAAACAAAGTGTACAAGCAACACATCCAGGGAAAGCACAAACCATCTATCGAAATTCTTCTAAGTACTATTCCGACGCCAAGATGAAACTTCATACAGGAAACTGAACAAGGTAACTTCTCCTTTTCTGAGATAATTTTCATGAAAATTGATGTTTTAAATTTAAAATGTGAAATACATATTCCATGTCATGTACGGGTCCACTCGCTATTCATAAGGACCGCTATTCATAAAAAACCGCTATACACGCGTTATGAATAGCGGTCCTTATGAATAGTTATGAATAGTGGTCCTTATGAAAGGAAATCCTTATGAATAGCGAGGTAATTTGTGTACGGTTGCTCGCTATGTAGAAGGACCGCTATTCATTTAGTCACGCGTTATGGATAGCGGTCCTTATGAAAAAGTGGTCCTTATGAATAGCGGTCCTTGTGACTAGCGAGGTTACCCCGTCATGTATGCCTAGTCTTTTGAAGAAATTTGCCACTTAATGCTGGGTTGCCTTCCCTTTAGTTTAAATTGTCCACTCATTCCATGCACGAGGCTATGTTCCAAGATAAAGAAACTTTACCCTCAAGAAATTAACCTTTTCTTAAGTTAGATATAATTTAGAAGCCGTTTTCTTACGGAGAATTATTTCAATGTAGATCAAAAAGTTTTCCCAAAAAAATTCAAAATGAAATTTCACGATCAAATAATGATACGCTCTTGTCGTATTGAAAGTATGAGAAAGACTTAAGGATCTGATCATTGTTTTTGATATATTCTCTACGTGATAATACTAAAACATATTTTCAGAATCAATATTATATACATGTATGACTATTTGACAAGAAAATTTCTAATTGGGTCTGTGACTACAGACTAGTGCTTACAAACAATATGTGACCTTATGAGGACAAGGACGGCATGTCATAATTCACAGGTGCAGGGGTCACACAAGGTCGCACGCGACTAAGAGGTCTCCAATAGATGACCTTCTTATTACGTAATCGTGGAATGTGCCCAACAAAATAAGGTCAACTCAGGCAACGTGTAGATCCCTGATAATCGTTTAGATGATATACCGATGGAACACGCAACTGCATGTTTTTATAGGTAGGTCTATAAACAGTATAATGCTGAGTGCTACTCATGATGCAATTGTATCTTAGAAGAAAATAGTTAGAAGTTGATTACGCCCAGTATGAAAAAGGAATAGGTTTTTATAAGGTTTTGGAACCAAGGTGGGGTAAAGGTGACGTATATTTCACTAAATTATCATTTATTGGAAGAAATTGTTTATGGAAGGAACATTTCAAAATACTTGCTCATTTTGTTAGCCATGTTCAAGTTTACTTCTCTTTTTTTGGCAAGCTACACCTATATGGTGTAATTCTGATTTAAAATTTGGAGGAAAAGGTATATTTTTAAAAGAATGATGGGATAAAGGTTCTGTTTTATAAATGATTTATCAGGTGATCAAGGAAATATTTTAGTAAGAGAAGAGTGTGAAAAAAAGTTTTCAATCAAAATTAAGTTTCTTCATTATTACGAACTTTGTGTAGACATATATATCAAATCATGTTAAAAGAAAGGGAAGATCATTTGAATATATTATGTAACAGATGGTATGCACTATGCAGATGAGATGGTATATTATTTGATGATAAATATAAGCAATATTACTTCAGGGCTATGTTTCGGTATACAGTGCGTACAACAGTAAGGTACTTTCAGTACAGCCTTTTAAATAGGATATTATATTTGAATAATGATCTTGTAGAGTTAGAATAATTTTAGACAGAAACTGTTCCTTTTGTGGAAGAGAAAAAGAAGAAGATAAGGTGCATTTTTTTTTTTTTTTTTTTTTGACCGACTGGTTACACAATGTGACCCGTTGTAGAATAGAGTTATCATTAATATATGTTTTGTTAGGGTTCATAGAAAAACGGAATGATGCTTTGAACTGTGTAATAATTTGGACCAAACAACAATTATATTTTGCTCGAATACGAAAAAACCATACTGACTTTCCAGACAATTAAGAAACATATCAGGAAATGTTATGCAAATTAGAGGCATGTTAATATACTTGCGAACAAAACTGACAAATTTGATTGAAAAATGATAAATTTTGAGAGAATTTTGATTCATTATTTTGCCATTTGGTAGTATTATTTATTATGTATGTTTTGTGTTTAAAGCATACCCTTTTTTGTTGTAAAATGCACTATGCTATTACGTTCAACTATGCTGTTGAGAAAACGCTTATAATTGTTGACATTCATTATATATAACTTATTTTGCTGTAATATACATTATTCTTTTGTATTCAATTATGTTGTTCAGATATTGATCGGGGGGAGGGGAGCGTTTCATCAAGTGTCTTGTCGGTGATTTTACTGACAAATTTGCTCTCAGCCAATCAGATGCAAGGATTTCAGTAGCTTATAACAGTTATTACAAACTTGTCATTTATGACAATTTTTATGAAACAAGGCCCAGATATTGACTTAATATTGCTGAAAATCACAAACATAATGGGTAAGCCTAATATGACTTCACAAATCGAGGAAAATTTCTCTCACTATATATGTATATGTATATATATATATATATATATATATATATATATATATATATATATATATTTATATATTGCAAATTCTGTTCTGTTGTCTTTAGTTTTGTTAAATTGCTTATTGTTATTATTTGTTTCATTCTGTTTGATCTAGCAAATAAACTGGAAGAAGGCCAGGAGCCGAAAGCTTGTAAATACACCGAGTGACCTGCTTCATTTCGTTCCATCATTTCTGTTCACATATAGATATATTTAAATAAGTAAAGGAAGATATTCCCAATAATGAATTTTAACTTTTAGACACCATCCCATCCCTACACGTTTAAGTATAATTTTTGTTTAATACAGTTTTGTAGTTGTGTTGCAAAAATATCAATCAACTTACCGACGTCTGAACAGAAGGCGTCATTCGAAGTCAAATTCATCCTCCCTCGGGTAAATAATGGTTTGTAAATAATGTGCGAACGGTCATCATCCACGTTATCATACGTCGACGCATTGACGGGTTCGATAAAGAAATCCTCTTCCCCCAGTGATATTAGCCCCCTCTGTCAATGTGCAGAAGGCAATGATTACAAATATCAAAATCCCAAGATTGATACAAGTCGAATAAATAAAATGATGGAATACTAATGATGGTAGTTATGATAATGATAATTAACATCAGTGATAAATAAAACCGTCTAAGGCAGCAATATTAATGATACTGGTGGTGGTGTCACTTTACATTTTGTTCTTATTTGAACTTGATGGATTTTCAAGACGCGCCATCATTATATCATCATTCCTCTACATTTTCGGTAACATCGGAAAAAATCTCTTTTTCCCCATATTTGTCATTTATATATAATTGAAGATGATATCCGGTTTATTTCTTGGAGATTTGGAGGTTAACACACGATTTTCTTCTTTTTTTTTAACATACCTGTATATTTGTTTACATTCTGTTGGTCAAGAAAGAAATGTTTTACAGAAGTGTACATATTTCATGAATCAGAATAATGTTTATTTTGAAATACGGCTTTTATTACCGGAAATCAAGATTATCTTTCAAGAAAGATGGACATAACAGAGCAGTCTCATCTTCTTCTCTAGTAATTGTAAAGAAAACGAGACAGTCCCTTTTCGATTTAAAGCATTGCCATCATCTGAGACAGAAAATGGCCAATGAGTATCGTTGAAGTCATGAAAATGAATGTAATCCTATCTTTGGTCTTCCTGTGGGGCTTCATTCAATGACTGTGACCATGAGCTTTGTAAATATACATGTAAATATCTTTATGAATATTTGTATATCAACACCTGCAATGGGACTGTTTCAACCTATGATATCACCAATAAGTGAAAGTAATATATATTCTTAATCGGGAATCTTAATTATTAAAATATTGAGACAATATTTTCGATGAGCAAAGCTTACCAATCCCCGACATATGTTGACAGCAACCTGTGAATTTGCGTGTCCGCGAACAATTCCATGATAAGAGCAACGATGATGACGTCCGTACCCTGGTTGAACTCGTGATCGAGAGACATTCGAAGATGATCGTCTCTCGAGTACGAAGCCAGGTGAGATCAATCCCTCGTTCAACGTCAGGATCAAATGAAATTCGTTATTCTTTGTGGTAAATTTGTACTGTAGGTTTTTCTGATGGTGCGATTCTGATGCGAATGTTGAACGACGCTCGTGACTTTTGGCATCATTGTGGTAAACGCGTGGATGTACGATCTCGAAATGGGTTGAACTTTTGTCTATAATCAACAAATATTATGAATTAAATCAATGCATCGTAAAAGAAATAATATCATAAACTAAAGATTTCATGCGTATGTAAAGGGAGCAGGAAAAGAGCAAAAGGAGAAGATAAGATAGGGAGAGGAAGAGAGAGAGGGGTGGGAGGGGAGCGAGAGAGAGAGAGAGAGAAAGACTGGGAGAAGAGAGGAAGGGAGAGGGAAGTGACAGAGAGCGAGAGAGAGGAAAATGACAGACAGACAGACAGACAGAGAAACAGAAGCAGAGTGAGTGAAGGGCATAGATAAAGAGAAAATAAGACGTGAATGGAGAAGAGAAATATGGAGACAAGGAGAGAGGTGGGAAAGAGTGAAAAGCAGGGGAAAGAGTGAGTATAGGAATGTAAACAAAGACGAGGAAACCACTATTTTTCAGATTCCCTAATGACAAAAATAGAAAGGAATTTATTTAATAAAATTATTAAATCATATTATTAGTCCATTTGTTTGCAAAAGTTATCGGTTCAAAATTTATTCACATAAGAAAACATCAGAATGTTGTAGTAAAGTATACAAATGAAAATAAACACAAGCAATTAAAAAAACACAAACATCAAGAGCTGTAACAACTACGCTGACGAGAAAGTCGTCAGAAGACGCAAAATATTACCAAGAAAATTCTAAAACCAATATTTCTATCGGGGAGAAAAATTGACTAGATATGGAATACTAGTAATCTGTTACGTCTAAAAGATTTGAAACTATTCATGAGATGTGATACGTTCCATATACCCTTCATTTTTGTGTCTTTCGGGAAACATTATATATTATAATACTTAAAATAGATACATGTGTGTAAAAAGAAGTAAATGCCGCAACAAAAACAAAGGAATTTAGTAATGATTGAAAAAAATACTAGAAATACTAGAAAACTACTCTTAGTCTTAAAGTTTACATTTTGCAAAGGAATATTATAGGTGTGCCATTCATATTTTTACGTTCTTACCGTGTTGTTGATATTCAGTCAGAGCGTGAGAAAACTGAACGTAGTACAAAATGAGAAGGAATTTCAACGTCAACATTGCAATGCATCGGTAAGTGAGAGAGATTTGGAACTGGGTCGATGTGTGAAGCGATCCCATGCTGAGGCAGTGGTGTGACGATATGGCACCCCACATCCCGAGACAAATCATCCGATGATCCAAGTATGCTCGTTATTATCTATTGCCTCTCAGTGAATGTGATCTTCCCAAAGTGAGGTAGTCGAGACGAATTCGTCCCGCTTCGGAGCTGCGTCCGTCTCTGTCCGTTGTCGACGCATCGGGTCACGCGTGTCACTGGGATTGTTTATTGAAATATTTGACACTTCTGGTGACGAGATCCAGGAATCAGAAGCTACATGGACATGATGAAAGAGAGGAGCTATTATCCCAACAACTTCCAAGGATTATCCAACTGTCTCCTCCTCGATATCTGTCGGATCTTTTTTGAATGTTTGCCAGAGCTCGTCCTGTCTATGCGACGTCGTCATCAATAGGGGTTTCGGAAAATGCCGGAAGCGGAATCACTTAAAGGTTCAGGGTGTCATGAGTAAGAGAATGGTGGCGGACCCGACCCCGCAAACATTCTTCATGCCATGAGAGGCATGGCCATGTATCCGTCAATAGGGGCCAACAATGTGACGCTAATAGTACATTGCCAAAATACACAAAATTTCATTGGCGTAGCTAGCTTCTTAATTGTTAGGGAAGACCCAGCCGCTGTGAATACGCTTCCAGTTTGAATATTCAGGATCTTGACATGCTCACACTAGTTTACAGAAAGGGTTGAGTGGTAAAAATATCATTGAAAGGTTTGCCCCTGCCCCCTCCTCCATCCACCCCCACCTCCGCCGCAATCTCTGTCTACCAGTGGCGGAGATGTGTTACGCAATTCTATTCATCAGGGGGATGGCCTATTGTTATGCCCCCCCCCCCGATGAAAAGAATGTCTTGCATATTTCCACCCATGCTGTCTACGCTTTATGCTAAACGAGTAAAATCATATAAGTCATTCAATTACCTCAATTAAAACAAGTGTTGTTTTGACTGAACGCAAGTCTGTACTGAATTTGGCACGT
>CM046839.1:27157906-27175406 GCA_025618425.1 Heliocidaris tuberculata | reverse complement strand
TAAGCCAGTAACGCTCTCACCATGTCCAAACCAGGGAAATGTAACCCTGTTCAAACCATTCAATGCTTACTTACCATTGGTTTGATATCTAAATCTCAGTCGCAAGCAGTATGTTGGCAATACATTACATTCGTTTGTGACCAACTATATTCTATACGTCTCACTCAAACTGAATCCCACTGCTCTCTTTTTCTCATCCTGCCTCCCCCCCCCCCCTCTCTCTCTCTCTCTCTCCTTCATCTCTCTTACTTCCCCTCACACTCACCTGCTATCCCAGGTTTCCCTTAGACAATGTCAAAGGTCGGTATTCATTTGACCGCACAATTTTTACACACACCCTATGCACACACCCATATATACCACACACAATAAGTCACCCTCAACTTCACTTTGGGTAAGTGGTCTTCTACATTAAAAAATTCTATAAACATTTTTGAGCTATGTTCTTATCATTCATTCATTAAGTTACTTGTAATAAACTGTAGCCATGAATATATATGTTGATACCAATATGCAAATGCATATTTTTGTTACCAAATGAAATATAAAACACAAAATTATATGTGTGTGTATATAGAAGTATAGGCTATATGTTTGTATTATTATCTTCAGAACCTGAAAAAGGCTGAAAGCTTGGTCGAATAAAGTTGAAGTTTAGCTACGTCCTTGTCTCCTGTCTCATCAATCCTCGCACTATACAATTTACCGAGACGCCGTTTAAGTGTTTAAGTTGGGCATCTTCGCACACACACACACACACACACACACACACACACACACACATATATATATGACGCGTTTTGACCAATCATGATGCTTAAAATTACAGAGCTATTTTATAAAAGCGCATATACATACGTCTGTGTGGCAACTTAATTCAAACGCGAGTGTCTCTCCTGTCAGGGGCCTTTTATTCATGTTCGCACCGGCATGATTCATAAATTATTGAAATGAACAATAAGTTGGCCGAGCTGAAAACCCGACTCACGCGAGGCGTCAAATTAAGAGACTTCGTTTCCTGACGTTAGGACCGCGTCAGTGACTTATACGGTCTCTTGCGCGTCATGAAAACGTGATATCATTTAAAAAGTGATTGCAAAATGAAGAGTGTAAAAAATATTGTTAATAACTGACGTATGGATTAATTCCCTTCACAGGCTCTATTTGTCGGGTTTTATATTATTGGAAATAAACTGCACAATGCTTCTGAATCGAGAGTAATATTCATTATTTTAATTGCCCATTTCATTTTACCTCACAATACCAAAGAATTCTGAAAAGGAAAATACATTTTGAGATAAGATCCACTCACCTTTTTGATGAACCCTATATCTACTTTCTCCAAAATTAGGACTTTTCATAATAGGTGAAGCAGGCTTAAAGAAAAGGTTGAGTTCTGGGAAATGTGAAAAAAATCTGCGAACTTCGGCATTTCTTATATGCTTTTGGAAGAATATCATAGTAGAAATGTTCACTGAAAAGGATTGCTCTCAAAATGCCGTCATATTCGAAATAATTATGACAACAAAATAGCTGAAGTGTTCGAGCCGAACATTCGTGTCACATGTGTGTGCAGTCCCATATACCCATTTCTATGTGCAGTGCATTTGCTTTTCAGCGAGATTGGGTCAATTTATTATTATGTTGCTGATTCCAAAACTTCACAGTATACACCGATTCTTATGTAGACATGATCAACCTTTCCCAATTGCTTTGAGACAATTTCTTTAAAACAATGTAATCGCAAGACCAGAACTCAACTTTATCTTTAGCCCAATTAAAAATCGAATTTATATTGACTCAATATATTAACATATAGATGGGACTTAAATTGAATTGATTGTGTCGTAATAAGTCTTTTTAACAAACGCTATTAAACTGATGATCATTCTCTCTTATAACACGAGTTCATAAAGATATATTTTCGTAGGTTTCCTCTCTTTGATAAATGATGAATTCCCGTATACCACAGAGCAATTATAAATCTTCCAAAGTCTTAACTTTTATCTCCGACGTTATTTGTATTTATGTATTTAACACTGGTTCAAGTCTTTTAGAGCAAGGCTATCTTCAGAAAGGTACTTTTTGTCCAACAATTAATTTTCGAACAAATTTGTAATTGTGAATCTAGATTATATTTTTAATGACGTGTTGATGGGATTTTATTAAAATTCAAAATCTTACTCAAAATAATTCATTCCGCAAAATCGATGTTTACATTTGAACAGTAACTTTATTAACACCGTAACTAAAGAAAATTTGCCAAGCAATTGCTTTAAACGAGTTTTTGTTCAGAATCAAAAAGAAAGACTCTCCAAACTGTTTTTTCTGTCATAAATTTCCTGAAACAAAATCCCACATTTTTAGTTATTGCCCCAAAATCAAACCAATTTGGGATGAATATAAGAATTATTATCAATCTAAAAGAGACTATTTCCCCATTTGAAAAGCTTTTGGAGGTTATGATAAAGTTTTAACGTATGTTTTTTGGTGTTTAAATATCATGTTTATATTTGCAGATTCAGAGGAATCTCCCCCAAATTTTATGGCTTTAAGGCACTCATAAAGTCCAACAAAGATTTAGAGTATAGAATAGCCAAGAATAAGGGTGGATTCGCTCTTCACTTTCAAAAGTGGAGATTAGACGATGTACAAACAATTGTATATGTGTACATAATCTCTCTACTGCCACTTTACCACATTCCTCAATTATTATAATATCGCTTATATTTTTGTTCAATGTAATTTTTCCTTGATTTTGATCAATAAAAATTTAAATAAAAAACAAATATTTCCATATTCTGATATTTGGATTACTTAAACCTTTCAACAAAAAAATAAGTGTAGATATATATATATACATATATACTGTATATATATATATATATATATATATATATATATATATATATATATATTCCTGGCAGAGACACAATTTTTGCAATCTTTGCAGTTATTCAAAAAAAAAGGAAGGCAGTATTAAGGAGGAAAAATGGATTTTTCTCTTATCCAATTAATTTCTCACATAGTGTAAATTTATCCACAACAGTTTCCGATGCTAAAGGTTTATAACAAATTTCTCGTATACATACATATATATATATATATATATATATACACACACAATACATACCAGTCTGGGAGACAACCATTATACAACAGTCACACTGTAAACCCACTCCAAAACCGACCGATAGTCGACGAAATCTCGTCCATTGGAAGGAATATAAATTTTGTTTGGTCTATTGTCGGTCTAGTGTCGGTTTCGCCAGTGTGAATGGGATATTTTTAGCTCAAATGTCAGTCGTGTTCACTCTTGTAGAACTTTTCTCGTTAATGGTGGACATCTATTGTCCTCCAATACAGGCTTTCCCTTTATACTGTTGACGTGGAAAAGAAGCATGCTTTAATCATCAGTGACTGGTTTTCACTATCATTTTTTTCTTAGTGATCTGTCATCTAAAAGCCTCACACTCAAATCAAACAAGTTTTTTACATCCTGTACTCTTCACATTTGAACCGTTCGATGTGAATTCCATTAAGACAATATTACACTTACACTATAAATATAATGCTTTTTTTTCTAAATTTGATCTATTGAATACAATATTTTGAATAAAATGTCGGGTATGCCTTGTAGAAATCCTATATAATTCGTGCTTAAAAGATAATCAACGACCGATACTTTGAAACGTAATTTATCATGAATTCGAAAAGAAAAGAAAATTTGATTAAGAAGGAAACGTCGATCATTGAAGGAAGATCATGCTTAAGATTAACAATTATTTGCCTTGTCGTAGTTGCGATAATCCTCATTGAATTCGTTTCTCGCGAAGCACAAGGACGCCTCCTTGTCACACTCGCACAATGCCTGAGCACATTCGTCGTTGGCCTCAGACTCTACAAACAAGAGAAAGATAGGGAACAAATGTTATACCATCGTCAATGAATCTGCTATTAGTATTATTGATGTAAAGGAAAGTTCAACCCTAATATCAAGTTGCTTCAAAGAAAAAATAATTATAATAAAAAGGGCGAAAAGCAAACCAGTGAATATCAGACAAAAATCGTATGAATAGTCACGACTTTGAAATTCATGAAATACATTATGAAACATTTATTTAAAAAGAAAGTGTAACCAAATTTGCTCTTAAAATCTCATAAATTAAGGAGAATTTTTGAAAAAAAATTCTCGCTCGGTCGCAATGCGACAATATTATCCATGTCATCAGGTAGACGTTTGGAAAAAAAACCGTCAAAAAGGTAAACGGAACTAACGTTGAAGCACGTGTACAGCCGTACAGAGCGAATTTGAACCCTTTCTTATATTATGCATGGAAATCAAATATAAAATATCTTCAGACATACCAATCAATATTCATGAATTATATAGAATTAATCTGTCCAAACACTTTCAATCAAAACGCAATGACGCAAAGCTTTTTGCTCGCTCGCTTCGCTCGCTCGCAAATATCCATGAGTTATTGTACTGTTGTCTATGACACTACAATGGACTAAAAAAAATTAAGTAAATGTAAAGCATAAGCGTAAGAGGGGGTGGGGGCTGCAGCCCCCCAAAAAAATTTTTAAGTTCCGATGTTCGGGTAACCACCGTTTCATATTTGGGCACCGAATAAGTAACTTCTGTACATTTTCACTACAAAAAGTGTCAACATCTTAGCTCGTTGGCTTCGCTCGCTCTCAAAATTACTTGCAAATTATGAATAGATGGGTGAAAGGAGCATCAGACGTCTTACCCACCCAAACCCTTCCAACGCAGATTAGGACCTGCAAAAGGACTTTTTCTGGATCACCAATGGTTCGGATGTTTGGTGCCACCACCCCTTAATTTGTTCAAAAAGTATGGCTACATCAGTGACTGCTTTGGATGACAAATTAAATCATAAACATGGCAAATGACACATTTGCTGCAAGTCATCTTAAATCATAGTTTATGTGCACTTATACAAGTACAAGCCTATCTGAAGATAAGCCTGTACTCCACAATTATATAGCTTTTATGGATGAATAGGCTTCCATAGCTGTGTGTATCAGCGGGCCTTTTTCCAGTCTAGATCATTCATACTAAGTGTAACAATTATCATACTTTTCATGGAGTAGTCTTGCGTAATTATACGAGTTATTCTTCCACACCATCACAATGATATAAACGGTTTTAATATTTACAAGTAACTATCACAAAAGAGCTGTTCAGTCAGCCCTAGCTGCATCATAATTTTGATATGACTTGAATTGTATTAGGTGTAAAATACTTATATCAAGATACAAAGAACATGCATTAATGACCAGTAATATCGAGGGTTTGTCTCTGCACAATGCATATAAACTGTGAAGGAACCTATTGAAACAAAAGTTGAAACAAAAGCTTGGTGAGTATAAGGTCAGCCGTTTAGGCGCACAGGAACCCTTCCAGCTTTTAGAGGAGGTGGGGGGGGGGGCAACACTCTGGGGCCAACCTGATTTCGGAAAAATTTAGCTCAGAAAATAATGTAACTACCTTTACTACCTCCATAAAGCCTGGTACCTCCCCCTTTTTTCTCTCTTTTTCATGCGAATTTCTTGATATTTCCAAAGCGCAAGGTTTGGCATTTAATTTAAAAAATATATATACTTTACATTGTTTTAAGTTATCATTCATTGCTTTGCATCACCGCTTATTAGGTCTGAAACAGGATACGTTGTCTCGGCGTGTAGCAGGGTAGGGAGACGTGAGAGGGTAGGGGCTAAGCGCTGTCATGGGTCCTTTTCAGCCTTGGATTTTGTAGTATTTTTCAGAGCGTGTTTATAACATGCAAGCAAATTACAGCCTATTTGAGTTATTTTTTCGCATAAGACGGAGCATTACTAATGGAACAGAGTTCCACAGTTTTTAAACAACTTTTTACTAAAATTAGATTTGGGCGAGAGAGCGTAGCAACCGACAAAAAAAAAATCTTTTGTGACACTGAAATGTTCATGGATTCAAATACTATTCCGTACTTTCTCCATAGAGGCAGATCACAGCATTGATTTATATCAGATTGAGTATAGGCCAGCCTTGGTAAAGAGAGCGAGGAAGGCGGAAAAACGACTTTGGGCCCCTTTCTGCAGAGGAAAGCACCCTCCCCCTCCCACTCTTAGATGGCCTAAGTGGTAAACAGGATTTGTACAATACAAGAAACATTGCACCCATTAATCTGCGAGGGAGCATAGAATCCGAGCGACGAAATTTTGATTTCGGATGGTTGAAAAAATTATTGTACATCATTATTCATCAAAATAATTTCATGTAGTTTTCTTTTTTCTTTCTTATTGTCTTGCAATAGGACCATTGAAGGGGCAAAATCGATTACTGCAAATGAGAAATAAAGTTATAGTTATACTGTAAAACTACGGTTATTTTTTTCGCCCTCCCCCCCCCCCCCCCACCTTTATGGGGGTAAAATTGATTTAATGCTGAATGTTTGCAATTTAGAGCACTAGAAAGCGCATTAGGTATTTTTTGATTTAAAAAAAAGAAGTATTATATGTATTGTTCTCCTTTTTTTCTTGTGAGGGAACCCGTGGGGGCAAATATTGATTTTGTCCCTCCCCACTTGAACTATTGGGAGAATTCGCCCCCTTTGCCCCCCCCCCCCCCCGCCGCTTTCGACGTCCCCAGTTGGAATATAGAATATTCGATAGAAAGGGGGGAAAGATAGATAAGAGTAGGAAAGTTGAAAAGAGAGAGGGGAGATAGGGGTAGGTGGTTAAAAAAACATAGAAAAGTGTAGAGAAGTGTGCCTCTTGCCAAGTAAAGTTATAAGCAACGGAAAAAAATATACACATGTAAGTACAACTGACCAACGGCAGATTTTATAAAAGGGGGTGGGGGCACAACTCCGAAAAATATTTGGCAAACAAAAACATAAAAAAGGCAAAAACAAAGATTTTTTTTTGAAAAATTTGAAAAGGGGTGGGGAACGTGCTTTGGGGTTTTCTATTTGTAAAGCTATGTTAATTTGTTTTCAAGAGGGGCATATGCCGGCTGTGCCCCCCCCCCCCCCCCAAGAAATAAAAAACCGCGATTGAAACAGATACAAGACAGATGCAAATAAATTTACTGAAACTTACTGCAAGTGATGACTAGGTTTGCAGAATAATAGAACCAACTCCAGGGGGCCGTACAATCGTACGAGTAGGTTTTTGTATATATGTCGGTTTCACTGGGGCAGGGTCCTCCGTTAGCAGCTTCCAAATCACCGTAGCAATTATCATGTACTTCACAGCAGCTTGACAGAAAAAAATTAAAAATTGATTTAATCAAAGTGAATTTTGAGAAGAAAACTAAATTGATCTGACTTAATTTTATTGATTTTTCGTTACTTTGAACTGAAAAGGCGCTATACACGTAGGAAATAAGTAAGATATATATATATATATATTATTGGGTTATTTCAAAATTATCATAGTTGTTACACATTTTGATTATGCTATCATTAACCCGTTCATGGCAACAGCTGAGTAATACAAAATACATTAAAACAAGGACAAATATAATTAGTCTGGGAGCCTGTCCCAAAAAAGTCACCCCATTTTACATATAATATTTGATCCCTAAAAGTTACTTGTCAGCTCGAACAAAGCCGCCGGGTTTGGGCCCCCAGAGCCCACAAATGGGCCCCAAATTCTGGTCGATTTCAACCTTTCTAACATAATTATGCGCCAAACTTTGTCAGAAGAAAGGTGTATGACTATACATTACCAAAACACAAAAACTGACGAAATTTTCTGTCGGGATGGGTTGTAGGACGGCCCCTAAAAATTGGGGCAAATTTTTTCCCTTAAGACCCATGGACCAAATTCTGCCAGAAGGAAAAGTTATGGGCGTACATTACAAAAATCTAAAGACTTATTTCCATCGGGAAGGGGGTTTAAACACCAAAGTGCCCCTAAACCACGCTTTGCTGCCCAAAATGCTCTGGATGTAGAGGAAAATCATTTTTAGGCATTACAACCTTAATAACTCAAAAGTATGGGAGCTAAACCAGCGGTTTTGTTTGAGATGACAAGCGTTCTGTGAATGACATGGATGGTCTAAGTAACTTTAAGTGGTCAAATCTCATATGTAAAATTGGTTGAATTAAAGAAACAGATCAGTGAAGGTTTGAGCACAATATGATAAGAAATAAGACAGTTATGAATTTTGAAGTTGTTGTCTATCAAACACAAAGTGGCAACTCCGTGACTATCTTACGAGCTCCTCCCCGATATGCCCTGTACCCTAAAAATCATAATGTTCATTTTCTCTAAAGAAAATATTCAGTCATACATGCACCTTAGATATAATCATTACTCATGATTTTACACAAAACCTGTATGAAACAAATCTATTCCTTCATCAAATACTAAGAAAATGAAAATTCATGAGATTTTCTGTACTGAGCACATGGGAGAGGAGTTCGCAAGATATGTCACGTAGTCGCCAATTTGTGTTTGATTGATTACAACTTCAAAAATTCATAACTTTCTTATTTCTTATCGGATTTCGCTCAAACTTTCTCTAATCTGTTTCTCTCACTTTTCTGTTTTATCAAAATTAACTTAAAACCAGGGTGGACTTTTCCTATTAACCAGGACTAAAGTTAGTACGCTTTTTTAATATAAATAATTATACAGGGTAGCCCTGAAAGAATTCAACACCGGAGATCTGCAATTTCAACGACATCATTGACACAGTATCATTATTGGTTAGACAATTCTTTTCCGAGTAAAATGACATCAAGATCATCAATTGTGGGTAAGGCGTTTTAATTCTACGGCTAATTATTGTCAAGCAATGTCATTTTCAAAATTTTTCTATATTTGGAACCGTAGTCATGCTTGAAGCAGCGAGAAATTTTTGCATGACCTGATTTTCATTCATGTTGTCTTTGTTTTCAAAGCGAGAGCAGTCATGACTTGTGGTTGTCAACAAAGCTGACTATATGGGAAGCCGTCATGAGAATTTTCTGTGTTGCATTTCTTCTAGGCCACCCTGTTTATAGAGGAAGGAGGCGATAGGCCTATTCTAAAAATAAAAATAAAAATAACATTAAAAAAAAATCGGGGCTTGTGAGAGGGTCACCATAACGAGACAATTAAAACATACATTACATAATGCTACAATGCATAAATATTTTAAAGAAAATGGTAATAAAAAGGGGGAAACATTTACCTATCCAAGTCATCTACTGCGGTACCGCTACCCCCAATTCCGCAGAAGCAACCGTACCCGTTGTATCTAACACTGTAGGAATTAGTAGCGCATGAGGTCATCCAGCCAAAATTCCACACGGCCCCTTCATCTACGTGTTTTCTATCACCTCTCGTTGCTATTGTTTAATGATAATGATGATGATAATGATAATAATAGTGATAACGATAATTGATAATGATGACAATGAGGATGAAGATGACGAGGATGGTGATAATATGATGGTAATGATGATGAGGAGGAGGAGGAGGAGGATGATGATGATGATGATGATGATGATGATGATAAGGATGATGATATTGATGACGATGATGATGATGATGATGATAATGATGATGATGACGATGGTGATAATATTAATATTAATTATGATAGTAGTAGTAGTAGTAGTAGTAATAGTAGTAGTGATAATAACAAAAATTATAATAGTTAATCATGATAATAAGAAGAATGAAGAATAGTGATACTACTAGTAATGATAATAATAATAATGATAATAATAATAATGATAATAATAATAATAATAATAATAATAATAATAATAATGATATAATAATAATAATGATGATAATAATAATAATAATAATAATAATATTGATAATAATAATAATTGTTTGAAATCACGAGGACCGTGATATGAGCCTTTTGCTCACTCGAGCTTAAAATATTGCCAGATTTTTTATGTCATTCAATAGAAGAGACCCTAAGCCATCCAATTGTACGAAATTTCATACAAATATTTTGAAATATTTATTTTGGGAGACTTTTTCTAACTGTTAACTTTTGGGGGGGTAGTGATGGATCCAAGATTGAATTTATGAATTCGGTTTGTGTCGGATAATACCGCGGATCAATTGTCGTAGGAGATTCGACTTCGTGTCAAGTTCTTACCTCTCTCCAAGGGTGAGCCTGGTTGAGTTGATGCAAGCGATAATGACATCGCGACGACAAGTACGCTGATGAAGTGCATGATGGAGCTCGTTACGAATCGAAGTCCGATGAAGTTTGGCAAATGTCTTGATGGTCCTGACGCGCTGGAGATGATACAACACAGATTCAACACCAGACCAGCTCATATATGGGCAAATCAAGAAACGGGAATTTGAAAACACATTGATGGAGTCGTTCAATTATTGATAATTTTTCATGAATTATTCAACTCAATTCATTTCGATTATGAATAAAATCGCAATCAGATATGTAAAAAGATAGATGGTAAATCAAAACAGAGCCTCTATCGTAAGGAGGTTGTCAGGATGACAAAAGAACCCATTAAAATATCGATTTATTTTGTTTCCATAAAACCAGTAGAAACACGAACAATTAATCATTTTTATTACAATCGATGAATACATGACAAAACCGGAAACGTAATTGCTAATAATACCGAAGAAAAAAAAATTGTATTACCCCGACTTTTTGGCCACGGATGGGTCGTTTTGGCATGGCCTGTTTGGTTTGGTTCTCACTCATAAACGAACACACGGTAAGAGATTAACATAAATTTTATAGTCATTTAATGTGTGATCGGGGGTAGCTTATCTCATGATCATCACTCATTTGAGATTTTAACGAATTGAGTTATTTCAGCTTCAAATGTTCATTTTTTATGTTTATCATTCAAACTTTCACCAATTTTGTTTCTCTGGTGTTTAAGGTTTTCGTCAATCCAACTCGCTATCAGGGTTACGTTGCCCATTAATTTATCAGCTTTTTAGGACACGCGGAACGCGGAACACTTTTTATATCGTGAGTAAGTGTTTTACCAATCAGTGGGGGATCCAGGGGGCAATCCCGCCCGTGCCCCCCCCCCCCCTTTTGAGGGAAAACAATGCAATGTGCCCCCCCCCTATTTGCGATTGTGCCCCCCCCCCCCCCTTTTCGACCAGAAAACCTTTTTTTTTTTTTTTTTTTTTTTTGCTTGCTTGTCAGAGAATTATTAAGGGGAACTGGACCCCATAACCCCCCCCCCCCCCCCCCCACTGAGCGACTTTTGGAGGGCTGGCGAAAATTTTTTTTTGCTCGCCACACCCCCCCCCCCCCCCCCCCCCCCCCCCCCCCCCACTGAGCGACTTTTGGAGGCCTGGCGAGAGACCAAAAAAATATGGGTCTCCCTCCAAGCAGTTTCCCAAAGTTGACAATCCTGCATTTGTGTGCCCCCCCCTTATACGAAATCCTGGATCCGCCCCTGTTACCAATGATTATGAATTAATCAAATTGTAAATTGACTCTCAACCTACTGCAGGGCCTAGGCATATTTTGTTTTCACAAGAAAATGATTTTGAACTGGAATTTCCTTTAAAAAATCGAAATGAAAAAATAAAATGAAAGAGAAGAAGGAGTTTATTGGAATGTGTGCTAAACGAAAGTAAGCAGATTATACACACATAATGACAGAAAAGGCGAGTGTACATGCTGAAACTTTGAAACAATATTTTCCTATTTATATCAACAGGCAACAAATCCCCAGTGTTTGAATTTCGTGTCAGCCCATCCACAAACTCTCCCAGGAAAATCCTAGGAGTGTGTAATCAAACCTCCCAGGATAATCCTTGTAGAATGCGGCTATTTAGAATTAGTTGCCAGAAACTCCCGGGATAAAAATGGGAGCCTAGCAATTGTATTGAGCATGTACATAAGGCTGCTTCCACATTATATCATTAGAGAGATGATACAGCGAACTGCCTTCAGGGTTTAAAGGGCTTATACGTTTATACTAGTGTAGCACAGCATTCCGGTATCAATTTGTAACATAAGGCAACCCAGACTTGTGAATGAATTTCCATTTCAGGAAATATGAGTCTTATCAATTTTTATGTATCAATTATTATGGAAACTGGAAGAAAACAGGCAGACTTATGCTATATTTTCATACCTTTTTTAATGAATATTTTTAAAATCATTTGCAAATTCATCATTATTATCACTGAAATTAGGCCTATTATTAGTAGTATCATCCTTATTATTATTATTATCAGCAATAAGAAAAATGGAAATGTCAGCAAAATGGACTAACCCAGAGAGAAGTAAGAACCAATAATCAGCATGGAAGGATGGTCATGAGATGTTCTGAATATATATGAGAACGTAGCAATAGAAACATGTGGAGTGAAGGTGGAATGTAAAAGGAAGTATGCAGGGGCGGCGCCAGGGTATTTTGATAGGAGGGGCAAGACGACCTAAAGATGACGTCATATTTTTTCTCCATTAAATAACAGGGGTAATATAGAGTTATATGTTTAAGACCTCTCTTTTTAATACTCCTCTTTCTTCTTTCTTCCCTTTTCTTCCCTTTTCTTCCTCCTTTTCTTCTTTTTTTCTTTTTTTTTTCTTTTTTCACTACTTGAAAAATCATGGGGGGGCGGTCGCCCCCTCTGCCCCCCCCTGTAGCGCCGCCCCTGGAAGTATGTGAGATGGAATGGAATGGGAGAAACCAGGGGAGCATTTCATCAGGCGTTTTATCAGTGATTTTTACCGACAACTGTTGTAAGCTACTGAAATCCTTGCATCTAATTTGCAGAGAGCAAATTTGTCATTAAAAATCACTGACAAAACGCTTGATGAAAAGCTTCCCAGGCGTGGTTTATGGCAGTGACATGTGAAGGTGGAGAGACAATATGAAGGTCATTAGGCGGAATGTAAATAAACAAGTAAAATGTAAACAAAGGAATATGGAAAGCAAAATGTAAAACAGCCAAGTATTTCAAAAATCAACTTACACCAATCTAAAAACAATCAGATAGCATACATTCTGTGATACGTGTATAGGCCCAAAATAGCTAGGACTTTTTAGAGGTTTAATTGAGGTAGACCTTGTTTAGGGGGTATGTTTTGAGGGGTTAAACTTATTTAAGGGGAAATTTTTCGAGAAAAGGTGCGAAAAACCTCAAAAAGGGTGTGATTTTGACCAATGGATAAAACTTGTTTAGGGGGTTTTGGAAAACGTGTGGTCATGCGTGTGTACAGCAATATATTTGACTGCCCCCTCCCCCTCCCCCGGGAAAATATGTTGTCCTCATTGTGAATGCTTTTTCCAAAAGCTATATTTCAGAATGGCAGTGATCCCTAGATTTGTTCTTCATTAAGTAAACAATACTTTTTTGAAGAAGTTGAAGATGGATAAGTAAGAGTTGCATAGAATGTCACCTAGTGTGAGCTTACTTTATCTCATGTGGAGCATTCTGAAACACACATACTGGAAGAATGGATGTCCTACCCCCTTCTTTGATAACATTATTATTAGATTTTATGGGTTATTTTAAAGAAATGTGCCTGTAGCCTGAATTAGACTAATCACTCTCACAGACTTTAATGTTTTTAACTGATTCCAATTTGCAGAATTTGGGTCATTAACGAAGAGGGTCCATTGTCCTCCAATATCAGTTTTGTCCTACCTGCTCATTGATTGCAAACATTCTGAAATTTTAGCATTAGCTTTAATAGTTATGACACAAATCCTGATTCATTCAAACTAACATTTATTGAGTTGTATGGCATGCATTAATAATTCAATGGCAAGATACGGTGGAGAGAATGTCGAAATATTCACAGGCATTCTTACAAAATAATACTGGAAACAGGTTCGGATAGTAATTGAACATACTAATCAAGTCACGGCATTTTAGTCAGGTGTGTTAACAACATTTTGAGGACAGAATTTACAAAAGCGCATGTTTTGCCTGTGATTCATATGTATTAAAAGCGTTAATTTTAGATAGGGTGCCCCGAAATTGGTAAATGTCACCCTATTTAAAAATGCTAATTTATGCAAAACACAAAAATTAAATTCATTTGTCTGGAATTATAAAAACTGGTTTCTTAATTTTTAATATCCAGGTGAATCTGATGAAATCATCCAATTCATTTCGCTTTATCTTAGTGTTAATTTATTTCAATAGATGCATAAAACAAATATTCTATGATATACTCACAAAATAAATGTGGAAGGGCTTCATATTCTATCGCAAAGGTTAGATCGATCAGTCAGATTAAGATAACATTAATAATTGCAATAATATCGTAATGATTATTGATTTTAATGGTAATTTATTCATATTTATGCATAATGCACATTTCCAATGACATAGTCAAGTAATGACTATACAAGCACTTCAAATTTGTAACATATGGGTAAGGTCAGGTTAACCAAGGAGAGGTTGAAGGAAGGACGTGTTTCACAAGGGCTCCGGCATTTGTGGGTTTCCTGACCTCTTTCTTGAACGTAGATGGGAAGTGCCTTATATGGATTTGGAGCGAAATTTACGGTGATTATAGATATTATCTTCGTTCATCAATTTTTTCATTCATTTTGATCTTTTCGAACCTTTTTTGTCAATTTTCGTCCACTTTTCACGTCTGTTGAATTTTGAAAAACTCTTCTTCGCGCATCAACGCATCATATTCTGCGCATCTCATCTGCGTAACTAGAGGTCTTCACCAACACCTTCCCCATGGTTATTATCAACGAACGTAGAGGGCGTCAACACTTTGCAGTGTTGCTATTAGGAAGGTTCACTTCTTACGCGCATGCAGTTGAAGTTCGCGCACATTTTGGTAGGCATGCCAACGAAACCATAAATCGAAGAAATACAATGACGGATTGATAACAACATGAAGACAAAAAGAGATACTGTGAAAAGATACAGATTTTGAAAAAAATATGTGATGCAAGAATATATTATTTGAAACATTATTCTATTCATGATATTATGTAAATTTTATTTCTATAATCTATAATCTTACCGTAAATAGTCATCTTTGTGATCAGTGATTGTACCAGTGTGCTAAACTCATGACATTTTCGGCAAGCTGATTTTGTGACCACTCGCAATGCATTTCGGGATAGGGGTAACCTCTCCCTCGCTGCGGGCGTACTGCTGAAATTAAATAAAATCTATTCGCTGATCCATCAAAATGCGGTATCAATGAATGCGTCGTCTGCATGCTGAGCTTGTTAACGGTATATACGGTCTAGCTAGCGTCAGCCTAGGCGGCTGGGAAGGGGGCAAGGCGAGCTAGGGAAAGGTACCGAGCGAAATACCATCTCGCTGCACTGGACGTGCCCGAGGACGTCGCTGTGCTGTGCTGTCAGGGAATGAATATTTCATAATTTAGGATAACGCATAGGCGGATCCAGGGGGGGGGGGTCGCGGGGGTCCGGACCCCCCCCCCCCCCTTTTTGGCGCGGTTTTTTTTTTTTTTTTTTTTTTTTTTTTTACTTGGCGCCGTCTTTCTTGGCGTTTTTTTTTTTTTTTTTTTTTCCCCCAAGAAATTCTGCCGACCTGATCATGCAAGATACTGCGTAGGCCCTATTCATTACCCATTGTTTCATTCTCCGTCGCAAAGTAGGCCTAAGTACTGTACTGCCATTCCAGATCAGATATGCGGCGCGGCACGCATAGGTTTATGCATGCGACTTTTGATCGTACGTACGCTGTCTTGCAACTATGCTTGCAACCCTCGAGGAGGCAGGCTGCACGCGGCATCATTCAACTTCAAGTCACTCATTCGAGGCAACTCGTCATTCTAGACAATACCAAAGCACAAGTATCCATATAGGTAAATAATTTTTGCTTGGCCCAAATATATAAATGCAGCTCTGCTGCAGGTTAATTGATAAAAACTTTCGGCGCTAGTGCAGTTGATTAAGTAGTGGGCAGTGGCGGCACCAAGGGGGGGGGGGGCATGGGGAGCATTCCCCCCCCCCCAGTCAGAAGCTTTGCCCCCCCAGTTGCCGCCCCAATAATTTTCGGAGTGAAAAAAAATAAAAGGGTGGAAAATGAAAAAGAAAAGAAAAGGAAAGAAAAAAGTGAAAAAGGAATGGAGAAAAGAAGGAAAAAGAAAGAAAACGGAAACTTGGAAAGCAGTGGCGGCATCAAGGTGGGGGGGGGGGGGCATGTGGCAAATTTGTTCGCTCAGCTCGTGTAAATATCCTCATATTTGGGTAGTTTTATAGCTGAATAATTTCTGTACATTTCCACTATAATAGTGTAAAAATTTTTGCTCGCTCGCTTCGCTCGCTCGCAATACAGGCCTATAACTCCCACCACATAATCAGGCCGTGAGATGATCAAATTTCCTCATATTGGGGTAGTTTTATAGCCGAATATGTAATTTCTGTACATTTTTACTACGAAAAATGTCAAAATTTTTGCTCGCTCGCTTCGCTCACTCGCAGTATATAACCACCTCTTTATAATCGGGCAGTTCAGCTAGATGCTCAAAATGTCCTCATATCTGGGTAGGTTTATAGCCGAATATTCTGTACATTTTCACTACAAAAAGTGTCAAATTTTTTTTTTATCCCCCTTGCCCCCCCCCCCCAACATTTTCTTTTGCCCCCCTTTTGCCCCCCCCCCCACTTTAAAAATCCTGGTGCCGCCACTGGTAGTGGGGACATGCATCCCCGCCGTGGCCGGGGCACGGGCCGGGCGGGCCGTTCGCTCCGTTCGGCCGCGAGATTACTAGAGTTTGGTTGGATGTGTTAAGTTGTTTTAACGTCATTTTACATCTTTCCTTTTTAAGACGTATTTCAATGTCATTTTACAACTCTCTGTAATCTTTAAAATTATCATTGTCAATTGTTCAGTATGGATGTACTTAAAATCATCAACAACAAAACGTAAATTTGCCGGAGGCAGAAGTAACGCACATTGAACATGTTGAATGCCGTTTAAATGGTAATTAAATATATCCGATATAAATGCTATAAAATTTTTGGTTAAAATTGCAACAGATTTTGATGAAACCAAAACATACTCTCCAAAAAACAATTCTTTATTGGTATTTACATTTCCAACGAAATATCATTTTCCTCAACAAATATTTGAGATTTCGGTTGAAAATGTAGCGGTCTCGTATTACTTTCATGGTAGTGAGAATAATGGACCATTTACCTATGACGTCATTAAGGAGATTATTTCATTGGGTAAACAAATTTTTGTCATTATTTCGGTACCCTGAGAAATAAAAGGAGTTGCTGAAAGCAATGGTAAACCTTACTAGTGTGTGTCGTGTTCATGTATATGCAAATTAATGCAAACGTGCTTAAGGGACTCTGGTATTCCCTACACCTACCCTATGGTTGTACATCGCAAGAAGTGAACTTCATGTGTCCATATAAAGGTTAAAGAGTTGTGAAGGTCAAGACTTTAAAGTCACACAAAAGGTCAAAGGTCTGTCAGAGTCAACAAAAAGTTCAAAGTCACGAAATAATTTCAAAGGTAATGACAGGTGATTGGGGGGGGGGGGGAGGAGGTTTTTGTT
>CM046839.1:27025863-27157406 GCA_025618425.1 Heliocidaris tuberculata | reverse complement strand
TTTTGATCGTATTTGATAGGGCAAAACTTGAATCCCTATCATGAAGTACATGTAACTTTCGAAGCTGTGTTTTGTACAAATACATGTCTTAATTTCTTGTCAGTTGCATATCAAGTCTCTGGATTCAGGGGGTGGGGGGGGGGGGGGAGAGAACATCCGAACAAAAATAGATAAAAACAAAAGTGTATAATCATCAAATTTCTCTTTCTCTGTTATTTGATGATCATTTCCCTTGCAATAATTTGACCATGTAAGTAGACAGTGTGTGTTTCCTCTCCCCCCCCCCCTTTTTTTTCCTCTCAGTTGGAAATTGGTAAGGGGTAAAGGGAAGCATTACCCCCTTTCTACCTTCAAATACGATAAAGTTTGTTTTTTTTTCTTCTGAACTGCAGGGTGCTATCCCATTGCTGTCGTAACTCACGTTGACGTAGCCAAGCGGAAAGACATCGACATCCTCGCCGCTGTGCTCCGCGTCTCAGGCATCGGCGACATCTACGAGGTGGCTAACATCACCAACGAGAAGACCAGACTAGATGAGCAGTACCAACTGAATCTCCTGAACCTGATCGATAGATGCATGACCATTGGAGATGATACAGCCGTCTATAAACACTACCAGCGAGTTGAAACGAAAAAGAAGGCAGAGAGACAGGAGG
The DNA here is from genome assembly GCA_025618425.1 of Heliocidaris tuberculata. NCBI lineage: Eukaryota > Metazoa > Echinodermata > Echinoidea > Camarodonta > Echinometridae > Heliocidaris > Heliocidaris tuberculata. Next base: position 27,156,750 of record CM046839.1, on the reverse strand, counting down.
CAGAGAGAGAGATAGCAGAGAGAAAGGAGATAGATTAAAATGAGTCCTAAAGAGAATGTGGTGGTAAAAGCAAAGAAACCCAGTCAAGAAGTTGAGAACGTCGACGCAGCCATGGCAGCTAAGCCAACACAGGACTGGCATGGCATGGAAGAGGAACGTAGAGCGGTTGAGAGGCTCAAGCATGACCTTGAGATGCGCAGGATGGAGCTTGATTTCCTGGAGAAAGATCACAAGATGAAGATGGAATTTGAGAAGCAGCGACTCGAGTTTCAAAAGGAGCGACAAAATCTGGAGTCCCGGCAAAAACAAATGCAAGAGGAGAAAGGGAGCGTCGGTTCCAGGAGGAGATGCGCAAATTGCAGGAAGACAAACGTGAAGAGCTCATGCGCATCATGGAAGCCAACAGATCGAAAAGTCCTATTTTTCAACCAAAAATCAATATTCCAGGATGCCCAATACAGTAATTAGATAAGGACACAGGAGTCAAGAGGATAATCTCAGTAATGATTACTGTATTCGCTCCAGGAAATAATTGTCCGGACAGCTTACATTTTTTTTAGTGACTTGACATAGCAACATTGGTTGTACTGTTAAAACGCAATTTGATTTTTATTTTCCCTTTTAAAATAAAGCTGTAGTGGTCTAGTAATCTGACTGTAGATAATACTGTCATAATACTGTGTTCGAGAGCGTTTGAGATGGTGTTTATCCGCCTATAGAGACGTTATTCCATTTGTGACGAAATATTATTATCATTTTCCTTTACCATTATAATAACATATAATAACATAAAAAATTTACATGTATATGTAGAGGGATGAATTTAAACCAAAGATGACGCAGGATACTCAGGTAATTTAAGCTTTCGTCTTTGGGCTTCCTCGGATATTTATTCTTTCTTTGGCAGAACTAATGTCAAGGATGTCAAGGAATTGAACAAGACCTTGACATCAGTTCTGTCAAGACAGAATAAATCTAGGAGGAAGTAAAAAGACGAAAGCTTAAATTACCTGAGTATCCTGTGTCATCTTTGGCTTGAATTCATCCCACTGTGTTCTGTATCACGCAAACCAAAGCGAATGGTACAAGTAAATTCTACATCATCGCACTATATTAATATATATATATTATATATATATATATATATATATATAATGTCGGTCAATTGAATCTGATGTCGCCGAAACCACTGACCTGTCTCTGTGGTCTAGTGATTAATGCAATGACGTTCTGTGACGTTCTGACCCAGTGACCCGGATTCGATTCCTGGCAGAGACTTTTTTTCAACCTTTGCAAAAATTTGAAAAAGGGAGGACAGCTCTGAGGAACTTTGATTTAAGCTACTCAACCATTATTTTCTCATTTTTGATTTCTCACAATTATAATTATATTCCACGAGAGTTGCCAAAGCTGTTGTATATTTCCTTGCAATTATATGTATGTGCGTATGTGTGTGTGTGTGTGTTGGTGTGGGTGTGTGTGTGCGCGTGTGTGTGTGTGTGTGTTGTGTGTGTGTGCGAACAGATATGATGGAACGGAATGAAGCAGGTCACTCAGTGTATTTAGAAGCTTTCGGCTCCTGGCCTTTTTCAAGTTTATTTGCTAAATTTTTTGTTTTTTGTTGTTGTTTTTTGGGGGGCGTCACTGCTTCCCCATAAATCTGACGGGACCTTCATTTAATTTATGAGTAATATCAAAATTAATTTCAAATGAATGAGAGCGGGAAGAGCGAGAAATGGAGGAGGTGGAGAGATAGAGGGAAGAGAGAGAAAAAAATGTGCCCGAGATAGCGAGAGAAGGAAGAGTTACGAAGAGGAGAGGGAGAGAGAGAGAGAAAGAGAGCGCAAGAGATTGAGAGAGAGAGAAAAAAAAAAGAGATATGTATACGTACAATAGAGACAGAGAGGAAGAGAGAGAGAGAAGGTGTGGGAGCTGGGCTTTGTAGATGTAAAGGATTAATATCTCCCAAATCATTATAGGTGTATGCCTAGCCTTACTTTCTTCTCACTTTTTGATTTTTTTTTTTTTTTTTTTCTTGATCTCATCACTTATATTAGTCTTGCATCTATTGACCTTTCTCTGTCTGTCTGTCTGTCTGTCTGTCTCTCTCTCTCTCTCTTTCAAGCTTTCATTTTCAATACCTCCGTATTTGAGGGTACTATATGATACAGTGAAAAATTCATAAGTATATGTTTATAAATGTAAATATGAAATAGAGCTTTAGAATTTATTGAAAGGGGGAAAGATTGCCCTCGTGGAATTAGAGGGGGAAAGAATGAAAGAGGGAGCATTGGATAATTTAAAGAGAGTATCCTATTGTCTGAGAAGGTATCACGTTACACTCCTTAAATGCACGATGGTGCAATATAACAACACCCCTTTTCACGGTACATATATATATATATATATAAGGGGAATCATACTGCGCCCTAAGTTTCCATGCGCATACCCATTTTTGCATTGTCTCAGCAGCGCACAGTTGACACACAAGGTTACATGAATCTGCGAGACCTCGAGAAAAAGCATAAGATTGCAAATGCCCTCAATTTTAAGTAGATATACGCATTAGAAGGCAATAATGCCGAAAGCTTGGCGTCAATAAATAAGTGGTATACACAGCAACATCCTGATGGTCTTGGCCTATATAATATATATATATATATATATATATATATATATAGTTATATACAGTTATATTTAAAACGAGAGACGTGAGACCATGGAATAGATGGCAATATAAAATGTAAAAAAGCGGTATTAAGGATCTTTTTCCCTTCTTTTTGGCAGATGTAACTTATAACTTTTTGAAAGGAAACGACGTGATTTATACCCAATTCACTCTTTATTTTACGCAAAATAAGGAATATGTAGATTGCGTGAACATCCTTTAAAAAGAGTATCCTCAAGTAGTCTCACAGGGAGCTCAAAGCTCAAGGATGTGACCTAGATTTCGAAATAGTGTATTTTGTGTATTCTGAAACAAAAAAATATTTGTGGATATATACATGTATATCGTGGATTCATTACCCCTAAATCTAGAATAATATGGTCCGTGAAATCAGCAAATAAAATACGCCTTTTTCTGTGATTTCAGAACAGTTAGTGTACACGTTTTGATGTTGTCTGAAAAATCCTGCGAGTACCTAGGTGACAAGAATCTCTTAAATCCAATCTGTGGATGGGTAAAGTGAAGTTAACATGAACAATGATCATAAAACAACAACACAACATGCATTTTCCGTTTTGGAGGTGTGTGTGTGGGGGGGGGGAGGGGGGTCAGCATTGAATTTTTATAGGCAAATGACTAATTTGTAGGCAGAGTGATGCTACCGTTTTGTTTCCCAACTGTAAAGTGTGAATACCTGTACTATGCAGTCTCGTGATCCATGGGTTGGACTATGCTAATGAAACCACGCCCTTTCCGTGCTCTGAAACTACGCCCATTGCGTGCTATGTCATGGACATGGTGGAATACCATTACTTTATCATCATACATCGAGACCTTCACGACAACACCACAGTTTGTATTAAAGAACTACAGCGGATGCAGTCTTAAGGACAGAAACTTTTCTAAGCAATAACAATTCAGTATCAGTCGACTCATTTGGTGTCCAAAATGGCAGCACCTTACAGTGAACTGAACGAAGAAATCCTCGAGTTGCGACAGGATGTGTTGGAGTATAAACCAGGCAAGGCATCAACGTGTCCAGATCGAGTTGCATTCCCGAAAGTTCTCTATATAGGTAACCTCTTCTCTAGATTTGATATCATAAAGTATATTGCTTGAGTGAAGATGCACTGTAAGATGCACCGTTTGTTCACGGGAAATTTCCTGGCAGTCAGGATGCCGGGAATGCCCATTTTTCCACAGTACATGTGAAATAACAGGTTTCCGGTTTTGTTTTTGTTTTGTTTTGTTTTGTTTTTGTTTTGTTTTTGTTTTTTGTTTTGTTTTGTTTTGTTTTTTTATTTTGTTGTTTTTTGTCTTTTTTTTTGTTAAATAGTAGAAACTTTAATTTCTAACAGGAAAATCTATGTAAATTAAAACGGAACCAAGGAAACGATTTGTAACTTAACAGGGTAACTTGTTGAAATATGAGAAAATGTTTTTTTAACAGTGTTTTATGTCGGGCGATTGTAAATATATGCTGATTTCCGGTAAACCGAAAAACTTGCTGTTGTTTAACAGGAAAAAAAGACTGTAAAATTGAAATAACGGCAATAACTTGTAGTCCCAAGGGCCAGAAAGTTTGTAGTTTGACAATTATTTTTTATATTGAAATAACGGCAATAACGGCAGTAACTTGTAGTCCCAAGGGCCAAAAAGTCTGTAGTTTTACAATTATTTTTTTATAGTGTAACCTATCCTGCTTTTACTTATCCCTTTTTCTATCTTGAACTATTCTATCCTAGACCTATCCTATCCAGTTAGTGCAATCTAGTACAATCTCTTATATACCCGAATCAAGGAGAAAATATCTCATGATTTCTTTTGTAATCAAAACTCTTTATCGTATCGTGTGTTGTGAAGCGGTGAAGGAGAATGTAGCCATACGGCCACGCCAGAGTGAACATACCATTCTGTTCCAACACCTCAGGGCAAGAACCGAACGTCTTCACCAAACAGCAGTTCACAGATTCCCCGTTATTTGGGAGAGTCTTCCCTAACATGTTAAAAATGAAATTGTAACTGGAAATATGTCAAAACTTCTCACTCTTCTTCGTCAGGAAATTCTATCTATTCGTTAAATTTCATAATATTCTTCTGTAACAGTTAACATAACTGCCTAGAATGATTTCGTTTACTATACCTTTATTCGGTTCTTGCCTGTGTCATTATTCTGAATATGTTTTTTTTTTTTAATTTATGTTTTTATTGAAAGTAGAAACAATGGATAACATATGTACAAAAAAATAAATATGAACATAATAAAAGAAAAAACAAAAGAAAAGAAAAAAACAAAACAAAACAAATAAGAGGTACGGTCACTGAACAAAGTACATGTAGGCCCTATATCTCAATACTATATCTAGTTCAGATTCTGAACGACTCCACTCCAAGGGCAATCCCCAAATGCGCGACATCCCACCAACGCCGCCAGGCCGAGAGACGGCGCGACCCGAACCTGTACGGGCGAGGAAAAAATCTTTCCTCGCTCGCACAAACCCGGGCACGCCATCCCCCAGCCCGGCAGCAGCAGTGGGACATCGCGCACCCGGAGACCGCTCCCAAAATAAAATCGCTCAGAATCTGAACCATACTATATCCTGACCCGCGGGAATCGCCCGCAGGCCAGATTGCAACAGTGTATTAAGTGCATGTATCATGAATAATGCTTTTGCTGTATACATGGTATACTGGGTATAAAAATAGGATTTTAGGATGAGTACTCAGGTCATGGCTTCCAGGAAAAATACAGACTCTTGCATCATACATCAAATACAAACTTTTGAAAGTGTTGTCTCATCTTATTATTCTTGAGAGCTATCAGGTATTCTATTATTCTGAATATGTTATTAATTAGACTCATAATTGTTATTTGTATAACTGCAAGGATATTCTTGATCTCAATTGTTATATATATATTCTCAACAACTATTAAGGAATTAATGCCTAATAATGTTTTGGACAAAATTTTCTTTGCGAATCAGTTGAATTATAAAGTACATCCGATTACATATTAAAATTTGATGGTTAGTGGTATGTTATGTTCATCAATAGTATAATCAATCATACTTGAATGTAAATACATGTTAAAATGATCTGTTTGAAATGAGATATTGCTTGAGATATCCATGTCACATTTATTACACCTAATGTGCCGCCATTTTCCAGTGATTCACTTTTAATTTATAATACTTCTTTTAATTTTCTTATCCTGACCTGGATGGAGTTGAGGGGGTGTGGGAAGGAAGACCTGTGGGTCATGGTAATTGACTTAACCTTTTCTAAACCCAGGCAGCCCCATCAACTCAGATCCAGGTCCTTTCTTTACAATGTTTATTCCTGTTATTGTTTTCTGTATTGTTTTCTGTATTGTTTTCGAAATGCCGAATAAATAATAAATGAATAAATAAAACCCCTTATAGTTTTTTATGCCTTTGGTGACAGTTAGTAAATCGGGCAACCCCAAACCATACGCTACTGAAAATTAATGAATATTCATGTGCTTTCCCCAATATTTGGTAATTTAACAGGGTAACTTGTTAAAATATGAGAAAATGGTTTGTAACAGTGTTTTATGTCGGGCGATTGTAAATATATGCTGATTTCCAGCAAACCAACAAACTTACTGTTGTTTAACAGAAAAAAGACTGTGAAATTGAAATAACGGCACTAACTTGTAGTCCCAAGGGCCAGAAAGTGAGTAGTTTTACAGTTATTTTTACAGTGTAACTAACCTATCCTGCTCTATCTTAATCTATCCTAACCTAGACCTATCCTATCCAGTTAGTTCATGTGTGTGTGTGTGTGTGTGTGTAATTGGGTTTTTACAGACGTGTATCAATCAGATATGATTATTTACGTCTGGGACCGACCTTAAACGTTACCATCCGAAAGACGTGACTCAGTTTCGAACCTAAGTCCGCTGAATCAGTTTATAACTTCCATTGTTAGCTGGATTACAGGCGCACGCTACAACGCCCAGTTGTGCAATCTCTTATATACCCCTTACAGTTTTTTATGCCTTTGGTGACAGTTAGTAAATCGGGCAACCCCAAACCCAAGGGCGGATCCAGGTTTTAAAAAAAGGGGGGGGGTCCAAAGGGTGAGAAGTTATCATTCTGGCAAACGCAAGCGCCGAAGGCGCTAAGCGCCTCTATAGGCATATATATATATATATATTGCCTGTTTGACTATTTTAATGTTGAAATATAGTTGGGCGCGCGGAGCGCGCCACAAAAATTTGATAATACGAGCCTGAAAATGTCTTAGTTTGTACTGAAATTACATTTAATCTATTAATATTACATGGAATTATTGTTTATTTGAGATGGAAAATACATATATAATGATTGCAAATTACCGTCTTTTATCAAAAAGTGCGGGTATATTTGTACAGGCCACCCCCCCCCCCCGTACATCAGAACTGGGAGGGGGGTTAATGCATACTCCCATCCCCTCCGGGATTTGCGCCATTGGACTGTATTAATATATATATATGTATATATATATATTTTTTTATAGATTTTCCAGTCTGCATTGCTGTGCAGGACCTCAGATGGCATGTGGCATCAACACAAACAGTCCAGTGAGACAAATAAGAATAAAATCTGGAGATTTATTACTTGAGATTGGTTCTTCAATGTTGAAGTACTATGTTGATAACCTAGGAATTGGGTGTGCGCATGCTGTACAAACACACTTAGTAAATTTTAGTGATACATGTACACATTTTACAGCAATGAAGAATTATTCACTAAATATCATCTATATTATCTCCTCCCATCCCTGAGATAACAATTCGCAAGTGTTTACATCATCACGAGTTATAAATCACAAATCACAAAAGAACACAAAAAAGGGAAAAGTTCCTTAGATTCAGGAGTTCACAATCAAGGCCGATCAACAACAGTACCAATACCAGTTTTGCTGAAAATTCACAGGATTTAACACAATCAACCACAGCATCTACTCATTAGGCAAAATAAATAAGTTTTGTATCACAAAACTAGTCATGGTGCAATGTATCAGATTCAAGCGTTCCCAATCAACAACAAGAAAAAATATATCAAAAGTCCTCGGAGAAAACAAACCTCCTCCCCCCCCCCCCCCCGAGCACCTGTCATTACCTTTGAATTTCGTGACTTTGACCTTTTTGTTGACTCTGACAGACCTTTGACCTTTTGTGTGACTTTAAGTCTTGACCTTCACAACTTTAACCTTTATATGGACACATGAAGTTCACTTCTTGCGATGTACAACCATAGGGTAGGTGTAGGGAATACCAGACCCTTAAGCACGTTTGCATAATTTGCATAAACATGAACACAGACACACACTAGTAAGGTTTACCAATGCTTTCAGCAACTCTTTTTATTTCTCAGGGTACCGAAATAATGACAAAAATTTGTTTACCTAATGAAATAATCTCCTTAATGACGTCATAGGTAAATGGTCCATTATTCCCTACCCATGAAAGTAATACGAGACCGCTACATTTTCAACCGAAATCTCAAATATTTGTTGAGGAAAATGATATTTCGTTGGAAATGTAAATACCAATAAAGAATTGTTTTTTGGAGAGTATGTTTTGGTTTCATCAAAATCTGTTGCAATTTTAACCAAAAATTTTATAGCATTTATCATCGGATAAATTTAATTACCATTTAAACGGCATTCAACGTGTTCAATGTGCCGTTACTTTTGCCTCCGGCAACTTTACATTTTGTTGTTGATGATTTTAAGTACATCAATACTGAACAATTGACAATGATAATTTTAAAAATTACAGAAAGTTGTAAAATGACATTGAAATACGTCTTAAAAAGAAAGATGTAAAATGACGTTAAAACAACTTAACACATCCAACCAAACTCTAGTAATCTCATAATGCAGTGCAAAAAGGTGAAAATTTTCTTCATGCAGGTTTGCATTTGTTGAAATTTACTGTTGTTTAATGTTTAATTTGATTAGATGAAATAACAGGATGCATGTAATTTCATGATGAGTCAAAAATTTCCATTTCATGACCTTAAGGCTTTTAAAATTTCAGATCTAAATTCAGCGTGTACCAACAAATATTGCTTAATTGCCTGGATATTTCTTTATCGCCAATATTCTGAATATTATTTGATATTTTCTTTCAGTTTCATAAACATAAAAAACCCCTAGCAGCAAGCTTACACAAATTATCAATACACAGTGCACACATTAATTATGCATAACATTAGTCGCCATATTGGTGGTCTTGTATTACCTACACAAATTGATTGGATGTCCTCATTGAGGTTCACTCTACGCACTCTACACTGTGCACAATGGTCAATTGACCAGTACAATAGTATAATGGGTTAGGGGTTCAAGGTCCGGGCCTCACACCCTCGTCAAAAAAAAAAAAAAAAATCTGAGTACCCCCACCCCCCCCCCCCCCCCGGGGCTCCCTCTGCCTCAGTGTATGTTTCTTAGCTTTTTACATAGCATAATCTACATGTACCAACATGTTAACATCATCATCATCATCACTATCATCATCACCAAAATTATCATCTTCATGTCTTCATCATCATCATCATCATCATCTTCATCATCATCAGCAGCAGCACTATCATCATCATCATAACAATCATCACCACCATTATCAACAGATTATCACCTGCATCATCATTATCATCACCATCATCATCATCACCACCACATCATCTTCATGATCATAATCATCATCATCACGATCACCCTCAGCAATAGTCAACATCCTAAGCATCACTATCTTATCTAACACTTCTTATTAACATCATGATCTTAATTTCTACCTCATTCATATTAATAAAATATATTAAGAAGTCAATTATTCAGATGGTATTGTCTAGAATGACGAGTTGCCTCGAATGAGTGACTTGAAGTTGAATGATGCCGCGTGCAGCCTGCTTCCTCGAGGGTTGCAAGCATAGTTGCAAGACAGCGTACGTACGATCAAAAGTCGCATGCATAAACCTATGCGTGCCGCGCCGCATATCTGATCTGGCATGGCAGTACAGTACTTAGGCCTACTTTGCCACGGAGAATGAAACAATGGGTAATGAATAGGGCCTACGCAGTATCTTGCATGATCAGGTCGGCAGAATTTCTGGGGGGGGGGGGGGAACGCCAAGAAAGACGGCGCCAAGTAAAAAAAAAAAAAAAAAAAAAAAAAAAAAAACCGGCGCCAAAGAGGGGGGGGGGGGGGTCCGGACCCCCGCGACCCCCCCCCCCTCTGGATCCGCCTATGAAACCATACGCTACTAAAAATTCATGAATATTCATATAAGTGTTTTCCCCAATATTTGGTAATTTAACAGGGTATCTTGTTAAAATATGAGAAAATTTTTTTAACAGTGTTTTATGTCGGGCGATGGTAAATATATGCTGATTTCCAGTAAACCAACAGACTTGCTGTTGTTTTACAGGAAAAAGACTGTAAAATTGAAATAACGGCAATAACTTGTAATTTCAAGGGCCAGAAAACCTGTAGTTTTACAGTTATTTTTTTGCAGTGCGTGAATGGCTTGCGTTTCCTAATCGCCTTTGTTTTCATGGAGATTATATACGAGTATGATGTCATAAGCACAAGTAGTGTTACTCTCAGTGCCCCATAATGATTTTCATTTGCATCAACTATTTCATATGTGTTATTTTCATGGTACAATGGTTATCTATCCCTAATTTCATGATGTTCGAAAAACATTGAAAATTAATAACACTTAACACATTTTAAGTTTATTGGGAAACAATGATTTTTTAGTAGTCAGGTAGTCAAGGGAATTATTGTGTACATAGATGATGAAGTCTCTTGTTCAGTCTGTAATACAGATATTCGCGAACTGAGGAATTATTAAACATATTCTCCGTTGAATTGATGTAGTAAATCTTAAAATCATTTGTATATATGAACCACACTTCATATTCCTAACAAGGGTCATAAATAACTGGAAGGTCTACAAAATTATTTTCTGACATTGAAATATATGAGTCTTTTTTTCATACTTCCCACTAGTCTTCCTTCTTGATCACAATTCATATTTCAAACGGAGTATTAAAAAATAGGCCCATATATGAGAACGGTAAAAGATTTCGTTGTTTGGCACAATGGTTATTCATTTAACAGGAAATGATCCCCACCAAAAGCTCTCGTCTCCGTTTATAAGATTCTTATTACACATTTGGAACAAAGGTCATGTAGAGCTTTGGTAAGCCCTCAAAAGCTGTTAGTCACATTTCTTCAATTTTTGTTGATAAATAGCAAGATACTAGCAATACTAAGACGGTGTGAAGATTTCACCCCATAAAGTTTAATATTAAAACAAATAAGAGGCAAAAACTAAGGCACGTAAAATGCAGCATGTGCTATACACTATACACACAGAACCAATGAGTAGCTACACACAGTGATCTCATGTTTCTGTGCGAAGCCCCAAGATTGCTGTGCGGGGAGCAGTCGGTGTGGAAGGGTCCTAGCACAATGGCAGTGATCGAGCATTCCTTTACTGATATTTACACTGAAATTCACCAGAAATCATAGATGGAATAGCAAATGATCTCTTACAGACATCTTTTGATACAAGGAGAACAACATAAGACTATATTTAACATGTTTCTTTCCAATTTCCTTCTTGCTACCAATACTGTACATGAGCTTCAATATTGACATGATCATGGTGTGGAAGAAATTTCTCAGACATGATGGGGATAACCTGATGGAGTATCTGAAGATTATAATTGAAATTAGATTTCTTGAATTCGATCAGTCCATTTAATTATGAAATAATATACATGAGGCTCCCTGAGGAGCCCCCCCCCCCCCCCCTTTTTTTTTCAAATACCCCCAAGTACCCTTTTGACCTCTTATAAGGGTCTCCATTTTCTTTTTTCTTTTCTTTTTTAAATCCTCAGAGAATAAGATTCTTGTTTGACTTCCAAGAATCGGAGTGACCTTTTATTATAGCATGCAACAATAAATGTCCTTTCATTCTCCTAACAAACTGATAAAACCTATGTAATATTTTCATTTCACGCCCTCTCCAAGTTACACTTAAAGTTACTATTTTCAAGGTGTCCATTTAAGCTTTAAAATATTAGTTGATTAACTGCTGAAATATTTATCTAAACATATATGAATTCCATCCCATCCCCAAGATTTTTTTTTTTTCAAGACAATGCGCTCATGAGCTATCCAAATGGAACTTACAATTTTCATTTCTGATAGTGACCTTTGGATTACGACGTGCCTTCCCAGGGCTTCACATATCGAATGCCCGTTTTGTTGAGAATACACTTATTTGGTTAAAGGACACGTAAAACACCAGGCTACTGAAAAACACATTACGAAAGGTCAATTATATTTTTAAAAAGAGGCATAATTATAGTAGGATGCTATGACGAGATGTTTTGTCCTCCTCCATCCTCCTCCTCCCACGAAGCAAAGTTTTCTTATACCCTCTCTCTGTTTTTCCCGCATGTGCCCTAATTTACAAAAGCCAGTTGCAGTTCGTATGTAAAAAGGTAGAATTCCAAATGCACTTATTCCAAGTTATATTTTACAAAAGAGAAAATTTCACTCATAATTATAGAACAGTCAAACTTATCCACCGGAACGTGGGCTGCTATCTATGATGTGTGCATGAGATGAGCCTATCATAATTATTAAGAAGAACAAAATCTCTTTTTTTTTTCTAACACAAGGGCTCTTTGGAACCACGGGGTGTGGAAAGACCTCCCTGATCAATTCGCTCAGGTTCGCTGTCAGTGGGAGGTTGAGAAAAACAAAATGGTTGCAGACTGCAACCCAGGAGAAAGCTGGAGGACACACCATGTTCAGAAGGCTTGCCAATATAACCGAAAGCATATACGTCGTCGACAACCGAGGTCTTGATGATCCAAACACGCAACGTGCAATTAGTGAATTAGCTGCTCAATTGGGTAAGTACGGAAGCTTTAAAGTGCCATTCTACTTGACGAGATGGCGAGATATTTTTATCTTGTCAAGTCGACTTAATAGCCTTATCATGTCGACTTATCACCTTTGTAAGTCGACATGGCGACAAAAATTATCTTGCCAAGTCGACTTCTAAAAAGTTACATGTTGTCATGGCGACATAAGGTATCTTGCCAAGTCGACTCCTGAAAAGTTACATGTCGTCATGATTACATGAGGTATCTTGCCAAGTCGACTTCTAAAAAGTTACATGTCGTCATGGCGACATAAGGTATCTTGCCAAGTCGACTTCTAAAAAGTTACATGTCGTCATGGCGACATAAGGTATCTTGCCAAGTCGACTTCTAAAAAGTTACATGTCGTCATGATTACATAAGGTATCTTGCCAAGTCGACTTTTAAAAAGTGACATGTCGTCATGATTAAATAAGGTATCTTGCCAAGTCGACTTCTTAAAAGTTAAATGTCGACATGGCAACATAAATTATCTTGCCAAGCCGACTTCTGAAAACTTACATGTCGTCATGGCGACATAAGGTATCTTGCCAAGTCGACTTATGTCGCCATGTCGACATGTAACTTTTAAGAAGTCGACTTGGCAAGATAATTTATGTTGCCATGTCGACGTGTAACTTTTAAGAAGTCGACTTGGCAAGATACCTTATGTCGCCATGTCGACATGTAACTTTTTAGAAGTCGACTTGGCATGATAATTTTTGTCACCATGTCGACTTACAAAGTTGATAAGTCGACTTGACAAGATAAAATATCTCGCCATCTCGTCAAGTAGAATGGCACTTTAAAGCTTCCGTAGGTAAGTGTTAATGGCAAAGGATAAAAATACGATGAACACAATTATGCCCAAGGGGATAATGTTTTGTCCATCCATGATCACTTTTTCTGAAAAGTTGGGCAAACTATTTCATAGCATGGGGGAAAAATGCTCCATATGTGTTTGTATTTAAGAGTGTATAACACGACAAGGTTCTCTGGTGTCACTCTCTCTCTCTCTCTCTCTCTCTCTCTCTCTTCATCTTGTCTTTCCAGATCGTCATTTTCCCTCAAAATGTTCATTTTAATTCCATTTGTTTCCGTTGTAGTAAGATACACAGCATACCATTTAGCTCTGCTGCGTTTCAACGAATATAATTACTGCATCGTTTATATCATTTTACCATCTTACTCGGGGTCATCCCAGTAGACCGACAGCCCACGAGACCGATATTCAAAAAATATTCAATATATATCCATAACCCTCGAGAACGAAAAAATAAAGATTTACTTCAGAAAATATAGAAAAAAAGTAAAGTTCCAAAGATTTACAAGACCGACGGCCCACGAGACCGAGCGACAGACCACTAGACCGACAGCCCACAAAAACAAGAAATAAATAAGAGAATATAGAATGTCAAGTGTCAGTTTCGTAGGCCGTTGGTCTCGTGGGCCGTCGGTCTAGTGAACCCTCTGAAAAGTGACTAGAAGGCCCATTAGGCCGACAATATCAGTCTCGAGGGCCGTCGTTATAGTGGACCCTAAAACAAGTTGTCAGAAGGCCCAAGAGACCGACATTGTCCGTTTCGTAGGCTTTCGGTCTCATGGTCTGCCCGTCTCATTGGGTCTCAGTCTCGTGGGCATCTCACTCATATACCATCAATATATTTAAAGGCCCTCACTAATTGATATTATTATATCTTTATCTTTATTATTCCTCTCCTATCTTTATTGAAACATGGGTGAATCATAAACGGTTTATTACTCCAGAAGTTGTTTACCATTTCGTTAGCTAATCGCATTGAGACTATTGAACTTGTGTCGTGCAGTAACTTGACAGCTGCAGAATGTCTCACCTTTCATCCAATTCGTATGAAGGAACTGGTATTTTTAGTGGCTGCTCTAAATGCATATGCTTTCGATATCTATAAGAAGGGTAATAGCTTAACTTTTATGTACCCGTTAAAACGAGAAGAAGAAAAAAATCTGTGGAGAAGGTGAACTTTGAGGTTTTGGAAATGATACTGAGTATTTGTTTATATGTTTTTTATGCACAAATCCCTTTTGAGCCCAAATGACTCTAGAATGAACGTGGTATTTATGTACAAAGGGGAAGGGGTTGGGTAGGATAACCTGAGGTATATATATTTACTAATCACTTGCAAATACATTCAGAGCATTTGGAAGTTTGTTTTTTCTCAAAGGGGTCTATATTTACAAGCTGTGCTTTTCAATTATGATAGTATAACTGTTTATTATATGCATTGTACTTCTTTTTTTAATAGTTTTTTCCATTTATGTAAACAATTCTTATTGTAATTTTGTTTGATTATTATGTCATATCAACTTGTACATATTACATGAAGCTGATCGGTTAAGAGTAGGCATTTTGTCCATCCGTGACACTGAATATTTTATGGATTATTAATTTAGTAGGCAACCATGGCAACCACATTTTATCAAATTTCAACTCCTTCAGTGATGCCCTTCACAATGGAACATGAAATAGCTCTCTGCAATTAAATACTTATTTTCTACAGGCCTTCAAACTTTCAAAATTTGTCAATTGTCCGTCCGTGACTAACCGATCAGGCTCCCATGTATGTTTGTTATGTTAACATCGAAATACATTATGTGGAAAAAAGAAACCTTAAACCTTCAACCTTGAATATCGATAGTTACCATTACGGGTTATTGACAATGCTTGTATGACGCAGATGGGGAACGCGGTTACTCAGAGAGGGTCAACTGGCAAGAGGATGACGGTATGGAACAGGTCCACGCCCAAAAGCTAGACGATGATGATGAAAACGCAAAACATCCAATTGGCTGTGCTGTTTTCGTTTTCAGGTAAGCACGATTATACATTTTTTTACACATGCCCATTTTATATACAGTTGTGCTCAAAATCATTCTTACCCTTTGGAAAATTTGAGAGTGTAGCATTTTTTCTAAAAATAAAAGGGGAACTGGAGTCACTTGCATATCACTTTCATACATTTAGTTAACTTTTTGATGTTTAAATTATTCACACCCCTGGGGATTCAATGACTTTGTAGATCAATATGAATCAAATCCATTGTGATAAAAGCTTGTAATACTTGTACTTAAGTACACTGTCACAAAGCTTCAGGAAGTCTCTACTGAGATATCAGGCCAATGCCTGGTATCCAGTGGCTCAATTTCCTTGAGGATATTGTCCAGAGATGCCTTCACCTGGTCTTCAGGGGTTCCTTGGACTTAAAGCAGATTTAATGTAAACAATGTATGTCCACTGTTTGACCCATGGACTGTCGGTCTTCTAAACCCCCCAAAAAGGGGTAACCTCGCTAGTCATAAGGACCGCTATTCATAAGGACCACTTATTCATAAGGACCGCTACCATAACGCGTGACTGAATGAATAGCGGTTTTGTATGAATAGCGGTCCTTCTACATAGCGAGCAAACCATAGACAAATTATTTCGCTATTCATAAGGACTTCCGTTCATAAGGACCACTATTCATAACTATTCATAAGGACCGCTATTCATAACGCGTGTTAAATGAATAGTGATTTTCTATGAATAGCGGTCCTTGTGAATAGCGAGTGGACCCCCCAAAAAGAAGTTTTCAGAAGGCCCACGAGACCATTATCGGTCTAGTAGGTTGTCGGTCTCATGGGTTATAGCCGTACATACAAATTATCCTGTAATTTGATCTTTGAAACAGATTCATATTTAAAAAAAAAAAATGTTATCTTTCAATCTTGAAACCTACCACAGTGCGCGGCATGATATCGAAACTAATACCAATGGACTGAATGACGTCATAGACTTTTTACACGGACACCAAGGTAGGAATTTATTATGTCTTATTTTCATAATCTTGTCGCCAGAATATCGCTGACAATCACGCCTTAAAACATGTAAACCCCCGTCACACTCAATATTTATTTGCAGTTGCAACTGAAACCCAGATTTGTTCATTCGTCTAAATAGTTTTGTAACATATTTTTTTAAAGATAAATAGGGCCTATATGCGTACCCTGCGATTAGGTATCGACTGAAAATTTATCACAATATTTTTTATGAAGTAAAATTTCGAGATACCAATTTATGTTTTTAAAAAAACATACTGTTTTATTTTTGTTCTTAATTCGGGGAAATATAATTTCCTGAAAGCAGAAGGCATACTTAATTTGTTCTTTCAAAAATGGAAAAGCATGAATTCAAGACAATAGCAAAAAAAAATGAAACAATTTCTATCAAAAATAGGGTTGAAAAAAAGATGCTTGTAAAAAGGATGCTGACAACAGTGACGTATCTACTGAATATCAATTCGTTTAACAAATTACTTTTTTTTCTTGGATACCGATTGCCATGTTATCATGGCCGTCGCCAGGGGGGGTGCGGAGGGTGCGAACGCACCCCCCCCCCTCCAGACCAACAACAATAAAAAACAAAAAAAAAGGATTTTTTTTGGGGGGGGGCGTCGCCGGGTGGGGGGTGTCTTTCGAAAAGGGCGACATGTTCTTATTGTGTAGTGTCGAACAGCTCATATCTGCGCCACCAGCACCACTGCCTGACATTGGAGTTGGTAAGTTTTGTCTTTTTTTTTTTCCAAAAGGCATCCCCCCCCCCCCCCTTGAAAAAAGCTGGTGACGGCACTGCATGTTATTCACTCTTAAAATGTTTGGCAATAACCACTAGTTAGTTAAAAATTTACAAATTTCTGAGATGCTTTAAACCAATTCAACTAAAGCAAGAGGGGAAAGGTAGGTTAATGCAAAATACCGTATGACTTTTAGGGCAAAAACTAAATCACATTCAATTTTAATTCAACCACAAGTTTTAAGTGCAGACTTCAAAAGGTTAAATATTTACACTAATATCTATCCATACCTATAAACATGGACGTAATTCGTGTTGTTTTTCTGTCCAACAATTTATTGAATCACATTGCTTACAAATGGATTGGTTTATTATCAAACTAAAACGCGCAAAATATAATGTCACAATATCACAATGTTCATGACTGTTTTCTAGTTATAAATTCACCAACATTTTGAGAACAGCATGCGTATATGTGTTCGGGTCCCTCCTTCAACATCAACGAAACAACAAATGATTCTGGAAATACGATTTTATACTTGATGAAGACGCATAAGTCGATTTCAGAAGCACAAGAAAATGCAGTTTCAGTAGCAACAAGGAAATAGTTATGAACGTCTCTGCTTAATGCTACAAAACAATAATGACACCTTAATATACACTACTTAGGCCTATATTATTTTATTCAATCCGTGTTTCTTTCTTTTTATCAAAATATTAGTTGCGCACACTAAATGTCTTAAATAGAGATACACGCACAGGATGCCGTCACGTTCCGCTACATATATCTAATCTGTCCTTTTTTGTTGATTCAGTTGTGCTGATTCCATGCTGAACTGTTGTGATCTTTCCAGGTCGCTACCCAGTAGCTATTATTACCCATGTTGACGTCGCAGAGAACACTCACTTAGAGACCCTCAAAACCGTCCTTCGTGTGTGTGGTATCAGTGAAATATTTGAGGTAGCCAATCTTACCGGTGATAAGCCAAAACTTGAAGAACCCTACCAGTTAAGTCTTCTATCTCTTATCGAGAGATGCATGACGGATGGAGATGATACTCTGATATTCAAGTACTATCAACGCAAGGAGCAGGACCGCAAAGACAGACAGCTTAAGAAAGCTGTAAATGCTGCAGAGCAAGAAAATAAGCGCAAGCAGGAGCAAATGGCGAGGGAGCGTGAACGAATGGAACTGGAGAGGAGAGCTGAAGAATATAGACTAGAAGCTGAAAGGAGTCGCCTTCATCTTGAGAACCAAGCCAGATTACAGGAGAAGCAATTTAGGCGTGAGGCAGAGCTGCAGAGAGAGCAAATGTCGGCGCTAAAAGAAGAAATGCGTGATCGTGTAGCAAGAGAGCAAGAGAGGGATCAACGCTTCCAAGAAGAAATGAGAAAAATGCGGGCTGACAAGCAGGATGAATTAAGGCGAATGATGGAGGCGAATAGACAAAAGGAGAGTAGTTGTTTAGTCATGTGAATATTGATACCTTGGTCACACCGCCAAATAAACCGACTAAACATAGATTCCAAAAACGACTCATTCTTGTTCACTCGCGGTATCGTCCATTTTTGTGTGTGTAAGGTCCGTTGTTAGCCTGATGATGATAGATTTCCTCTTTGATTTAAAGAGTTTAATAAGCAAGAGGTGATGCGATTATCATGACATATCTGAATGAAAACAAGAAGAATGCCTGTTATGTCATGATCATTGTCATGATAATCGATGTTAAGTAATACTATGTTAAGCTTATAAGGCATTTTTAAAAGTATTATGCTCTTTATAAAACTATTGTTATCATTATTACTAATAAATTTACCCATATCCATATGATTAAAACATTTATTGAAGATTTCTGTTCTTTTCAGAATGTTTGTTTTTGTGTGTGATTTACATCTATTAAGCCTATTATAGTGAGGATAATATTCACATAATTATACAGTTCGTCCCAGAAAAAACGTTACCCGAAAACAAAGGCTTATTGTGATCAACCTGAGCTTTATGAATAAAATTATTATTTTCCATAAAGTAAAGTAAGATGGTTTGAAATGACATATTGATGGCATTAATCCATTCACGCTTCTTAGAGCAACATTGTTTTGAAATTTCATATAAAAATCTTCTCTTTTTTTGTGTAAAACCATCAAAGCGTCCGTGTCACATGCCTACATGATGATAGGGAAGTGTTAAAAAGATAAGATACACAAAATTCCAATTGTGAGATGATATGCATCCAGTCAACAAAAACTCAAAACATCCTTAAAGTTATGATGAGTTCATTATCCTTACCCTCATTATTAAAAATGGCACATGGGCTTTCACTGGGCTTTAAATTTCATGTTTACTTCGGGCATGTCGGGTCATGTTAACATGTGATCCTAAGGTTTTCACGGTTTTATTATACGTCTATGGTTTTACCCAAATCTGGCACAAGTGGGTTTTTACATGTCAATTTTCATAACGCTGCTGCTCGGTAAGGCATGTACGGATATATGCCATCAAGGTATCATTTGAAAGCATAATACTTTAACATTATGGAGAGTTAAAAAATTAGTGTCATAGGACACACATTTTGGTAACAATATTGTTTTAGAGTTTCTTTTTTTTTTTCTGGGGCACACTGTACAATATCTCGCACATATACGCAATTAGGCCTGCCATATGTATACTCGACGTATTTCATTATTTCGTGTAAATCACTGTGTAAATGTAGAAAACCAATTTACTTTGATTTTTCTTATCGTGTTCATATCTCTTTGTACAGATAGAAAATAAAGAGAAACAAAGGATCGTCGTGTCTCTTCATTCATGTATCTAATACACGCTCTATATCGATGATAAACCATATCTTGGCATGAATATGTTTTTGCCATTTGTAACTGTTCCGCTAAAGGCGATTTTCTATTACATAAAAACATTTCTAAATAGAGAGTGAATTATATTTAATTGTATCATGCTTCAATTATATTAGTGTCTATCAGTTATATCAATATTATGTGTCCAAAGGTTCTGATTTAGCGAATGTTATTTCTGCTTTTAATATCTGTTCATTTCCCAACTATACACTGTGCAAACAATACGTAAAATATCAATAAATGTAACCCTGTAATCTTCCTATCACGTGTTGAATAAATCCAATACGACAGTTAGCAGTGTCTATAAGTTTTCCTTCACTCCAATTATCCACCAGCACAAGTAGCACCTCTAATGTTAGATGTTATAAGATAGTATTCCTCAAAATAGAATTGCTTACCCGAAATCCGAGATATATATATATATATATATATATATATATATATATATATATATATATATATATAATTCGTATATAATTTATCTCCTTTATATTCCACTCCCTCTCTCTCTCTCTCTCTCTCTCTCTCTCTCTCTCTTGCCCCTTTCGTGCTTTTCCATTCTTTTCCACTGTTTTTCCTCTTTTTATTTTCGCGCAGAAATACTTTTCCATTTTGCTTTCTCGATTGTGTGCACATATAATTACTCGCTTTTCAAGCTTTGAAGAACGTGGATTTTCAGTTAATTTGTTTTCATTGTCTAACAAGTGCTTACAGCCTAAAAATTGTACAGTCACATCCTCTCACGGTTGAATTATTTATTGTTCACTTTCCTTACACTTTTCATGAACTGAACGTAGAACAACTATTTTTGTATATATGAATTTCTTTGCTTAAAATAAGTTTTTATTTACTTCAATCCTTTCTGCTTCTAGCATTGTGTTATCTGTTGTTATTGTTATCTTTATCATTTTTTGTTATCTAGAAATCTCGACAACGTACTACTACCTAGAGTTGCACATTGATAGTTCTATGTCTTGGAAAATCATATTCTTGAAACAGAAAGCAAAGTCTCTAAAAACATTGGCATCATTTCTAGACTGCGACACATTTTACCAAACAACATCCTCCGTATGCTTAACAATTCTCTTATCCTACCATATCTATCATATTGCAACCTAGCCTGGGGAACTCTACAACCTCCAAATTACACAAATTAATTACTCTACAAAAGAAAATAATTCGTATATATAACTACAGGTACTGCTCCCCCTTGTCACGTCGACCATTTGTTTAAACAATTTGACATGCTAATACAAACAATTTATTTCATGACGAATTTTGTAACCTCTTTCATTTAAATTCTACTATTCATGGATACGAAATCAAACACGCAAATCACATCTGTCTACCCAAGCACAGAACCTTATTATTCCAAAATAACATATGGTACTCGGGACCTAAGCCGTGGAACGTTATCCCAGATACAATAAAATACTCCGCATCTCTCGCCAGCTTCCCAAGAAGGGTGAAAAAACAACAAAACCTTTCACTTCATCTCACAAAGAATTTGGTTTAAGACACTTTCCCCACCCTCCATTGGGTCTATTTTCTCCCTTTCTTCTTTCTGTTTCTTCGTGAATATTTCTCTTTTCCGTGCTTATATTTTGCACCTCCATTCTCCACTTCCCCTCCCCCTCCCCCCCCCCCCCCATTTTCCTATTTCCCCCTCTCCCCCCCCCCCCTTTTTTTTATTTTTTCTCCAATCAAGCTCAGCGGTATAGGAAAGTTTTCTTTCTTTTTTTGTACGTAGTTATTTCCTTTTTTATATATATTTATTATGCATTATGTACTGAGGGCACCCTAGCCCAAAGCTTTTCCTTTTAGAGGTGTGTCCTCCAACTATGTATGTACCCCATGAAAGTATTTTTGTCATATTTTTGTTAAAAATACACGTGCATTATTTTGTTCATTTATTACTTGTACACTTATATTGAAAAGTTGGATATAAATGTCCTTAAATTGAAGGAAAAAATGAAAATAGATTTGACTATATTGGTGGGAAGTGCACCTTAAATTTGGTTCATCCCATATGGACGAAAGTTAAGTCTAATCTTAAGTCCTGTCAAGTAATTTTGAATAGTTAATCATGCAAGAGATGGATCATTAGCACTAGCATGAGCAAAATGGAAGCAATGTAAAAGCAACTTGATGAAAATCAACTAGTGGTACATTGCTCGAATGCGGTATAGGAACGACCACTTGATTTTTTTAAAAATCTTACCTTAATTTGTCGTTATGGCTATTATACACTATCTACCAGCTTAGTTTGGCAGATATGATATATCAATAATCTTGGACATTCATAGTTTGGTTTGAATCTGTGAAATCTAATTTTCGCTAATTATCAGAACTTAAGATTACCTTTAACATGTCCAATAGTCCATTAGACCAAAAGGCCTACGAGACCGGTTTCGGTCTTCTGAAGCTAGACTTCATAGTAGATTATATATTCTGTACTTTTATCATTGTTCTATAATTATTTCTTTAGTTCAAATAAAAGGCAAAGACAAGGAAATACAATGATCCTGAAAGAGAAGTGTGATTTCACGATTCTAGATACGTAGTCATGACAGTGTAGCCTTTGATAATTATATTCATTTGTCACGGTATGTCGTTCTTGTTTTGTTTAATTTTCTGACCTCAACTTTTATTTTGCATTTGTGTTTAAACAGTATTCTATACATTTTGGGGGTCTTTTTGCTGGTTTTGTTGTTAGCTTTCAATTGTACGTCTTTTGCCTTTTCAGTAATATTTAGTACGCGCACATTATTCAGTATAATATTGAATTACGCCGTTAATGCCCTTACATCTAATAGTTGGTCGTCATAACATTGAAATGTAAATAATGCGTGCAATCTTTCAATACATATGACTACTGGATCTCACTTTCAGGGACGGAGTGTGGTGGGGTGGGGACATGTCCCCTTAAGAATATTTAGGCCCCCCCAAAAAAAAAAAAAAAAAAAAAAAAATCTATTCTTTAAAATTATGTGTAGCAATTAATGCATAAATGTTACATCTTGCAATTTAGGCTCTGGAGTTGTCTAGAATAGTAAGTTTCACTAAACAACAAATGAAGCATTCCTCCATCCCTTGCGTATAACTTTGAAATATTAGATGCTATAAACCCTTAAGTATCATACATGTATATACAGAGCTTCCATTATTTTACTATCATAATGACTGTTATATGATTCTATATCTTAATTTAATTTTACTTCACATTATTCCATCATTTTATCTTCAATGTGTCTGTGAATAAACAGTTTTCAATCGATGAAGAAAAATTGTAGATTTTTAATGCTTGTCTTTTTAAGTCCGAAGATATACGGGATTTGCGGAAATACCAAGCGTACGACATTAATATCTTTCAGTTACTGTAATTCTTCCATTTTATTTTCTCTTTTCTCTTGACACTTTCCTTCTTTAACTTGTCAGCTACTAGTTATGCCTTCATTTCTTCTTTCTTACACAGTTGTGAGAAAAGAAAATGAGCCATGATGAGAGAATAATGATGCGTTGGTCATTCAAAGTTCCCATTTGCTGTTATCCACGTAAGCCTTTTACAAAGGTTGGGGGAAGGTCTTCGCATGCAGGGCATCGAAAGCGAGTTTATTGCTTAGAACGCAAATGCTTTAACCACTGGGCCACTGAGACGGGCTAGTGGTTTCGGCAAGAGCCTGACCCTCTAAAGGAGTCATCCCATTGAGCCCATGAAATTTGACTCCTTAAAATTGTATGGGTGCTGAGTAAATATTTGACCATTGTTATTAAGTCAGAAGTGTTCAGACACGATAAAAACTACTTTCGAAAAATAAACTCAAGACAATTTCAATAGCCCTGTCTATCACCTTTAGAAATGTGCGAACATTATAATGGCGTATTACGTAATCCGAACCTGATTTCTATGGGCAGTACAATATGCCTTTGAAATTGCCCTTGAGTTTATTTTTCGAAAGTAGTCGGTTCAAAGTTATAACCGAAGTACTCAACATGTGTCAAATGTTCACCTCTGTAATGAGAAGATGGTTATTGGTTTTCTCTATCGTTCAATCTTCTAAATCTTTTAAGAGGGTCTATTGAGGGGACAAAATTGATAAGTGCAAACGAGAATATTTTTTTTTTTTTGCATGTTGAAACTTCTTGCATTTTAAAGCACTAGAAAGGTAATCGTCATACTGCAAAATTATGGCCTTGTGGGGGTAAAAACAGTTTTACCCCCCCCCCCCCCTTGACTGTGTAAATCTCGAGTACTGTAAGTTTCTTCTGAAGTATCAAACATTTGGTTTATCCCTGTAATGGTTTAATGTACATGACAATCAGTTGATGTTTTTTGCTTAAAAGTTGTCAAAAATGTATTCAAGATATCATTAATTTATTATCTACTGAAGAACATCTATTTAACTATTTGACAAGATATAACAAAGAAAGTTATTGTCGGAATAATTCGTCTCCTATTACACAACATTTCATAAACTACTCACTTACATCCATCATAGGATGTAGGTATATCAGATAAATTAAAAATTCATCTGACAAAAATAAGACAAGTAAGGGAAATGAGACAGATACGGATACAATTATACGGCTGTATTTTTGTGACTTTTTTCAAATTAATTTTTCTCAGTATATTTTTGAGGTTTGAGATCCTGCATTGTCCTTTCTTTGTTTCTTCCTCTCCAGCATCGTTCAAGAAAGTTCATATCATGATTACTGTAGAGAATGCGTTATTTGTAAATTAATGATTTTTTTAAAAAATAGATTCCAAATCTTTCTTTCTGTCAAAGTGGATGAAAATCTGTGAAATTCTAGATTGCATACTGTTAATATTATCAATAATTGATGTCACTGTTTAGTTTTCATGCCTCTCTAAAAATGCAACCTCGTGAAATATTACTTCTACCTTATAATATTAAGACGAGAATGAAGTTCAAAGGCACCTGCAGTTGTATCTATATAGATAAGCACTCATATAAAGTCATAACAATGACATTCCAAGAAGTCATAAAGGTTACTTCAGAACAGAAAGATAATATTTGATACTACCCTATAAGACAAAGATTAGAATCATAGATTTCAAGGAAATGCTAAGCATTTCGATTTCCAGTGTAATCGTTCGGACATGTCTGAGGTTCGACTTGTTCGAGGAGAGTATCATTCAAAAACACAATTGAAATACATCTGTAAAGCAATCGTTAAATATGATCATGATGATAACGTTGCACGCAATATTCCCATTAAATTATCCTCGACTATCGTGCCCCAATTTATCCAACCATTTAGAATCTGCCAACCCAGTGAGAAGTGTAATTTCTAAAAGTAAAGTAAAGTAAATGAATTCGAAGCAAAACCTACAGTCAAATGGAATTAATGCAAAATCAAATTAGAATTAGAAAATGTAAATTGTACCGGTGAACCAATGAGATGTTAAGGAATGTATGTTGGTAAAAAGAGACTAAATCGGGAAGGAAGGATAGAGAAAGTGAAGAACATTTCGAACTTATACATATACATATTTTGGAAAAGTTACTGTTGATAATTTTAGTCTATATTAATTTTGTCTGTATTATTTTGTCTGTATTAGCAAAGCAGAAATCGTTCCCAAATAAATGCATGTACAACTGTATATTGTCAAAGGGTTCAAAAAAGCTCATATATTGATTGTATGGCATTCGAAAAGGGTCAAAATTTAAAGGAATGTATGTATACATCTAGTGCTCAATTGGGGGCTGGGAATGGTTGACATTAAATTGACATTTGATTTATTACGATTACCTTTAAATTAAAAGTTTGTCAGTGATCGTGAAGGTGAAGGAGCTCGGAAAGCGCTTTTTTTACAGGACTAGCAAGATTGGTGGTTTTCTCTTATATTTGAGATTCAACTGTCAAAACAAAAATCTTGTATCATTTGGTAGACAATATATCTTACAGCAGCTTTATCTGGATCTATTAAATTTAGCTATTAAACATGTCAATAATGTTTACATATTCCTTATCAAAAAGTCGTTGTTTGTAAATCGATAAAATTGTAAATTCCAAGTCGTTATATATGTCAATAAAACTATTATGGCGATAATAACGTTCAAAGGCACAGGGTGTATCTGTATGTATAAATAAGCACGCCTATAAAGTCATAACAATGGCATGCCTGGAAAGAAGATATTTTATACTACCCTATAAAACAAAGCTTATATTAATCGATTTCAAGGAAAATTGATAAGCTAAGATATTGATATTTTCAGTATAAAGCATTGGGTCGTTCTGAGGTTCGAGGAGATTGCATCATCCAAAGATACAACTGAAATACATCTGTGAATTAATCATTAACCATTATCATGATTATAATCAGTAATGTTGACTACGCTGCACGCAATACTCTAATGAAAATTACCCTTGATTATTGTGCCCCTACTTTTTCTTCCAAAATTTAGGATATGTCCCCTCTTTCGATAAAGTAAGTGGGCTGTCCAAGTGAAGAAATGCCTTTCCCGAAATGAAATCAGTTTTCCTCCTGCAATAAAGCTGGCCCTTTCTTTAACTGATGTGCCCTTAGTCATATCAAGGAGTTATCATAACTCCTTGGTCATATTAGTATCCCTCCATGACATAACAGGTTCATCACCTACAATACTCCAGAATTTACTTATTTTGTATGTGTGTGAGGGTACCCTGTATCTGTTTTGTCTGTTTTGGTCAATATCTCCATAACACAAAATACCCTGGCTGGTAATCAATCCCAAAACAATTTTTCTAAACGGTTTTTACATGCCTTCTACCCCCCCCCCCCCCCCTCTCTCTCTCTCTCTCTCTCTCTCTCTCTCTCTCTCTCTCTCAAAATATCATAAAAGGCAACTATAAAAGGTTAGTGATGTAATAGCACATCTGCCAGGAGGAGATGGGGCACATTTTGTAATCCCCAGGAGCGTGCATATTGCTCATTGGGTGAGGGGCCAATAATTGTCATACTAAGCTTAAAAACTGTATAGGTTTGCATTATTTCCCATGGTTTTATCACGTTCGATCGCCGTGCGACCTCACATTGAATACATTGTCATACAATTGTCATGGTCATACGAAGCAAAGGCCATGTATGTGATCAGTAACCAGTGGCGTTGCTACATATGCGACTGGGGCCACGAGCCCCCCCCCCCCCCCCAATCGAATGGCTAGAAAAAAAAAAAGGAAAAAGGGAAAGAAAAGAGAATAGCAGAGAAAAGAAGAAGGGGAAAGGAAAAGGAAGAGAAAATAACACGACAGGACCCCTTCCCGCACCCTCCCCCTAATCAGTGGCCTCTTAAATTTCCATTGAATTTTCTGATTAAGACCTGTACCCCCCCCCTCCCCAATGATGACAGTGCCATACCAGTGCCCCCCTCATTGGCTGAACTCTAGCTACACCACTGTCAGTAACGTATATCTCCCAGTAGATTGACGCACTATAACAAAGAGCAAACTATACGGAACAGCCCGTTTTAGTGCACCTGTGGCTTTCAACTTCTACCGTATACTCTCGTTTTTTACACTCTCGCCTCGCTCGCTCGCTCGTAAATAGTTACAGGAAGCCATTAACTTATTCACGATTACACAATGAGCACATTTAACACGATAAAAACTACTTTCGAAAAATAAACTCAAGACAATTGCAATAGCCCTGTCTATCACCTTTAGAAATGTGCGAACATTACAATGGCGAATTACGTAATCCGAACCTGATTTCTATGGGCAGTACAATAGGCCTTTGAAATTGCCCTTGAGTTTAATTTTCGAAAGTAGTTTTTATCGTGTTATTTATATAATCTGTTCCACCGAGATTTTGTAGATTCCCGGCCGGCCGGCCGGCCCCACCCTCTTTTGAAGAGGTTCCGCCACCACTGTAGGTTTGGGATGCACATTTCGACGACAGTTTTCAGTTGTTTCCTGAACTTAAAAGTCACTGAATTAACAATGTAATATCTTTATTCATCTTTGAGGTACTAAAAGCGTAAGAGGACTAAGCTTCCATTATAGCTGGGCTTGTTTATTCACATTCAGGTAAATTTGGGTGACGTGGTGTTTGTAATCTCGTTTAATGTTGCAAACCGGTGTTTGCGTGCAATCTACATGGTCTTTGTACAGGGACATGAACATGAAGAGATTAAAACTGAATTACTTTAATAGGCCAAGAGCTCCTGTCCCAAAATATTCACCCAAACAAGCTCTTAATATTTGACGCCTAAGTTACTTACGTCATAAGTCAAACCCCCCCCCCCCTCCCCCAACATGCCGAAAACAGACCCCTAGTGGGGTCGAATTTACCCCCATCCCCAAAATCTTGGGTCAAATTTTGTTTCCCCTTAAAGCCCATGGACATGATGGGGAAAGTTTCGTAAGAAAGAAGTGGCATCATGACTGTACATCACAAAAATATAAAAAACTGACCAAAAATTTTGTATCGGGAAGGGTGTGTCAGATCCCCCTGAAAAAAATTATTAAAGTGCCCATAGTCCAAACGTTACCCTACCAATCCTCCCAGATGCTCTGGATGTGGAGGGAAAAAAAATTAATTATGTTATTTCCAATTTAAATTAACTCAAGAGTTCTCAAATAAATTATATTCAAATTTACATAATGTGATCTTGAGTAATATAATTTTCTTGAGGTGCAATTCCGTGTTAATTGATCATTTCATTAATGAGTTATTAGATTTTTATAAAATGAAATGCGTTCTCAAAAGTTCAAAAAATTGTTCAGGATTATGCAAACACACCTTTTGACAATCTGCACCTGTCTGACAAGACATGACACAGAAGCATGCAAGATATTTGTGTAATTAATACAAGAATGTTAAATTTCAGCATGG
Organism: Heliocidaris tuberculata; assembly: GCA_025618425.1. NCBI lineage: Eukaryota > Metazoa > Echinodermata > Echinoidea > Camarodonta > Echinometridae > Heliocidaris > Heliocidaris tuberculata. The sequence goes on along the minus strand of CM046839.1, from coordinate 27,127,845 downwards.
CTGCCAAATAGCCCATTTGTCATTATCATCACAGCTTTTAAAGCAATTGTTTCAAAAAATGTTTATCATTGTAATCGTATAAAACAGTTTTATAAGAAAATTATAAAATTTTACGCTTTTATCCATCTCTGTCTTTTTTTCAAAAGGGACATAACTGATATAAAAACAGATATAAGCCAGCTTTAAAACTGATTTAAAATTAAAAATATAACATACAAAGAAAATCAGACAGGCATGGATACACTAAATATGACTATGTTTTAACGACTCGGCATTTCAGTATTTCTCCCACTAACTTTTGAAGGTTTGAGATCCAACATAGTTCAAAAGTTCATATTAATGTTTTTTTTTAATTCAGAAGGCGTTGTTTGTAAATTGACAATATTTTAATAGAGTCCATTCTTTCTTATATTTCTGTCAATAAAGTTTAATATTTCTGATGTTAAGGACGTTGTTTGAAAGTAGATAAATTTATAGATAGCAAACTGTTATTTCTATCTATGCTTGATATCATTGTTTCGTTTTTATGTCTCTAAAAATACAACCCAATGAAATATTTCCTATACCGTGTACTTTATTATAATGACGTTCAAAGGCACTTGCTGTATCAATATGCATAGAGATAAGCACTCCGAAAGTCTGACATGCCGAGAAGTCATTAAGAATACTCCAGAACAATACTTGATACTATCCTATAAAACAATGCTTATTTCAAGGAAAAATGATACGAAAAACTATTTTCGGCAATCGGTCGTTCTGAATTCTGAGGAGATAGTACCACGCCAAGAGACCGTGAATAGTATAGGTGTCTTTTTATATTTAAACTATCAACTTTCAAAATCATATACTTGATTCTTTCATTGAAATTGCTCAAACAGAGAGGACGCACTTCAAAGTTTACATCCAATCAAGATTTTGCCGCAATACAATAAAACTGTTACTGTATTATTCAACCATTATACGGAAACGGCCTCACACCACTGGCCTACTGGCCGGGAGGACTTGGGGGTGCAGCCCCCCCCCCCCCCAAAAAAAAAGTTCCACGGCCCAAAAAAGAAAAAGGGGGAAAAGAAAAGAAAGGAGAAGGAAAGAAAGAAAAGGAAGGAGGAAAAAGAAAGAAAGAAAGGGAAAAGAAAGAAAGAAAGAAAAAGAAAAAAATATAAAAAGAAAGAAGTCCACTTTATATATCTGGCTAAAAAAAATGTATTTTTCTGATTACAGTATGCCTAGTAGATCTCTACGTCTTTTATAAGGTATAAATGGCTGAATTTTCCTAGTATCTCCCCTTCCATATATCAGGCATCTTTTGCATGCAAGATATATTATTTTGTTTAATCCCAATTTTCTTATTATAGGAGGGGAACTTTCCTCTTATACCCAAACTAGCCCCCTCTACCATGTCTACTTTACTTTCGAAAGTTAGGGAAGTAAATAATGAGCAAACTTTCACTATTCAAAACAGAAAATCCTCTTACTCTGTCGCTCCTCTCCGTGGTTTACACTTAAACTTAAAATTAAAAAAAAATCTGTAAACAGGTATTACATAGGCAGAGAGAAATCGTCCCCTGAAATTGAAAGTCACAAAAAAAATTATTGACGATTTAAGCTGCCTATCCCTGAAGAGAAAAAAGAAAAGGGACGATATTAAGCTCAGTCAGACTTTGATCATAACAGTACTAGTGTGCATGAAAGTGGTCTAAAATGCAATGTTTCAAAGTAAAAAACGTAAAATTTTCTGGCAAAATAGGATATTTAATTTAGCACGGGCGTTGGACTCTGAAAGTGCAACATTTTAATGGTACAGCGAAATTCAAAGTCTTCTTATATGTGGGAGGGGCGGGAATGTATACCCCCCCCCCCCATTCAAAGGATTTATAAACGAATATAATATGCTTTAGAAAATGGTTCAATTCTTACTGCAAGCTCAGCCCCCTCAAATTTTTTGGCTCGTTACGCCACTGCCTCACACTAATTGCAAAAAGAAGATATTTAGACTGGTTTATTATCATGAACAATAATAGGTATATAAAAATTCATATGAGATCCATATGGCGGAAAGTAACTGTATATACTGAAAAATATCAAAATTAGTAAATGTATTTCCAGTTAGAAAAGAACCATGAAAGGGTAAATGGCAAAGTAGCTTAATGAGCCTCGATTTATTACAATATAAATCATTTATATGCAAAAGTTTCTCGTCTGATTCTCATTACATGAAAACAAGAAAAAATACATTTTTGAAAATACATGAAATTATTGAATTATGTGAGTTAAAGTACACACTCTCAAATTACTTAGGTAGAAGTTTACCCAATATTTGCATGTTTGTTTTGTAATGTAACGCCTCGACGTGTGAGGTCTGGTCACAAAATAATACCGTTACGAACGGCTGCGAACGCCGTACTTAAGGCGGCCTTCTTAAGGCGGCCGTAGGAGAATCCAGCATTCGTAGACCGTTCGTATTTCATAGCCTGGTCTATGATCTTGTCCAAGATTTTTTATGACCGCCTCATGAATATTCGTTATCGTACGGAGGCCGTACGAACGCCTTAGGATCAACGTAAGATCTACGCAAGATGTTCTTTGATTATTTAGGGTAGAGAGACCATTCCAGAACCCCATATCCCTACGGCGGCCGTAAGTATGCCGCGAGAACACATTAAATTGTTCTTGGGGCCCCTTAAGGCGTTCGTACGGCGGCAGTAAACCAGTAACTTGCTCGTAAGTCGGAAGTACGCCATGATCGTGCGGCATTTGTGGCGTCCTGGGGTATAAGCCGCACGCACGCCGTACAAATCCTCATTCTGCGGAAACTTTAATTTTCGCATGCATTTTGAAAGTGCCCTCTTGAATTCCAGGTCTAAATATACAAAAATAGATTAAAGGTGATTTGATTTTGATAATACATGTATGATATATAGGAAAATCAGACAGGCATGGATACTCTATATGGCTGTGTTTTAATGACAGCTAAAAATTCTGCATAAAATTCTCTGACAAGCAAAAGAAAAAATGAATTAAGATATAAAGGTCATGAAATCTTTGATGGTGCCCTTTTTAACATAAATATTAAAAAACAAGGGGGCTGGGGCACATAATAATGGAAGGGGTATTTTTGATACTTGATGTGTAGGCTATTTAAGATATATGCTATATTGATTTTGGTGACGGGTGAAACTAAAAGCTGATGAATAATAATAATGATGGTGATCAGAAGAAGAAGAAAAATAAGAAGAAGAAGAGAAGAAGAAGAAGAAGAAGAAGAAGAAGAAGAAGAAGAAGAAGAAGAAGAAGAAGAAGAAGAAAAAGTAGAAGAAGAAGAAGAAGAAAAAAAAGAAGAAGAAGGAGGAGGAGGAGGAGGAGGAGGAGGAGAAGAAGAACAAGAAGAAGAAGAAGAACAAGAAGAAGAAGAACAACAACAACAACAACAAGAACAAGAAGAAGGGGATTTTTTTTGGTCATACTTGATGTGTAGGCTACTTAAGATATGCTAGATTGATTTTGGCGGGGAGGCCGCTGGGGGGGGGGGGGTGCACCCCGATTCACGGGTGAAACTAAAAGCTGATGATGAAGAAGAAGAAGAAGAAGAACAAGATCCAGAACAAGAACAAGAAGAACAAGAAGAAGAAGAAGGAGGAGAAAAAGAAGAACCAGAACAAGAACAAGAACAAGAACAAGAACAAGAACAAGAACAAGAACCAGAACCAGAACCAGAACAAAAACAAGAACAAGAAACAAGAAAAAGAACAAGAACAAGAACAAGAAGAACAAGAACAAGAACAAAAATGAGTAATTATCTTTAGTATTCTATACACATTTAGTTTATCATTTAAGTGTTTGTTGCGGGGGTAACCTCACTAGTCATAAGGACCGCTATTCATAAGGACCACTCATTCATAAGGACCGCTATCCATAACGCGTGACTAAATGAATAGGGGTTTTGTATGAATAGCGGTCCTTCGACATAGCGAGCAAACCATGGACAAAATACCTCGCTATTCAGAAGGACTTCCGTTCATAAGGACCACCATTCATAACAATTCAATTCAATTCAATTCAAAATGAACATTTATTTCCATCTTCAATTAAACAATCAATCAACATTCAGAACATTGTATAATAAACTACAGAGTAAAATAAAGGTAGTCGTACAAAAGACTGAAGACTAAATACATGTGGTTCTGGTAAATGTGGATGGGGGCACACACAGAAAAGCAAAAGCTTGAGTTAGGTGCGCCTACAACATTGAAACAATGAATAACGATACACATGCATGTGCAGAAATTATGCACATGTACATACAATTACAGATGTACAAACAAAGAAACAAAGAAAAGAAAAGAAAAGAAAGAAGAAAGATCCAGTACTGTTATCAAAAGGCTTGTATGGCCCTTAGCATTACTGTATGTGCAATGCTATGATACTCACTACGCATTGCTGCTAATCTCATTATGATGGCTTGAAATTAAAAGTTTTTTTAGTTTATACTTAAAGGTATTTACTCTGGGTACATTTCTGACATTCTCTGGTAACTTGTTCCATATAACTATTCATAAGGACCGCTATTCATAACGCGTGTTAAATGAATAGTGGTTTTCTATGAATAGCGGGCCTTATGAATAGCGAGTGGACCCCGTTTGTTGCTAGGGTTTTAATAATGTATTGTTTCTTACATGGTTTTTAACTTTTATCTGTGAATTCATTATACGAGGGCATCTTATGTCCTCAATGCTCCCTTGTCTCAATAGCTACTGACTATCAATTTAAGTTATGTTTGCAATATATGTATTTCTTTATGATTAGTTCAGGCTTAGCTTTGCCTTTTTTATTTATTTATTTATTTTTTTTTTTTGGTCATATGTACATGCATAAATACACTCTTTCTCTAATATTAATCACAGTTTGTTTGTTTGTTGTTTTTTTTTTTTTTGTTGTTTTTTTCTTTAAATCTCTGTGATCTCCCTCTATGATAAATAACATTACCAACTCTCAGTTTTTACCAATTGTACCATAATGATATTTTCCAATGCTTATTTCTCTTTACCTATTTTCATGTTGTTTTCCGTTCTCTTACATGCAACTTGGTACGGTATTTTTGAGTCATGGCTACTTCATGATAGTATCACATGAATTTCAATGATCCTCATCCTATTTCCCTATCCCTTTTACCCTTTCCCTCTCCTTTTCCCTCTCCCCTCTCCCTCTTTTCTTATACTTCTTGATCAACCTTTCCTCTCCCTACAGCACGACGTATCTTTCTTGAATCATGTGAATGGTACATGTAGCTACGTTTATAAATCATCACCTGACTTTGTGCAATATTCAGCCTCTTTGCCTTTATACTCTACCTAAATAATACATATTCTTTGCATTACTTTTTTATGCATAATTATGTTCGAATGCAAATGTACTTCATGACTAGTATTTATGTGCGTTGTCATATTTTTGGTCTCCAATTCTTCTCCCCTCTCTCACATCTGGTCTCTTATTCTCACCTTCTTCTCCATCTCTCTCTCTCACTCTCTCTCTCTCTCTCTCTCTCTCTCTCTCTTCTTCCTCTTTCTCTTTCTCTTTTTCCTTCTATGTCCTTTCTTTCTCTGCTTGCATATACTCCTCTGCATTTCCTCTCTTCCTCTTCTCTCTCTTCTCCCCTCTCCCTTAACTCCCCCCCCCCCCTCTCTCTCCCTCTCTCCGATAATCTTTGCTCTCTCTTCTTTCCTTTCTCTCTCCCTTTCCTCCTAGCTTCTTGGCAAGAATTTGTTTTTAATGACAGATTTCTGCACTTTATAAGTTTAACTTGTTTAACCGTTTTCAAACATTTTCTTTCCTTGATTATTAATATATTCTGTATGTTTTACTTTTGTAAATTGAACAATTTCAGCTGTCGAGCTACATGTTCTTTTTATTTCAATAAACTGAATGACTGAATGAATGAAAATGAACGACGACGACGACGACGAAGAAGAAGAAGAAGAAGGAGAAGAAGAAGAAGAAGAAGAAGAAGAAGAAGAAGAAGAAGAAGAAGAAGAAGAAGAAGAAGAAGAAGAAGAAGAAGAACTCTCTTCCCATAATGCATGGGCGCAAATCCAGCGGGGGACCCCCCCCCCCCTCCCACCTTTTTGAAGATAGGTGAATGCCCCCCCCCCCACCTTTTTGAATGACCTTTTTTTTTTTTTTTTTTTTAGTTTTGTTTTGTTTTGTTTTTTTGCTTGTCAGAGAATTTTGGAGGAAAACTAGACCCCAAAGATGTGATAACCTTTTTTTTGGGGGGGGGGGGGGGGGGTGGGTGTAAGAAAAAAATTTCAGACATTTCGGACAGGTACAAAAGTTAAATCATGTGGTGACCCCCCCCCCCCCCCCCCCCCCGAATTTCAAAATGGATTTTCGCCACTGCCATTATGTAAACCGTGGAATGAAGCCATGGAAATATTGTTCAAAAATATAGAAAACATGTAACATGTGAAAAGTAATGTAATATTTATCCCATGGATCATGATGACAAACAAAATCACGTTTCAGACGAACCATGCACCATCAGCGAGCCCCGGGCCCCGCGCCCGTATTACATTTTTCTTCATTTCTGATTTGCTATTTGAAGGATACCGTTGTTTCTGACTGTCTCATTATTTACAATCGCACCACAATTCACAATTTTTTCTCATTTTGGGAGGATAAATCATCATGATCCCGACCTTAGGAAGAAGATCTGTTACAACTGGCATTAGAAGTGTTTTTCGGTCGTCGTTTTTTCCATCCACAAATGGAGCCAATGCACGACAAGCTTCGAATGCTGCAGTGGCAGGTAAACCAATCTGCAATCCATTTCAATTACGCAATTTGTGTTGTAGTCCCGAATCATTGATTTTTGTGTTGTGTGGCTTGTCATGCTTGTTGTGTTGTTAAAGGGCAATCCAACCTTGGTAATAAGAAAATAAGAAAAACAGGATGGTGAATGTTTGAAAGAAATCGGACAAGGACTAAGAAAGTTATGGATGTTTGAAAAATGAGATCACTAGTCTACATCTATGACTATGCGAATCTCAAATTGTCAATTTGGTGAGTCAATTGTGACATTTTTGTGGACAACTCTCCCATTTGTCGTACACAAAAATATCATTAATTTGCGGTTTTCTTCAAGGCGCCTTTACCCTCGGGGCAGTACTCAAAATATATTGGAGATAGCATATTGTTATATGTCCTCATGAACGAAAAGATCCTACTGAGTAATGCATTTTGAAAAAAAGTGACATTTTAGTCATTTTGTGTGTTAGAGCGAATGGGGGAGTTGTCCACAGCTACATCACAGTGACATTACCTATTCGGCCAATTTGAAATTCCCATATGTATAGTGATTACAACTTTCAAAAAATCATAACTCTCTTATTACTTGTCCGATTTCGTTCAAACTTTCACCAATCTGCTTCTCTGATTTTTCCTCTTTCTTTCAAAGCAACTTGCTATTAAGGTTGGAATTCCCTTTAATAGCGAGCTTTCGAAACGGGACCATTATGTATGTACAACAAGCTTATGAAACGGGACGGGAGGTCACGCGACGGGAGCGATAAGGTGCTAACAGATGGTGAGATAGCAGCTGTCATCGTGTTTGAAGCCAGGAAAAGGGAGAAAAACTGGCAATCTCCATAGACGTCGAGTACAAAGTTGCCCCTTTGCGCTGGTTGTTTTGCGGAGGATGTTCCGGATGTCCGATGAAGAGAATACAAGGTTATCTTAAAGGGGGTGTAAACTGACGAGACTATGCAGGGATGTGTCTTTCCTGTGGCCTGACTCGGGGCCAATCAGGTTTATCCACAACTCTTCAGACAGGCCATGCTATTCCCTTATTATTTTTATCATTTTTATTATTGTTGTTATTATCGTTATTGTTATAATATCATGGTGTTTTTGTCATTGTTACTTTTATATTTATCGTTATTATTGTTATTATAATTTGTTATCTGTTATTCTCTTGGACAAACAACTTCTTAAGTTTGTTTTTGTTGTTGTTGTTGCAAAGAAATGCACACATCATTCTGTAAAATTACTTTTTTGATTCACAGATTTGAAAGAAGAGACGAACCTGGAAGGAAGGGCACTCTATCTGGATGCTCAATCAACTACACCACTGGTAAGAATGCAGAGGATGAGCTTAATCCTCTTTGAGTTGGAATTTTACTTAATCTTGCCCAAAGAGCTATTATTCTTCTGCTATTTTACACCCTTGCCTCAGGATATGGGAATACATGGTATTCGAAACAAGGGGACCGTTTTGTAAATTGTAGAGGACCATTTGTCAATTGTAGAGGGTCATTTGCCCTGGTATGATGGGGAGCCCTAGATGTCTGCGCACCTATGATTTGACCTGAAAATGAACAAGAATTTCTTTGATATTCCTCTAATGCTTAATTTTATATTTATTCCTGATATGCTAAAGAGTAAGTTTGCAAAAATCTCATCAAAATTAGAGCAAGAACAATGCCATTTTCACAAGAAACAGTGGCCGTGTTATTCAACATTAAAAAATAATGGTGCCCGTGTCTGCGCACTCATTCACTTAATTTACATACAGTTTGGGAGTTTTCACGTGAAAGACATTTTGAGGCTTGTGATTAAAATGTCTGTAATAAAACATTTTTTCAATGTTTTGACTCGCTCCTCAAAAGGAGGAGCTCCAATTGGCAATTTGTTTTAAAATGAAGTGTGATTCAAGTAGATTTTGAATAGATTTCCAAGTAAGCACTTGTAATAGCCTTGTTCACATGTGTTGCTATAAACCACAGTTTTTTAAAGTCATGTGAGAATGAGCCGTAATTGGGATTTAATATTTAGGAAATGAGCAAGTGTGTAAATTTATAAGTTTGGCATGCTAACATTCCTTTTTGTGTTTTTTTCCCCAAGGACCCTCGAGTAATGGATGCAATGATGCCTTACTCTGTGGCTTACTACGGCAATCCACACTCCCGCACTCATTCATATGGATGGGAATCAGAAGGAGCTGTGGAACATGCACGCAAGGTAAAATTACTGTTAAATTCACTCACACTTGTGCAAGGTTATTATAGATAACCTCGCACTTCACATCATCATACCAAAGAGAATTGCCTCCCATAGACAGACCTCCCAACCAGTACAATTTTGTCGTATTTTGTACAATTTTTCAATGAAAATACGACATTACGATTTATCTCCATAAAATACGATTTGAAGAAATCTGATTCTGCACTATTCGTCCTATACGTTGCATACATGTATTTGTTATCACACTTTCACACTCATATTGTATTATTTTCGCTGTTCCTGGAACTCAGCACTGTTTATGTACTTAAAGTGCTACAGAAAAGAGACTGTGAACGTACACACACTTGTACGTTCACCGCACACGCAAACTTCTAGCTCAGGCTTTGCGGCTGCTCTTACACACTGAGGCGCTAGGTGAAGCCGGCCAGCCTAGCCTACTGGTGGCGCGGCGTGGCTGCCGCTTGGTGCAAGGCGGCAGTATGTGGAGCCGCGCCGTAGTGGAATTGAAAGGATGAAGAAGGAATTTGAGTTTTTAGCTTTTTTTTTTTTCTAGATCTAAAATATGGGTTTCATTGGCAAAATACGATTTTTCAGCTTGTCGAGTACGGAAAAGTTTGGCGAGAGGTTGGCAGCTCTGCATAGAGAGTGTGTGATGTCTAGCACATATGTACATATATGCTGGAAAGGAGCAAGATCACCGGCCAAAAACAGCCTGAAAATTTCACTTTATCAAGATGATAAAGATCCTATTGAAGAATCTGGCACTAAATCAGATTCTATCATCCTAAAATGTAGAAGGAAGTATTTTCTCAAAATTTTGCTGATTTCGGATTATATTAGGTGATTTTACCTCTTCAACTTAGAGGTCGTGTCCACCGCCGAAATTCACACAGCCCCACATAGTGAGTGGTTGATTAAAGTGCATTGGATTGTACATGTATGTAGTTGCATGTTGTTGGGCAAGTCCAAGATATTTGGTCATTATGCATTCCAACATTACAAAGGATCATGAAATTGAGAACATTATAAGCATTGAAACTATTATTTTCCTTGATATTTGGATTGATTCCAGCTACAGTAAAGGATATCGGCATAATACGATCATCAGGTACAGTAAATCTTTGACGTGCTCGAATGACCTATTAGAACAAATACCTTGAACTTGTCCAGTTGGATGCATGTGAAACAGGAAGGCTTACTGTTAACCCTTTCAGAACAATAATTATTTAAGGGCTAAATTGATCACGTTTTGTTCTTCAAATTGGCAACGATAATATTTTTCTTTTAGTGCTACATGGTTCTGATAAGGTGTAATTTCTTTGAAACAATATACGTGGTTAGGAATTTTGTCAAAAAGTTGTGAAAATTGCTAATTTTGAGAAAAAGTAATGATTCTGAACTTCTCAATTTGTTGCCAATTTAAGGATTTTAAAGCTTATTCTCGTTTTTAAAATTCCTGGCATCAAACGCAATATGGTCATGCAACAAAAATGGACATAGTGTGTGCAGAAAATTTTACTCTTTCTACTCATGCATCAGATATATTTTTTGGAGCTCCGAATCAAAAGATATTGAGCCAAAGTTAAACCACAAAATGTGGTCAATTGTCTTGAAAGGGTTAAAGCCAATTTATAGAACCGATAGTTATTTTTAAGGAAGGCGAGACTATTGACTTCAGCGTGATTATTGATAATTCAATTTTGGGGAAACTGTGTTTTCTACGTAGTTCAATTGAAAACACAGAAGAAAGCAAAGTTTTCTGAACAACTAAAATACCCCTTTTTCAGTAGTGATATAAAACTATGATTATTATAAAGATTTGTTTAAAAAGTAATCTGGTTTGCAACTTGTGTACGGGATATCTTTATATTAGAATGCAACTGAAATCATAAGTAAAACAAAAAAAGTACAAATTCATAATATATACACATATATATTTAAGTCATAAGTGCATGTGTATTTTTTTAATGATAAGACTAGTCTGGTTTTAAGAACTAGACACCACACGCAACAAATTCTCATCACTTTGATAAATGATTGACAAGGTTTTTATTCCGTTTGTTTGTTTTTGCAGCAAGTTGCCAATTTGATAGGGGCAGATGCTCGAGAGATCATCTTCACCAGCGGAGCTACAGAATCAAATAATATCTCTGTGAAGGTAATACATACACAAATGTACAACCATATAGAGGTCATAAACACTCCTTGGTCACAGGGCCATCGCCATACAATTTTGAAGGGGGGGGGTATCAGAGCAATTTACAAATTTACTGACGAGGAAAGCAAAAGAAAGAAAAAAAATCATCAATTTGTAAGATTTGTCCATAAAAATAATGAATTTGCCAACATATAATTTTTAGTGAGGGTGTCACCTTCGCCCCCCCCCCCCCCCCCACCACACTTTCCTCTAGCTGCTGCTTGGTCCACTCTGAATGGCAAAAATCTGACGATGCACAGAAATGAACATTAGTCATTTGAATATCGCAATTAAAATAAGTGTGGTCTGTTTCATCTTGATTGATTAGAAGGGAATAAAGTTCAAGCTTTTTCTATAATAAATATATTTGCTGTGTCACAGTTTCCAAATTTCCTAGTGTCAACCCCAAAACTATTAAATTATTCAATTTCCATGTAGGCTTAATACAGGAAGCATTTGATTCCTGTAGTGGAAGGGTTAATTGCCCAAGGAATATCAATATCATTATACAAACAACTCTGATACCCATCTCATTTACTGCACAGTGTATTCATTGAGAAAACTATTCCCTCCCACAAATGTGATTACATAACTTGGAGATCTATGCTTCCTGGAAAAGCAGTGACTGTCAAATCGTTAATTTTCACTCTTTTTTTTTTTTCTTTCTTTTCTCCTTTCAGGGGACTGCCAGATTTTACAAATCTAAAAAGAAGCATGTCATCACAACACAAACGGTAAGATATACATGAATGTGGAAAAATATCTATGGGATGCTGTACTCATCATTCCCTATTCTCTAGTACAGGGGTGGTATTCTGAGATTTATTTCATCTTGATTTTAGTGAAAAGATTTTAATTGTCATAACAAATTTCAGATTGTGACATTTCATTGGTGTTTGCGCAGATGAATTCCGGGTACGACGCCACTTTTGCGCAGGCATTAACCAATGATGTGCCATAAGCGTACATTTTGTTATGACAATTAAAATTATTTCACTAAAATCAAGATAAAATAAATCTCAGAATACCACCCAGTCCTTTATGATGTCCAGGCAACTACTCCCATCCTTCCCCCTCCCCCTCACATTCTTTCAGTTCAAGAGAAACCAAGGTAGTTGACTGTTATATGAATACATCATGGGGAAACTAAATAGCCATTTGAAAGGATAAGCAACTTCTTCAATTAGAAAAAAATAATTTTCAATCAGTATAATAAGCATTTTTTCACAAGTTTGTAAACTGTAGAAATCCATTACCCATTCTTCCCTGAGAATGTCAGACCTAAATATGTACTCATGTTGTCTTTTTCCCCTGTATATTCATATCATTAGGAGCATAAGTGTGTACTAGACTCCTGCCGAGCCTTAGAAGGAGAGGGTTTTGACATCACATATCTTCCAGTTCAGCCAAATGGTCTAATAGATCTCAAGGTGGGTTCTGAATAATGTCATGGGAGCTATTTAAAGAAAGTATTGTAACATACTTTGCAATTCAGAGCAAAGAGTTTTGTTACAGATTTTGAGTAATCAAATATTTGGGAACTATTAAGGTATTTAATGTTAAATGAAAATGACACCATCTCTGGTGGGTTAAAAGAGGGGGCTTTCAAGTCATGTTAAAAAAAAAACTTTCCAAATTCTTAGTTTTTTCATATGTGAGTTAATTAATACAGTGAGGTTTAGAGCTATAATTTTTTTTAATGAGGGTCTTACTCACTCTCAGGGATCTGATTACATGTATCATGTATATGAACGGATTTTATATCGAGAAGTGGTTTTACTGTGATGTTCTTATCTGACATGTATCAAAGTGTCTCTATGAAAAATCGGTAAAACATTTAGTGCACTTTCACAATTTTTTTTTGGGGGGGGGTTGTTGGTCATCTCTGCACATTCATAATTATGGCTGTATAGTTCAACTCTTCATCCTTTTTTTTTTTTTTTTTTTAACAAAGCAGATTCAGGACCTACATGTAGTGTTGCCATTAAAAGAAATGAAAAATGGCTCCCAAGTATGAAGAGTAATCACATTACAAATGCATGAATTTCTGATCAGTTGCAATATTAGTAAAGAATACAAGGAAAATGAATTTACAGCAGATTTGAATCTATTCATATTGGCAACATTGGGAAAAACAGAATGTGAGAGTGAGTTTTACAGCCTGCTAGTTCTTGGGATGTATGAAGATAGATGGAGCTAGGTGTTAGATTTAGATACACGAGACAGTATATTGGTGACGACTCACAGATGATACAGTTACTTGTACATTTTGTTTTCTTTTAATGGTAGGAGCTTGAGGATACATTCAGACCAGACACAGTTCTCTGTTCAATCATGGCAGTCAACAATGAGATTGGTGTGAAGCAGCCCTTGAAGCAAATTGGTGAGAAATCATACATGGGAATCTACAAGAACTTTTAAATGGTTACATACATTTTTTGGTGTTTTTTCCTATGGCATATACATGTAGGCCTATATTGTCAAAGTCACACAAAGATGAAATTGCATTCTTCTGTTTAGAAAACCACAAAGCATCATCATACATTCTATATCAATTTTGTAAGAACATTTTTCTTTTCCTTTTGAAATATTTTCTTGAAAATGTATCCCTTTTCTACTCAGAATGTAACTTCATAATACTGAAATGTATATTTTGATTTTCTGTAAAGGTAGATTTGCTGCAGTATTTGTTTTGTGTATTGTTGATATCAAGCTTTGCTTTTAGGTCAGCTATGGCTTAATAAATATAGGGTACAATCTTCTCCAGTTAATGCTGATTGAAAGCTTACATAATGTTGACTTCTTGTGACAGCTGACCCTATTTTGGTACCATAGCTAGTAGAGGAGAGATAGTTGTGACATGCACATGTACAATCAATCTTTCATAGGTCAAATTCATGTAGCACCAAATAGTTCCCTCCCATAGAGATAGTATGTGTGTAGGAGGGAACCAACTAGAGCTCCATGAACTGACCTTTGAGCATGACGCGTATCACAGCTATGTCGCCTTGGCTAGCTATTCGTACAATGATCTGAGAGACTGATCGATGAGATCGATTGACCTTATCAAACTGATTGGTACTCATTCACTTACGTGAATAAGTACGTGCTACTTGTTCAACATATAAAATCTTACTGGTGTACCCTTCTTGGTGCGTACAAAATGACAGCGTATAAAGGTCATTTGTACTCTGTACAAATGACCTCTATCTGCACATGCGCAAATTGTAATTACGACCTGGCTTATTGTCATCAGAGCATGTGTCATACAACAGAATTTCTTCTACATGTGTTTTATGTTGTAGGCGAGATGTGTCGATCAAGGAAGGTGTTCTTCCACACAGATGCTGCTCAAGCTGTAGGAAAGATCCCTGTTGATGTCAATGATATGAAGATTGATCTTATGTCTATCAGTGGCCATAAGATCTATGGTCCTAAAGGTGAGCTGTATTCCTATCCGTTGTGATATTTGTTATGTCTAACATTTGATTTGATTGAATAAAGGAAAGGTACATGTACATGTATGCTTGGAATGGGTGAGGAAAATTCCAGTAAGCTGTGATCTCAGTCAGTGTAAAATATGTAATGTTATAGTTTATTTTCAAAGGGGGGCAGCTTATACATGTACACTGTACATGTGCATCCCATGGTCAAATATCATTAAATAGGTGACATAATGATAATGCTTGGAGGACATTTAACTTGTAATATTAAATTCAAAAGCAGATTTCTTTTTCTCAAAGTAGGCCTAATAATTTTGACATTTTTATTCCAATTTTCTATTTCACAATTACAATTAAAAAAGAGGCACCACAGGTAAACAGGTATTCATATCTACTCACTATTCCACTGTAGGTTTTCAACCATGGCCACCATACAGTCTTGACTTTCAAATAATGGGGCATGCCATCAGTCGAACGATCTTTATCTTTATAAAAGGTTGATAGATGAAAATGTTGGGAAACTTGTAATACTATTTATATAAAAAGTGCACCAATTTATGCACTCGCCTCAAGATATATATATTTTTTTTTTGAAAGTTGAAAAAAGGCATATAGTGATACTTGATGTTGATGTTGAATGCAGGTATTGGAGCCCTGTACGTGAGGAGGAGACCCAGAGTGAGGGTAGAGCCCCTACAGAGTGGAGGGGGCCAGGAGAGGGGGATGAGGAGTGGTACCCTACCTGCACCCCTGGTGGTTGGTCTAGGTGCTGCCTGCGAGGTCTCACAGCAAGAGATGGAGGTGAGTGACTAGATGCACTTCCTCTACTGGAGGAAGAGTTTTTCATTCTTGACAAAGAGAGTACATGTTGATCTTTGTCCACTTGACTAGAAGTTTAAATATCAGCCTGTTGCTTATGTCCTTAACCAAGCCATGTCATCTACTGTTGTCCCGTATGCCTTGAGTACAGTAAATTGGTATGAATATGGTACTGAGAGTTCCTTTGAAAAGATGCTTCTTGTATTTTACATTAATCCTATAAAAAGGCGCTCTCTCAGCCAGGGCTGGTCAGAATCCACCCCCCGGATCTCGGCCATGGAGAGAGAAATTTCTGCAACTTGGCACACAGATAAAGTATCTTATAAAGAATAACCCTGTAAAGTTTCATATCTGCATTTCAAATGGTTTTTTAATTATCGCTAATTGATTATTTACTTATTTGCGAATACATGTGAAGAAATTCTCATTTTGGTGAATTTTGACACTTTTTGGTACCTGTTGGTCAAAATTTTATAAATTTGGTATCAAAAAATGTGTAAAACTGTAGGCGATAAAGTCATGAAAGCTCACAGTGCAAAAAAAATTATCCTGGAACATATCACGATGAACATCCAGGGAGGGGTGGATTCTACCCCCAACCCCCCCCCTCCCCCGCCCTTTTAGGGTCAGTGTCTTCAATGCATTCTGCTTGCTTTAAAGCAAAACAGAATAGAATAACATTGATGAAGGAAGAGCATTTTTAGCAGCATTAATTGACAAAAGAAATGAAGATGTGTTAGCTGTCTGCTGTTAGTAAAATTTGTATGCATCTGAGATACAAATTGATTTGCTTTAATCATTTTTAATCCAGTATTTGTTACACTCTAAGGTTTTCATTGTGTTACATTCATCATGAAAGAAGGTAAAGTTAAAAATAATTTATCTTTTGTGTCTGTCTACATCCAGTATGATCACAAGAGAATCAGTGCTCTCTCTGAGAGGCTCATCAACAAGATCACCAGCGCACTGCCGGATGTCATCCGCAACGGTGACCCCAATGAGACCTACCCAGGCTGCGTCAACCTATCCTTTGCCTACGTGGAAGGAGAAAGTCTTCTGATGGCGCTCAAGGACGTGGCCCTGTCCTCAGGGAGTGCCTGTACATCAGCATCTCTGGAGCCTTCCTATGTCTTGAGAGCTATTGGAGCTCAGGAAGATCTTGCACACTCCTCAATCAGGTATAGCCCCTTAACTGGCATTTTGATGGTTTTGCACTTTATAGGTAGATACGTAATAAAATTGTCAGACTGTAAATGGGAAGATGAACCCATGCAGTTTTTTTTATCAAATGACACCACTGTTTTGAGGGAAATTTCATAATTTTGTAAACAGTGATCCATTGCTACTTGTTAGAATGCAATATGTTCTCGTAACAGAAAGATATATAAAAGATTAATTAAATGTTTTATTGTTTTGTCATACAGGTTTGGCATCAGTCGGTTCACTACAGAGGAAGAGGTTGATTACACAGCTGAGAAATGTGTAACGGAAGTGAGACAGCTCAGAGAAATGAGGTAAATAACCCGTTGGATATGATTTGAATTTAGTATAACATGCATTTTCCAAAGACTCCTGCCTGGAGTTATCTTGGGCCTAGTATTCAGTGGAATAAAACAGTCCTATTATCAGATCTTTT
Source organism: Heliocidaris tuberculata (assembly GCA_025618425.1). Classification (NCBI taxonomy): domain Eukaryota; kingdom Metazoa; phylum Echinodermata; class Echinoidea; order Camarodonta; family Echinometridae; genus Heliocidaris; species Heliocidaris tuberculata. Next base: position 27,110,735 of record CM046839.1, on the reverse strand, counting down.
CATTCATTGGAAACAAATTTTAGACTAAAGGGTCATCCCAAATTAATGGCAAGTTGTTCTGAAAGAAAGAGTCATCCAAAATTAATTGCAAGTTGTTCTGAATAATATTTTTAGTATTGACCTGGGGGAAAAAGCGCTTAGGGTAAAACCGCAAATAAATTATATTTTTGTGATCTACAAACCGGAGAGTTGACAGCCAATGTGTCCCTATCGACTCACTGAATTGTCAATTTGAGATTGTCATAGATGTAGTGATCTCATTTTTCAAACATCCATAACTTTTTTTATTCCTGGTCTGATTTCTTTCAAACTACCACCATCCTGTTTTTCTTATTTTTCTGTTCTCACACAAATCATCTGATTATTACCAAGGTTGGATTGCCCTTCAATGTACCGAGTGAATATTGATTTGTTGTGTATACAAATCTGTCAAAGCCATTGCTTTCATTTGTTCAGTCCAGTGTCATGTCTGGTATCTGTAACTAATTGTAGAATTTTTCTTTCTGATCTCTCTATCATTTAGCCCTCTATGGGAGATGGTGCAAGAAGGCATAGATCTCAGCAAAATTAAGTGGACACAGCATTGAGAGACTATCGAAAAGGTAAAGCATGTGAGAGTTTGGCGGCATAGTGGTTCATTCACTTGATTTTCAATCTAGAAATTTGGGGTTGAATCCCAACCCAGTACCAGTGTCTTTTGGCAAGGCATCATTCCATATTTTCCACTCTCAACCCAGGTGTGCCTAATGGGTATGTGGCAGGAATCAATTACTTGAGTGCTAGAGTGCTGTAATAACAGTGATGTGAAAGCTGCATGTGAATCTCAGCAGAATTGAGTCAATTTCTTATCATTTTGGTGATTCCAAGAAACCTTACAGCATACACCAATTCTTATGTGCTATGTAATCAAGCTTTCCCAATTGCTTTGAGACAATTGATTTCACAATTCAATCTCATGACCAGAACTCAACTTTATCTTTAAATACTATTATGGTTCGTATTGATTAAACAGTTGTGTAGTTCAAAAGGCAAAATACATACCCGGTATTTTATTTGTTTATCTTGTGATTGTTGTAAAGCATTAATGCTGATATTGAAATAGCTGCAAAAATATGCATTACACCTCTGTGTTGGTCATACATGTATCTAAAGAAATATGATATCCGCATATTTCAGATGCATTGGACTTAAGCTAGTTTAAAAAGAGAGGTTTGATGTAATAGAACTTTGGTCACATCAGGACACAGTTGACAGTGCAAGCTGACATAATTTATCTTAATACCTTTGTTATATTTGGGGTTTTTCCTCACAGATGAAGCACGATGGCTGATGAAAGTTGGTTTCCAGTTGAGCTGAAGCTGTGACATCATAAGATCACTAAGAAGAGCCAGTCCTCAAAGTTCTAAGCAAGGTTTTATATTCTCATGTCACTTCTGGCATATCTGAATATTTTTACTATTATAAAGTAAATGAAAGTCTTTCCTTTGAGGTCATTTCTCAGACTTAACCCTGGTATGTTCTATTTGATAAACATATCATTGTCTTATAAACAGTACATATATCTCTGAGTATATATTTAGGTGCTTCCAATAGCATGTAAATGATATACTGTAATGCCGTTATTGTATAATATACAATAATGACATACATATTATGACGTTGTCTTTACATAGTAAGGGAGTATTCACAAATTATGGTGATGCTAAGGGCACTAAGCATTGAACACTTATTTCTGGTGCGTAGCTTTAAGATATACATGTACAAATGTAGTTTTCAGTTCTTTAAGGTGATACATATACTTTATTGTATATAGCATGTCAGTATTGTATAAACTTAGATGTGGTTGATATATCCTTTTGGTATCAAGTTTAATTGATCAGGGGACTTGTACCTTGTGAATTTTCCCTTATTGATCTCCATTTGGTGTTAACCCACTGACCATGAGAACCAATGGGATTAAGCCATTGGAATTGAGAGACTTCAGTAGTCAGTGGGTTAACTTTCAAGAGTTGTATTGTTTGTATTGAATGGATTTCTTAAACCAATGTTATGAAGAAAAATGATATCATTCATACTTCTATGATATGCAATTCAAAAGATATGCTAATTATTTCCTTATGTTAAATTCCAAGATGTCTCCCCCAATTTTTTTTTTTTTCCTTTAATACTGTGGGACACAAACTAATGTATAATTCATGCACTGTACATCATGAGCATTATAAAAAAAATTGAATAAAAAACAAGTTGCAATGATATACATCCCCCTCCGTTTTCCTGCCACCAACCATCGTTTTTACTAGCCAGTTCATGTTGTTTGTCCTTTGAAGCATTTGCTCTGTTTTTACAGTCATACAAATCTTCATACAATAATTGAGGGCAAGTGCAAGCTGTCTTGTCCCATATGTTAACAATCACATCTAAGATTTTACTATATCTCATCAATGTACATGTATTAAGTTAAGAGCCGTACTGGAGCTTAGATCAGTCCAAATATGAAGTGAATTGACACATTAAATGTCAATAGTTGGTAATGTATGGGACTTGAAATGAACAACGACCTTGGACTTGCCCTAAACCACACTTTGATGCATTGCTTATGAAGTTTAGTGACCTCCTGTAAGGGAGTGATCATGTAAATAGTTGTACAGAGATTGGTGTATAAAGATATTCTGTGTGTGAAAGAGAGAGAAATGAAAGCTGGGTACAGTGGAAACTCTATTATGTGACCCTCCACCACAAAACGACCAATAAGTCGGAAATTTGGGTTTTTAAAATTTAAGCTCAGTTTGAAAGCTTAGATTCCAACCTTTAAAATGATATATAACATGTTTCTATAGACTAAGCAAAACCTTATGAATTACAATGAGAATGTCAGAGTGTCAGACAGACTAATGACCCAAACCATAGAGAAAACGGGCTCTAAAGAAGAGTGACCATTTAAAAGAGCACCTAATCTGTGTCCTGTTGTTTGTCACACAAAAGGTTGTGTTAAAACTCCAGAGCCTACACTGCGAAGTTCTAATTGGATTGGGTTGAAACTTTCCATACCTTTAGAATAGATATATTTCTTTGTTTCTGTAGATTTGGAATATCAGAAAGTGCACAGTTTTTGAGCTATACTAGAAAAGCAATGTGAAGTATGATCCCAGCAAGCTGACACACAAAGTTGAATGTCAAGGAAAAAATGGTCATTTTGAATGAGAGTAAAAACATATTTCAACATGGTATTTTACCCCGAAATGTTGTCAGATGGTAGATTAATAAATTAACTTTCAGAAAATACAAAACACTTAAAATAAAAATTTCCACCCCAAACAACCTTTTCAGCTGTTTACTCTAAAACTCCCAATGCGACTTATTGGTCGTTTTGTGGTGGAGGGTCACATATGTAGAGCTCAGATATAACAAGATTACTGATATAACAAGGTAATTTTGCTGGTCCCAAGTCTTTATGTTCTTTTTTTTTTTTTTATCCTGATATAAGGAGATTCCTGATACATGTATAAGAAGGTCATTTTCATGGTCCCAAGGAATCAGTTATAGTGAGTTTCCTCTGTACTGTGGAGGTTAGGTTCAAGTAGTCATCTGTAATCATGTATGTAATGAATTAAGTCCAGTCTAATCATTCTTTCTTCATGTATCCTCAGTCATGTATTGAGAAGCTCTTTTTATGCCTCATTTGACATAAAAGGCATTATGTTTTCGGGTTTTCCGTCCGTTGAGACGAACTGATTAGATCAACTTGGTCAACTAGGTCATATACACGGAGGTCAATATGAATGAAATAAAATATTTGTTAGTTTTGTTTTCACCATATCTCAACTATTTTGTGTACATGACTAGGAAGAGATAAATTGATCAGACTTTAGGTTTGTTAGGTCAAAGTGCAAAGAGGTCATGACTAGGAGGAAATAAATTGATCAGACTTTTGGTTCGTTAGGTCAAAGTGCAAAGAGGTCAATTAACATAATAATTGTAATGTAGGCTTCTTATTCTGGTTATCACAATATTTCAAGAACATTTTGAGCCATGATCTTAACTGAATTCAGGCAGAATCATATAGGAGACGCAGTTGCATTCATCTTGCTCTGATGTGGAACGTAAAACAAAAATGAATGAATTATTAAATAAATGAATTATTAAATAAATGAGATGCAAACTGAGAGAGGTTAGCTACGATTGTCAAATGCACAAATTGATGAATAAAAGAGTTATTAATCAACTTTGGTGTGTTTAAGGTCTGTGTTTATTGTGCCAGATTACTTTGGGAAAGGGGCAAGGCTACTTGTATGTACATTTATAATTCACTGTTGAAAAAGGGACATGTGTTTCAAATAACATTTTTCTTTGATTATATGAACGTACCTGCAAACACGCAATATACAGCATTGTGGTGAAACTATGAATAACTACCTCAATATACAACAACGCTAGATAGTCTTTACCCTTTTAACTATATGATTGACTAGATAAACATCCAAACTTTATCATTACTATTATTGTTCTTAAAATTATTGATGCTACATGTACATGTACTATTATTGCTTTTATAGATAGCATTGCATATCATAACGGCTATACTTCTGCTCTGTTTTTTCATCGAAGCTTGGGGGGGGGGGGTGATTGCAAACGCCATCCCCCATCCCCCTTGCTATCTACTCTCCTGTTATGTGTGACTCACTGATCTGGGCCCTCTTGCATAAAAAGTTGCGATTCAACACAACTCAAAAAATTAAACGCAAGTCCCAAATACGCGATCCTGATTGATTGAAAATCGAGTCGCGTTTAATCACAACTTTTTATGCAAGAGGGCCCAGGATATTCAGATCAAGGCCCTCTTACATATTAAAGAAGTTGCATTTAAACGTAACTAGAAAAATATTAACCCAAGTCCCAAATATGCGCTCCTGATTGGTGGAAATCGGATTCCGTTTAATTTTTGAGCCCTTTTGCGAGAGGCCCCAGATGTGTGAAGTCTGCAAGAACACACATTTTTATTGTTCTAAGGGACATCCATCCGCCCCCCCCCCCCCAAAAAAAAAAAAAAAATTAAACATCGCCAACCGTTACATGACCTTGCAAAACAACAAATGCAGTATGACCTACAAAGAGCACCGCTAGAATGCTCTTTTCTTTTTAATACAAAAATGAAAATCTTGTTTGGGGGTGGGCTGCACCCAGTAATTCTAGTAATAATAATGAACAATGTAGTATCAAAAAAAAAATCACCTATCTTGGTGTATTTTCGGCATTTATCTTATTCACATAAGTTTTGGCACCATACGGAACATAAGGTTTCTATTTATTATACTGTACATGTATATCCGCCTTCAGTTGTCCCGAAAATTTAATCCATGCACATGTCAGTTACCAATTTACCAGTTTGAAATATGCATACCTTGAGTTATCTCAATTCAAAAACATTCGTAACGTTCTTATTGTTTATTTAATTTCATTCAAACATTCACCAACTGCATGTATGTGTTCCATAGATTCTCTGCACTTTTTTTTCAAAGGGAATTGCAATCGCGCTTGGGTTTTCCCTTTGAATTACACTTAACCATCAGTGAACGGTGGGTACAAGACGATTTTGACATGCTTTGTCAAATAGTAATATAAAATGTAGTTCAGAATGCGCAATTTGAAAGTTTAGGCAAAACCCCAACAAATGGTGCTCTGACATTATGGTCCGACTACAAATTGCTCCGGCCTTTATATCGTCAAAAATTGGGGTTGCAATAGGGTATTAGATTAGGGTTAGGGTTAGGCAGTGGCAGATTATTTTTTGTTTTTGTTTTTGTTTTTTGTTGTTTTTTTGTTTGTTGGGGGGGCAATTCCAGCCTGTGCCCCCCTCTTGAAAGAAAAGTATACATTGTGCCCCTCCCTCTGGAACTGATAAACTTTTTTATTCTTCATTTTTTGTTTGTTGCTTGTCAGAGAATTCTGGAGGAAGAGTGGACCACCAATTTTTTTTTTCTTTCTTTCTTTGCTCGCTTGTCAGAAAATGTTTGGACACTATATTGTGTCCCCCCCCCCCTTTTTTTTTTTGGACAAAATCCTGGATCCGCCCCTGGGGTTAGGTATAGTGTTTGATCCAGGGTTGAATTTCAGAATTGGTCAATGTACGAAATTGACGGACGGGGAGCAATCGTCGCAGGAGCATGTGTCCAAAGATAAACAAACGTGATGAAAGTGGAATTATATGCAGTACTGTTCGTACGAATTCCGGAGTTCGTAGAGATTCGTAGATGGGGCATATATTCTTACGGCCTTCTTACGAAGTTCGTACAAACGCCGTTTAATTCGCAAGAACAAGTTAAGACCTTCTTGAGAAACGAAGTGATTTTCGGTTATACAATAGCCCTAGAGTTCGTACGTTTTTCGTAAGAATGCCTTGAGTTATTCTTTCGTCAGACTTACGGCCATTTTACGATTTTTGTTGTCGCAAGATGGTCGTACGTCATTTGTAAGAAGATCTTACGAATTTTTGTATATTTTGTCGGGTCGAAAAAAGGCACTGCCTTGTACTGTCGAAAATTCTGTGACTGTTGAAAGTTTGATACTTTCAAGATGGCAGTAGTGCCAAGGAGACTACAACTGCAGCTGCAGCTGCATCTACAAGTATAGAGGAGGAGGAGGAAAAAGATCTAGCGGTTGTAGCAGCTGCTTACGCTTACGAGCACCTTATGAACGCCTTACAAACGCCAAGAGTCGTTCGTAAGAGCGCCGTACGAATCTCCGTTTGTAAGGCGTTCTTACGAACGCCGTACGAACGATCTTGAGACCATTTCGTAAGATCTTCTCAAGAAGGCCGTAAGAAACCAGCGTTCGTAGACCGTTCGTAGACCGTTCTCTAAGTTCGCAGCCTGGTCGATGGTCTTGTCCAAGATTTTTTTCAAAGGAGCTCTTACGAACGACTCTTGGCGTTTGTAAGGCGTTCGTAAGGTGCTCGTTAGGCGTAGGTACACAATTTGTGCAATTGTTGAGGTTTAGGGGGTATAAAGCACTACTGCCATGTTGAAAGTATCACACTTTCAACAGTCACAGAATTTTCGACAGTACACGGCAGCGCCCTTTTGCAACCCGACAAAATATACAGAAATTCGTAAGATCTTCTAACGGATGACTTGAGAGTGCCGTGAGTTGCACGTACGACCATCTTGCGACAACAAAAATCGTAAGATGGCCGTAGGTCTGACAAAAGAATAATTCAAGGCATTCTTACGAAAAACGTACGAACTCTAGGGCCATTGTATAACCGAAAATCACTTCGTTTCTCAAGAAGGACTTAAGTTGTTCTTGCGAATTAAATGGCGTTCGTACGAACTTCGTAAGAAAGCCGTAAGAATCTATGTCCCATCTGGGAATCTCTGCGAACTCCGGAATTCGTACGAACGCATCGTTCGTACCAACCTTTGTGACCGTAGTTTAACACATGTTTCTTCCTGGAGGAAGACAACATAGGTGATCACTATAGACGGTAGTACTCGTTTTTCCGAAGGTTCATAATTCCAAAGGTTTGGAATTCCGAAACACAAATTTCCCACGGGTTTCACGATTCCGAAAATGTAATAGGGTTCGTAATTCCGAAATTGAAAAAGGGTTCATTTTTCCGAAGGTTCGTAATTCTAAAAATGCAGTAGAGCCCAACACAACTTTTCCGTATTTCGAAGATTCGGAAATATGAACCCTTTTTCATTTTCGAAATTATGAACCCTATTTTATTTTTGAAATGTAAATGTAACATGAGAAATATGAAAATAAATGAAATGAAATGAAACGAATTTTTTACGGAATTGCGAACCTTCGAAACTATGAACCTTCGGAAAAACGACATGTAACCCTATAGACAGGTAATGTTTATAGAGAGGCGGCTACTTAGGCAGGTTTGACTGTACTTCGTTATAGAAATTTCTGTTTTCGTCCTAGAAATACAGAAAATCCTGGACCAGAGAATTGTAAATGTGATCGGAGTGCCTCCGGTCGACGAAGAAGAAAAAGTGAAAGACATCGCCATCGTCGAGGGTTTCTTTTTCTGGGTCGGAAATGGCATCTCCGGGATCTATGGCTTAGAGCGAACAAAGAGACGACAGGCAAGCTTAAGGCTCGTTAGCGTGTTTAAAGATGACCCTCTGCCGCCCAAGCCAAACACAGAGCAAATATTACCCAGTTATGTTATTAGAAAATAACTGGACTCGTGCTTACCTTCATTCACAATAAGTTTATACATTATTGGTTTCCATGGGGAAATCATTCGAAGATCAACTTATTGAAAATTACAAAAAATACGAAATAGATATGCTAGAATGATTTTCTATAAGGATTATGATACTCACTAATTCCTGCTTCTTGCAACTTTTAATTGGCAGAGGCAGGACTCCCCCAACTGTAGTTTTTGTGATAAAGTAGAAGAGACAACAATTCATTTATTTTGTGAATGTGAGAAGGTGACACCACTTTGGTATAAACTGTTAAATTTAATTCACCTCAAACTTAATCCAAATTTTAATTTAACCAATTTCGAAAAACTTTTTGGTACCCCATCTGACAAATTCTTGTCATATTTATTCCTTCTCTTAAAATATTTTATTTACACTTGTAAATTCAAGGGTAGCTTACCAAATGAGATTGCATTTAAAGGGATACTCAACCGCAGATTGTGGACGTTTTTATGCCGCGAGAGGGCACCGTGATCGTTACCTGATCATGTCGTTGCCCCGCGGGCCGCAAACTTCGGACAGACTGGTCGCCGCACAACATGCACGCTCAGCCTGAGCTCGGGCTCTCGGGAGAGATTCGGTCGGCTTCGTGCAGTCCGAAATGTAATTGCAGTAGTCCGACGAACGCGTTCGACGCACAAACTTTGTGTACGAGTGAATGGGGCTTACGCAATCCTGACTTTCCCCACTGCCGCCTGGTGGCGTATCCCTTTAAATCATTTGTCAAGTCACTTAAAGAAACTGAATATTTTCTTGCAAAAAAGAGAAACAAACTTCCCGTCCACTTTAAAAAATGGAAATTTGATGTTTAACCTTTTCCCGATGTAGAATCTGTTCACGGCATAACAAATTTTATCCTTATCTGAACTCCGAAGATTTGTTTTTGTTTTTTTATAATAATTTTTGAGTATTCGTTGCCATCCCTTGCAGTATGCACCGTGGGGGATTCAGGGGAGCGGCCTTATCTCCTCATTCGGTATCTATGGCATCCGACTGTGGTCGGTATTGTTTTGTCTAGCCTGAGAGCTAGCGGCGTGAGGCAGGCTTCATTCTCACATCAGATTGTATTGTACTTGGTACGTGCATGGTGGTGTTCATGTACTGATTTTTTGCTAGTGTCTGAATGGGAATGTAAGATACAGATTGGAATCTGCCTCCCTTCCTGGGTCTTTGGCTGGACTGGTTTTTTCTATAAATGTGTAATCGAGTAGTTTATACTGCATGGAATTCTATGGGGGATTCTGTGCCTGTTTCCTTGGTACCCCACGGTTGCATATACATCATACATGTATTATATGCGTGTTTTTTATTGTATCGTTGGAACTATTTTTTTTTTTTTTTTTATTGCAACTATCTTTTTTTTTTTTTTTTTTTTTTTTTTTAATTCTTCATTAATCCTTTGTATGATCTGATTGTACACCTTTTGTGACCAATGCTATAATAAAACATATAAATATATAAAAAAAAAAAAACTTTTAATTGGCAGTTGGTTGAACAATTAATACCATTACTGTCAATCAATCTTCAAAATTATCAATGCCCTGGCTCCCACATACTTAAAACTGTTAATCAATCGTCACTCTTTTGACTATATTGTACCCGGTATTCTGTAAATTCACTGCTAGATATTCCATACCCCAAAAGAGATTACAAGAAATTCCAATTCTCATATCAATGCAAAACATTTTCCATGGTCTATCATTGGAGATTATTTACGGCAGTCTCTTTCTCCGCTTCCCTTTTTTAAATCCTTATTGTTATTGCTGTAATTACCCTTTTATATACAGTACATTGGGTATTTTCCGTATATTCTTTATTTTGTGTATTTTTTGTACTTCGTATATTTCATGTATTTAATGTACAAATTTCATCCAAGAAATTCGTAACTATACCCATTTCCTAGCTTTTATATGACATTGACTTTAAGGTGACAGATGATCAATAATAATTAGGCTTCAGTTCGAGTGATCCAAAGCCTGAGAGTCAGAGTAGTAAAAGTGATTTGAAATGTCAATGATGAAATGTCAATGATGTTTGAAACTTGAACAACCCATCCTGGGCAAAAATTCTAAATTTATATGTTAAAACATAATTTGAAGAGTGAATTTTCTTTTTAAATAAAAAGCATTGCAAAAAACAGAATTTTTTATTGTCTTTTGATCGTTGGGTATTTTTTAAAACCTCTTTCCAGTTGACTGATGCAGTGACTAAAAACCAACGGGAATCAGACAATAATCCAGATTTCACAAGATCATTAGAATCCATTAAAAAAAACTTTTCCAAACTGGAAAATATAGTTACTTTCTTTGCATTATGTTGTTGCTTATGGTCGCAATCTGCACTAAGGTAACGAAAAGTCATGTAGCTGATATTAATAAAATGGAACTGGAAAGGGCTGTGCTCCTCCAATCTTTTCTGTTGCATTTGGTTGATTGAGACATAAAATTACTCTACCTAGAAAGTACCTAACCATAAAAAGTATGTACCCCTCACTAGCCATAAGTATTGCAACATACACACAAAAAAGAAAATACGGAGTGGACCACTGTTACACTGTAAAAAAAAAAAATTGCCGTTTTTTCACGGGAAATTTCCTGGCAGTCAGGATGCCGAGAATGCCCGTTTTTCCACTGTACAGTACATGTAAATAACAGATTTCCGGGTTGTTTTGTTGTTGTTGTTGTTGTTGTTGTTGTTTTTTTTTTTTTTTTTTTTTATGTTTTCTTTGTTTTTGTTTTTGTTTTGTTTTTTGTTAAATAGTAGAAACTTTGATTTTTAACAGGAAAATCTATGTAAATTAAAACGGAACCATGGAAACGATTTGTAATTTAACAGGGTAACTTGTTAAAAGGGCCAGAGTCTGTAGTTTTACAGTTATTTTTTACAGTGTAACCTATCCTGCTTTTACTTATCCTATTCTCTATCTTAATCTATCCTAACCTAGACCTATCCTATCCAGGTAGTTCAGTCTAGTACAATCTCTTATATACCCTTTATAGTTTTTTATGCCTTTGGTGACAGTAAATCGGGCAACCCCAAACCATACGCTACTAAAAATTCATGAATATTAATATAAGTGTTTTCCCCAATATTTGGTAATTTAACGGGGTAACTTGTTAAAATATGAGAAAATGGTTTTTTAACAGTGTTTTATGTCCGGCGATAGTAAATATATGCTGATTTCCGGTAAACCAACAAACTTGCTGTTGTTTTACAGGAAACTGGGAAAAAGACTGTAAAATTGAAACATACGGGAATTCACTTTCATAACCATTCTTTTCAAACATTTCTAATTATTTTTTTTGGATTACCATGACCTCTGACAATGGCACGAATCCTCCTTAGAAATGTCTTGGCAGTGGCGCAAAAGGTATCTGTCTTCTCTAGGTGTGGTCATTTTTATGCGCCCTTTTCTCGGTAGCTTATGGGCATTGTATGCAAACCATATAAACATTTTGGAGGACAATATTGAACCGTAGCATGATTTGAGTCACCGACACACCCAGCTCTCAATATGGCGATGTGTTGTCTTTGCTCGTTATGGTAGTTCTGTTGTCTTATATTAGGGAATGACTGTTTCTGGTGATCTGCTGGCCATAGAACAGAAAAAGTACAAGCTCTGCCTTCCTTTTAAACACGATAATTCGCCATTATTCAGTGGTTATGCACAAAAACGACATTATACAGGTAGGTCTACTAGTCACATAGGCATCAATTTTTGCTATGTTGCAATACATATGGCAAGTGAGGGTAATATATCATTACATTAGAATAATTATGAATAATATAAGTCGACGCGTACTCAATAGAGTCGGATATGTTTGTTCGTGATGTTTTTAGTCTGTTTCATTTCTTGATTTGACATAATTTGTTTTGGAAAAGAATTTGTGCCTACAAACAGTTTGATTGGGAATGCATTGATTATAACTCTTTTAATGGCAGCTGCTTTTGTTAAAGATTAATTTGATATCTTAGAACTTGGATGTGAGTCATATGCACACGTGTTGTGACTATATTAATTATTACTCTCAGTCTTTATTTACTAAGACAGTTCAGGCGATCAAGCGAATGTGAAATGATAATACTGTATGCTGTATAATTCGAATCAGGGGCGGAGGAACCTTTTTTCAAAATGGGGGCATCGCTGAAAAGGGCACTTTTTGGAAAAGGGGGCACATACAAAAATTGACGGAAAACATTGACATACCATCACTTATTGGCGTGTTATAACCCCCCCCCCCCCCCCATGAAGAATAATGTACATTATCCTCTACTTTTTTACATAATTATTCTTTTTACAGTAATCTTGGATGTATCGTCATCTACCTGGACCTGGACACGAGTGGCTGAAAAATAAGATTAGTAAATATTTGAGTGAGAGCGAAAAAAAAAGTATATCAATTTTATGTTTTATCATTGTTTATTCATAAACTTTGGGCCTACTAGTACTGCTTTGTAATACCTAGATTATCATTGTGAGATCGCATTGTGAAAATAAAAAGGATTTGACCATACTTTGCCTGTTTTTAAGAACAACCGACCTTTTACTGGCCCCTCCGGTGATGGAGAAAAAAGGGCCCTATCACTCTTGAAGTTTACCCGCTTTATTGCTGCCTCACACGCCCTTGATCACATTATACTTCTTCCCTCTAAATATAATTTATACAAAAGTTTTTTGAAGAAACGAACTTTATCAGACTAACTAGGCATGATTCATATTGGTTTGAACTCTGTCATTCCACTGGGTAAAAGACAGACTTTATTTCTTCAGTATGCATTAAATGCTGTATAGAATAACATTGCGAGAACATGGACATTAATGAACTGTGCACTGGGTAAAAACAAAATATCAGTTGTTATAAATTACATACAACTTGATGTTGAAGTAACCAAGGACAAACAAATGATTTCTATGATAATCAATCCCTAATTTAACCACACTGGTCCTTACCTTTCTGTAAAAAAAAAAATTTATTAAAGAACTTTTCGAAAATTGTACTGATTACTTCTATGAACGAACGCCAACATCTCTTTTCCTTTCGTCTGCCAAAGCTATTGAATTAAGTGAATAGGTTAAGACTATTCAATTTCTATTTTTGCGAGCGAGCGAAGAGAGCGAGCAAAACTTTGACACTTTTTATAGTAAAAATGAGAAAATTCACATATTCGGGCACATCACTATTTTACCCATATATGAGGAAATTTGGGCATCTCGCTGCCCGAATATGAGGTGGTGGTTGCCCGAATATCGGCAATTTCAAAATCGGGGGGGGGGGGGGGGGGGGGGGCTGCAGCCGACCACCCCCCCCCCCCCCTCGTACGCCTAGGTGCAAGCATGACAAGTGTATGATTAGAAAGCAGATCTATGATAAATGGTTGGTGAATGGTTTCATGGTCAAATGATAAGAGAATGGACTTTCAATAAACGATGATAATCATTCAACAGGTTAATGACTGATAAAACTAATCCCAATGCTTGGATCACTATCTCATCATCACCGTGCTAATAACCCTCCTCCGCCTAATCCCATTATAGAATGGGTCTGTGCAACCCTGGTGGAACTATACACCCCACAGGGTGGGCCATACACCACCCAGCCTGCCACGGTAGACTCCCGTAAAAAAAGGGGAGCAAATAAACCCCTTCTCATAAACAATATTGTAGACACTTTCCTTTGTACAGACTGGGGATCAACATCCGAGTTATCTAGAAATCTACTGTTCTCTGGTCTATTTGCTCTACCTGTCTTTTAGAACCTCATCTCTGTTTTTCTCATTTTCTGCGTCTTTAGGTAGAAGTTATGTTTGCTTATTGTGTGTTTGTAAGTCATTATCTACTTGTAATCATCTTTTTTACTTCTCCAGGACTCCTCGAATGAATTGTCTCTGTTCCTCTCAACCCGCTGCCCCCCCCCCCCCCTCTTTCACTCTCGCCCTCTCTCTCTCCCCACAGACATCACTATCTCTGACTCTGTGTCAGTATACTGTCTAGTTTGCAGGCACAAACCCTGGTCAGTCGTAAAAGAGTGTCTGCACTATAAGACTACCATAGGCCCTGTACCATAACTGATCCTGACATGACCAGGAGGTAGCTAGGTTAGGCTTCTCTCAAAACACAATGGTCAGATGGTTTTCTGATAAAGTGTCAAATTAGGGTCTGTACTTGCAGACTAGTATCTGTCTATCTTCTCCTCCTCATGTCTCTCTCTCTCTCTCTCTCTCTCTCTCTCTCTCTCTCTCTCTCTCTGTCTCTTTATCTATCTGTTGCTTTCTCTCATTCCTCTTTTCTCCCTTTTCTTCTCTCCCGTTTTTTATCCCTCTCCTTTCCCATCTCTCTCCCTCTCTCTCCCTCCCTTCTCTCCCTCTCTATTCATACCTAGCGCCCCTCCCTTTTGCATGTCCTGTCTAATAGTCCATCTCTATCCCCCCCCCCTTTTTTTTTTAAATCCCATTTATAACCAGACACTAACGAATTAATGGTAATTGTATTCTTAATTACCATCCTTTAATTTACTTACTGTTTGTCTGTTTGTCTCTTTCTTTGTTCCCCCTTTCGACCGCAACTGATTACTCGCATTGATCACGAATTTTCACCACCCATCTGGGGCATGTAAAAAAAAAACACTTTTAAGGTATCTTCTGTATCTTCAAAAGGCTGTAAAACTCGAAATTCAGGATGGTTTAGTTACTTATTCACTTTCTGTTTCATAGTAGGCTAATTATTATATTTCTTTTAAACATGAATATATATATAATGAAAATGAAAAGGGGACTTTATTTTATCATATTTTATTGATAAAAGGATAGTTTAAACAAATAAACAAATCTGAAGGTCTAAGCTATGTAATTATGGTTTTACTTTTATTTTTGACATGGAGATTTGATTTGGAGAATGGTGTCATGTAAGTTATGTGTGGTGTATAAATGACGTGGAAACATATGGTTGATTGTTACTATCGCCATTGTTATCAGCATTCAAAACAGAATCATATTCGTATAAAAGAGGAACAGCTGATTTCAAGATTTTTAGGACAAGTAAATATTGTATCTATTATCCTCGCGCTGTCAGTCTTGACATTTGTGGAATGTTCCATTTTTCTTCCTCAATGTGACTGGTTGTGATGACGAAGAAGCCCAACATAATCATGTTTACAAAAAAGAATCAAGTCCGTACATTATTTTCCAAGTAATGGTTTTATTGTTCTCATTTTTAAAAAGGGGGTGTAGTTTCCATTTTACCCTTTTTTCCATCCTTCTCAAATCTCCTTTGTTATCGACTTCCTTTCAAAATTATATCATTTTCTAGTATGTCTTCCTTTTTGTTATTGTTTTTGTCTCCTTGTATGTTATTCCGAACCTTTATCTTCTTTAAATAATATGTTTTAATCTTTTATTGTTACTTCTCATATCCCCCAAACACTGCATGTAAATATATGGCTGTGGCTATATTTCACTATAAGAATTCTTCGGTGGCGTATTCACAATTCGTGAAAATGAGGGGAGGGGTAATGTATCTGAAAACAAAGTTCTTTAACATATATAACCCTCCCCCTTTTCAAACCCTAATTTAGGCTTTCAAACGTGGGCGAGGGTGCCATCCAATGTTGAATACGCTACTGAGCCTGGAAAGCATTTTCAGTCAAGATGAGCACCCAGGGGGCTTCAAGGAATATCCGTGGGGTAGGAATAATTCTAATTCTTTAATTCTAATGAATAATCCTGAACCCCGGACCTTCGAGTTCCATGACCAATAAGACCAGTAGGCCATGCCCACATTTTTCATTTTCTTCTTTTTGTGACAGTCGTCTCTATATCTCTCGAAACTTTCTACCTATTTACAGTACATAGTACTTGATGCCCATACGTTTTTAAATTGGCTCTTAATATGCTTGTAAAATCTGAATTGTTTTTTATGTAAAAGTGGAACAAATAAACTTCAGACTTCAAACTTCAAATAGATTTTCTCATGAATCAATGTGTCACTTTAGTGTCTTGAAGTGCTAATCAGGATAAGTGTAAGGATGTTATAGCTTGTAATGAGGGGATGAACTAAAGACGTGCAAACAAACTCTCTCTTGAGTATACATGCCCGTCAACCAAGTTCAAGATCATATCAAACAAACTACTCGTTTAATCCGCACTCGCACCCATTGTCTCGCTATTGGCGTGCGGTTGGACGACACATTGACAGCTTGCCTGGGAAAGTTTCTAAACCGTTTCCGTTTTGGTGCAAACGAACAAAAAGGAGTATGAGATCACGAAATTAGCTGGAAATGTGTACATTTCATTTCACTTTACCATGAAGTCAGAACTTTTTTATATTGGTTTATCTTTCCGGATGAGCAATGCTATAAATCTAATTGCTTACTGTGTAGAGAACCACAAGTATGCACGTATAAAAAAAAAAGAATCGCCAAAAAACATGTAAAATAATTCGAGAAAGTGAGTCTAAGTTCTGAGTTAACAAAAAAATTGCTTGTTTCCAAATTTTATAGGCTCAGTTCAGTTCAGTTCATTTATTTTCCACAAATTCATCAAAAGACATCAAGAACAAGTATATACATGTACATTCAAACTAGAAAATAGAATAAAATTGAGCAAAACAAATCAAACTAATGAAAATGTGGAGGGATTGACAGAGGCCATTTGACCTATCTAAGGCAATATCATGGTATAATACAAACTAAGAAGGACATTCAGTGGTAAAATATGTTTCAGTCTATTCATTACACCTCGTGTTTTAGATACTTTACATGAAACATCGTTAATATGATCTTTCCATGTTAATTTATCATCTATTTTGATTTCGAGTGTTAGCCGAATAAATGGAAATAAATTTAGTAGAAGCTTGAACATGTTGAAGGGCTTAAAAACAATACTGAAAAATACCCAGACTTTAAAAAAAATCGAAATCTAATGGAAGGGGCGCCAGAACGACGAGGACCGGAGATTGTCTATACCACTGTTTGGGAGGTTGAGCTATAATTGCAATATGGGAAAGGTGTTGAAAATCATTCATTCACTTGTAAGCTTAAATCACAAAGGCTATCATTCGGTAGGACCAAATACAAAACGAACAAAAGTTAACCTCCCAAGTCGACGAGCTAAATCGCTTACTATTTACCTAAGCTTTTGCTGTGTGGTCCGCTTTTTTCCAGATTTATTTCAAACGGATAAATAAGGCCGTCCATTTGCTTTAGAGAAGTAATCGGTGCCTAAGTTATACTTTATGATTATGTAATTCAAGACTTTTAAAATAATACTATTGCAGGCCAAGACTGGCGTCGAAGTTTACACGAGTGGACTTTCTAGGCATCAAAAACATTTTACATCGAAAATTATTTGCTCGTTAAAAGAATGCTTTAATGAGGGAAAGATGAGAGTGTATTGTGAAAACCCTCGTCAAAGCCTTTCCAAGAAAATCTTTAAAAATAACTTATGGCTCCGGGCGAAACGACAGGATTTTATCACCTGTAAATAAATATAGATCTTTCGGTAAAGCAAGAATAAATTGGTATACTTACAGGATAGGACTATTGGGAATGCCCCTCATTATTTTGAGCATTTGTAACTCTGAATATTCGGGCTACCATCACCTAATAAAAGTTGGGTAGCGACAGTGGCGTACCCAGGATTTTTTAAAGGGGGTGTTTAGGATTTTTCTTCATTTTCTCACAAGCAAAAAAAAAAAAAAAAAAAAAAAAAAAAAATCATCAGCATTATGGGCTGTCTTTTTACTCCAAAATTATCTGACAAGGAAGCAAAAAAAAAAAGGGGGGGTCTCCACCATTTGTGGGGTCTCTTCTTTCTCCAAAGTTCTCTGACAAGCAAAAAAAAATCATCAACATTTTGGGGTTAAAAACAAGCTTTTGTTTCCCTTCGAAACACCTTAAACACAGATAAAGGGGGTTGTTTGAACACCCAAAACACCCCCCCCCCCTCCCCGCGGTACGCCTACGGGTAGCTATGCGGTCTTTTTTTTTTTAATCTCTGATTACCTATTATAAATAAATTGCAAAATTACTTCAGTAAACTATCATTTACTATATACTATTTTACTCTATACTTTTTAAGGCATATGTATCTTCCTAATGTCGGTCTAAATATGAAGAGGCCAAGCTCAGATTACCTATTATGGCAAGACCAGTGAAAAATTGCTGGCTCCTGATACCCTCTCAGAATTGTAAGAAATTTTGATGAAAATGAAGCGAAAGACAAAAAAGAAGGGGAGGATGATGAAAATGGAGAAAAAAAATAACATTTTAAAGAATAAGACAATGAAGAGAAAAGGAAGGATTTCAAAAAATGTAAAATAATTACGATGAAGGATTTGTCGGTCCAACTTGTCATTTTTCTATTTGAATGTTATCGAAAGGACGTGAATGTCTGATATAAGATATCGTCATTAGGAAGTCTGTTGTATCATTTTTTGTTTATTGTTTTGACAATTTCATTATTTTTTTAATTATTATTAGTTTTATTACTAATGATATTATTTTAAGACCCCCAGTACCGTTGTAGTGTCAAAGCTAAATGTAAATTCACATGATTTTTTTTTTTTAAGATAAATTCTAAAATGAATAAAGAAACTTCATAAGAAAGCAGAAATTGATTATTTCCCGATCTTACATCGTGTAGATTCACAAGTTTATAAGCTTGTGCATCGTTTACTCCCTGATCATATGAATTCGGTATGAAGCATGCATGCTTCTTTTTTTTCTTTCTTTTTTTTTCTTTTTGTCATTTTTTTTTTTTTTATTTTACATTTTGGGTTTCTGTTTGTGTATTTTTTTGTTTATATATAATATTCGTCAGAGAAGACTTCCCACAATAATTAAGGAAAACGTAATAAAAATGCTTTAAAACTGAAAGTTTACGGTAGCAATCTGATTCTAAAACAGAACAGCTTCTTTCCTCCGTTGACAGCTCACAAGCTAGACACACCACCTATGTTTAATCCGGAAGCTTAAACAAAAAGAACCCTTTATTAATGGTGTAAGTCTCCGGGACGGATTAACAAATCCAATTAAAAGGGAACCTCCAGCCGTGGGAAATGCTGGGAAATGGGTTTGACTTGGACTTGGTAGTCTTATCATTTATATTCCCAGGCCTGTTTAAATAAGCCACAGTAGATGGATTAGACATTGTCAATTAAAAAAAAAAAAAAGTATAGGCATGAGACATGGACTGGACAGGAAGCTTTTTCAGAAATTCACACAACACAACACACCATATTAACACAACACAACATATTACGTGTATTGTATTGTTTTGATTGCCCATCTCTTTCTTTTCCTTCTCCATCTCTCTCTCTCTCTCTCTCTGTCTCTCTCTCTCTCTCTCTCTCTCTCACACACACACACACACACTCACTCACTCTGTCCTTTAAATACTTGGGATTTCCAGGATTGCACATGGCATTGCGATCTTAATACTTAATTGTCAAGGTTTTGAATGCAATCTGTGAGTTTTATGTCAGCTCTAAAACTAACATCGATAAACTTGGTCTGATCACGAAGACTAACTCACAGACAGGATTGTGTGCGCGTGCGCAGTATTAGATCCTTTCTTCTGATTCACGATTACGTAACACCTCGCCCGTAATTGGCTTAGAGTTGGGTAGAGTGGTAGGGGGAAACGACGATGGTATAAAGTTAGTTTCACCCTTCGGAAAACCTCATCTCGCTCGGAACCTTAGGCCTGAGAACACTGCTCATCTCTCATGCTCTGCCACCGATTCCCTTCATACCAGCTACTTATAATTTCCTGTTTGTCCTCTCTTGTCGGTGAGTATTTCATGTGACATTGTTAGAATATTTGTGTTATCCCGTTTTCTTGATGTTCTTAGTGGCGTGAGTGTTTTCAACGAATGTTGACTTGAACTGTCCTTTTTTATTTGGACTGAAACGTAATGAGTTCGTGTGAATGGATGCGGGCTAACTCGGCACTAGGGCGAACTCGGCCTTGGCGGAAAATCGCCGCGGAGTGAGCCCAGAGAGTTAAAGTGATCGCAAACACTTGTGTTGAAAGTCGCATTTAATTACACATTTCAAAACACTTTAATTCAAATTATTTGATATCAATGTGTAAAATGATTAGCAAAGAAGTAATGTTGACAATTTCAAGAAGTAAAATTATGCAAAACATGAAATTTAAGGCTAAAAAAGGGTACGGTGCGTAGCGTGGACTTCAACTCTTGAAACATAGTCACCGCGCAGTGCCGAGTTCGCCCTAGTGCCGAGTTAGCGCTTAGCCCGACCCCGTGTGAATTAAATCAAAAGTGCTGTCATAACTATAATTTTAGGCCTATTATAAGAAAAAGATGGGGTCGGGCTAACTCGGCACTAGGGCGAACTCGGCACTGCGCGGTGTTATTGTTATATGTTTCACGAGTTGAAGTCCACTCTACCTTCCTATGTTTTCCTGCTTATGCACGACTTAAACCATCTGGATGTAGGTCCAGATGATGATGGTTTTAAAAAAAATGTATTATGTTCTAATATAATGGTACATTTTCAAGTGCTCTATATAATGTGTTGTATTTTTAAATATCGTAGTATGGAAATGGTTTACCCCGCAAATCATTATATTGTTTTGTTACACTATAATGTTTCTGTAGTTATTATGTACAGTGTACTCCGATGCTGCGTTTTAAAGGAGAATGAAACCCTGGGGGATCAATTTTAATGAAAAGAGAGGATAGAGAGAAGCAATTAAAATTGTTCCATTAAAATCGGTTAAGAAATGAGAAAGATACGAAAGTTTGAAAAGTCTCAATTTACTTTCTATGGCGATCCTCCAATTGGCAATGTTGCTTCAAAGTGACAGGTTTAGAAGTACAACTCTCCATATGTTTTGTACACAAAATTTCATATTTTCTCCATTATCTCTAAAGATGCTGCTTGTCTTTTTGTGAACTCAACATCTGTTGTGTCAAATACATTTTCCCATGATATATCTTGAGCTAAGAAGAAGACAAGCTGCACCTTGAGAGATAATGGGGAAAATATGAAATTTCGTGCCAAAAGCATATGGACAGTTGTACTACTAAACCTGTCACTTTGAAGCAACATTGCCAATTGGAGGATCGCCATAGAAAGTAAATTGAGACTTTTCAAACTTTCATAACTTTCTTAATTCTTAACCGATTTTGATGGAACTTTTTAAAAATTACTTCTCTCTATTTCCCTAGGGTTTCATTCTCCTTTAAGATGCTCTTTATGAATTTCCCTACTATCACTAAATTGACTTTATATAATACATTTGCTCATTTTATATTAAAGTCTGTGAAATAAAGATGACGTTTAAAAAAAAAAAAATAAAGCATAATTTCTCCGAGATGTGACTGGTCACGGCGAAAAATGTTCTCTTTCATTTGATATGAATAGTGTTCGGGAGATCGAGACATGGAAATGCAGAACGATACCGTCAAACCACGCAAAGAGGATACATCCGAATCACTTCACCCTTCAACATCCGACATCGCTCCACGACGTGGGAAGAAAGCTTCGCGGGTCGATCTCCCTGGTTATACGTACGCCGAGCTGATCACCATGGCGATTCAGTCATCGCCGTCCCGCATGATGACCATCGTCGAGATGCAGAAGTTTATGCGTGAGAGATTCCCTTGCTTCAGGACGTCCTACAAAGGCTGGCATAACAGTATTCGACATAACCTCTCAGCTAGACAGTGTTTCTACAAGGTAAGCCTATTTGTTCCATTTGTTTAAAACATGCTGTGTTGAAACATGCTTCTATTTTCCTTTTTTCTTTTTTTTTTTTCTTTTTTTGGCAAAGCATTTGTGAAATGTAACTTTGAAATGTCATAATTACGTAAAGGATTTTTCTCTCACGATATTTATATGCCTATTGGCTCAAGATTCCCCCATTCATTTTGCAAAATTAAGATAACTATTTTGTTTTAATAACTCATTTCTTCTCCTTTATTCTCATTTCATTCTTTCTGTCGTCATCATAGTTTCAATTAATTACCAGTGTTTATATTCTCTCAATCGGTATCTCTTCTTTCCTATAATTTATTGCCTGCATTTGATTAAAGTCTTAGATAGGTTATATTGCAATAGACTCGTCAGATTTAAGATTTTTTAAAGGCTATGGCTATTATTTTCCTTGCACTGTTCAGGAATAGTTTAAAGGATTGTCGTTACTGATGGAAATCTGAGAGTTATAAATTCCAAACCAATTTTAACTTGAGGCTCAATTAATCCAACTTAATTATCCCCCATCCCTCTTCTGTCTCCTCTCACTCTCTCTCTCTCTTTCTCCTTCTCTCCCCCTCCCCCCCCCCCCCTCTCTCTCTCTCTCTCTCTCCCTCCCTCTCTCCCTCTCTCCCCCTCCCTCTTCATCTCTTCATCTCTTTGTTATCCTTAGGTGCCAATCGTGGACAAGCGCCAGAATCGCCGCACACATTACTGGATGATCAACCCCAACTGTTCGCACTGTCGCGATGGTAACGGGCTTCTGCAGGAAGCGCGTGAGTGGAGGAATCGGAGGTTGATGGCGAAGAATATGATCAAGAAGAAACGACGATCATCGAAGAAGAACGGTTCGTCGTCGACGACCAGGAATGCTGATGGGTTAGACTCAAAGGTGATGGAACAGAAGGTGAGTTTTTTTCTTAAAGGGCCCCGGAGCAGTATTGAAACCACGATTCAGATTGGTTTAATGGCAAGCCTTTTGAACAATATTGTGCATGCAACGATGATCTTGATTGACCATTGCTATTTTGGAGTTATTTTAGCGATTATATTCGTCATCTTCCTTTTCCCCTCTGATTTATTGCATCACAATGCACAAAGTTATTTTAATGTGATAAAAATCTAAGAAACCAAATCAAATCGATGAACAAAGTCCATGCCCATACTTTTGGATAGCCACTGTAATTGTTATTTTGAAATCTATTACGAATATCATTATCGATGAATAGTATTATAACTCAAGGATAGATCGTGTGGTAATAGGTAATACACTTTGTGATAAAGTTAAACATCACTATCAAAAGAATGAAAAATGATTCACCCATCATGTTTATTGTTTTTAACAATTGAGTATGATTTCATTTTCTTTCTTTAAGGTTTCTCGGAATGGTAATCAGCCCCCGTGGCAAACTCTCACGTGTAGAACACCTCCTATCCACCCGATGGAGTATACCCAACAAGATTTACCAGACCAGTTCACCCATGTCCTGCAGACACCATCCCAACACGGTTCCGACTGGGGGTACCCACTGACGCACTGTACTCGTGATCAACCTGCCTGCCTCAAATGCGGCGACGGAATGACCGGCGATTGCGAATACTGCGTGCTAGTGGAAATCGACGAAGAACCATTGTCTCCAATGCTGTATTCGAAATCGACGTCGAAATGTTTTTCGACAAGGAGTGACAGTTTTAAGATGACATCGCAGGCACTACCCCAGTTCAAAACCTACGTGAAGGAGGAACCAAGCATCAAAGAAGACGATGCAGGTATACTATATTATAATACTGTATAATATATTATATTATGATATGTCATATAATATCACATTACATTATGTTCTGATGTATCATATTACATTAAATTATGTTATATCATTATCATATCGTATTAAAGATAACTTTAATTTTACTATGTGTCACAAGGAATTTATTAGCTTTTCGAAGAAGAAGTAAAATGAGTTTTTTTTTTCCTAATAAGATAATTATTTGCGAAAGCGTAAAGAAATTTACCAGTGGTATTTATGATTTTCCCTTATGACTATTTTGCTATAAAATGGTTAGCGTAATCTTGAAGTGGCATTAAACTTGTAGAACTTGAACAGTGCTATCTTACAGTGACTGTTAAATTAAGATTATAATTTTGAAAATAATGGCATGTTACTTTAATTTGACAAACAACTTTTTTGGATAATCAGCACATTTTTATATTTCAAACTATTATTTTGACTTGGTAAATGTGGAAAATTGCCTGCAGGTACATTCATAGCTTTATACAAACTAGAATGGGGCATGATGGGAAAACGAGAGGCACAGACACTTTTCAAATACTGTTAAAAAATGGGGCTATTTAGGAGCTTCAGTTTACTGTTACTTTAAGCGGCTTGCTTGACCCCCCCCCCCCCAACCATTAAAAAATCTTTTATTTTCCTATGTGTTTGTAAATTTAATATAAATAATGTACATATATTCCAATTCAGAACTGAATACATGAAATGGAATGAAGAGAAAGTAAAATGAATAATGGGAAGTTTGTTCAAGTCTAGAATTTATACAATAAATGAACCTTTTTTCTAGAATCATTATGTTTGCATGTACCAAGTAGAGATATGTTGTTTCTTCCTCTTAAGGTTATATACATACTGACAATTTTTGTTTTAAATTTGTATTTTGTATCTTCGTATACTTCTTAATTATTATTGTCCTTTTCTTCTACGCAGCACTAGACGATATCGTCGACAAACAAGACCTCTTCCAAACGGACGACAACTTCGACGCGTCCGCATACGACGTCGAAGGCCACCTGGAACCCCACCAGCGTTCGAGCTCCATGATCGTCTCGACATCTATGCCGACATCTCTGCCACCATCACCCACGCCATCATTGCCGACGCCATACCCCTTTGACCATTCTTATCAGGTAACTTCACTTTTAGTATTTATTCTTATGTGAAAACTGTATTCTAATCTTGGACAACTTTTTGAGAATTTGTGTTGTCAATATAAACAAAATAATTTGTTAGTTGTGATCCAATGACGTCACACACTCATCACTGAGTTGCCAATTTGTCTAGTGACTTTCATTGTTTTCCCAATTTTTTTCATGCCACTAAAAATACATAACTTTCCTCAAACATTTTTTTTATAATCTGTAGGTCTGATTTTTCTGCTTCAATTAAAACCAAGTCATTTTTGGACTTGATTTCCCCTTTAACCTCCACCCCCCCCCCCCCCCCAAAGTTGTCAAGGTATGTAACTTAGGGTCTCGTTTCCTAATTATCCTCATAGGTTGACTTTGAACATTCTGATACCCTCTGTCGATCTGTCTTGTATAGAAGTGATAACTAAGATCAGCTTTGAGATAAGATCATGAGACAAAAGATCATCAATATAATGAACGATATGAAAGGATAGTGTTGTACCGTATAATCCTATTTGACCTCTGTCGGCCGTCCTCTTTGGGGTATTTTTTCAATATTGTATCTACATCATGTCTTTGTTTTCGTTCAGTAGTAAGATGTTGAACAAAAAATGAATATGGTATTTTCTTCTTTATATTTTTGCAATGGTATACTGGGTATATTTCGTTATTTGTCAAACACACCTAGATTCCATTTTCTTTTTTTTAATCTCTTATCTCCTTGTAGAATGTACGTTGTCCTAGCAGCCATGCCTTCCCAACTACCTTGCCAGACTTAATCAACTACCAACCCCACCCTAGTTTGTTGTTCACCCGTCTACCTCCTTCATTCAATTACTTCAAGGAAATGCATCCATACTTCTTCCAAGATCAAGACTGCAACTTTGCCCAGCGTGACCGACTAGTCATAGATCCTCGGTGCCACTTTGCTGACCCCACCAAACGCTTCTTTCGCTTTCCATCCAATAGCAGCAGAGTTGCAGCAAATGTTGAAATGAGCGAAGATGGGAGTGGTTTCAACCACTTGAGTGAAAATGAGAGACGTAAGTGATTCTCTTTCTCTCCACCTGCTCCCGGACCTTCTCGTACTCCCTCCCATCCGTCCTCTACTAGTCTACTCCACTCTTTACCTTCTTTTTTTTTTATGTCTCCCTCCTTAACTCTCCTGCTCTATGCTCTCTCGTTCTCAGCTTTGTTCTTTCTACCTCCCTTGTCATGCTTTCCCTCTTTCTACCCCCTCCCCCCCCCCCCCCCTCTCTCTCTCTCTCTCTCTCTCTCTTCTTGTCATCTCCTTTCTTTGATCTCCTTCTCCCTTTTCTTTCTAATTTTCCCTTACATCTAATATCCAATATTGTTTCATAATTATAGAGCTGGATCACAAATGGAATTTTGAAAATGTAACTGATACTCATTAGAAGAACGGTAAGGACCAAGTGAACACATGCGACATATTATGTTGGTATCGAAGTTATGAAGGATAATGAGAAAAATTCATTACAACTGACATCCAGCCTAAAAATAGAGGGGAAAATGTCACCATTCGAAGAAATTGCGGTAGTATGCAGGGATACCCAACTTATTCGTTATGTGTGCCGCAAAATGAATTCATACCATCTCAGTTACCCTTGATTATAAACATGCATAATGGCCATAATTTTCTAACTATGTTGGTTTGATGCCACAGGTAGCATCCTTCACGTATCTCACTGTGACATCAACTGTAACGATTCTCTTCTCATCGAACCCATTCACCACAGAACCAGCCCCAGTCTACCAACCAGCAGCCCTCCTCACCGATTCACAAGCCCAGTGGACTCCTCCCCCATCCCCTTTCGCCACGGGACCCCTTTCAGACACCCAATCGACAACCCGGCCCCCCAAGGAGGACCTACACGCCCAGTGGACCCATGCCGTTTCGTCTCCAGATCTAATGTGAACGCTCTGTTGGGCTTCGGCGGAGGTAGCGCTGCATCGGCGTTCGTCGCAGCTTCTAAAGACATCAGGGCGATTTCTCGTCTCGGCGAGCTGCTCAAAAATAGTATGGTCATCACATCCCAGCATGACTACCAGAGTATGTAATGGAGTCGTTATCGTTGACGGCCAGATACATGTATGATCTCCAGTTCGCCACACCCTGAAAAGTTAAGTAGAATCACTTTTTAAAGGGTCGAAGAGTGACAGTTTTTTCAAACTGTTTTCCATTACGGATGCATTTAATATTTCAAAGTGTTGAATCTACCATTTTGAAAACGGAGTCGTTCATCGGTCCTTTTGGGATTCTTACTTACAGGTACAGGGGCGGATCCAGGCGGTTAAGGGGGTCCATATGTCTCCCACCTCCCCCCCCCCCCCACCCACCCTTGGACCTGTTTCCCATTGTCTATTCTTTATTAGATTTCCTGAAAAATTTTGTATAAATCAACACCCCTAAAGTTAAATTACCTTTCCTTTCTTCTTATTCATTTTTTTTTTTTACAAATCCTGGATCCACCCCTGACTTCAGTTTTTTAGAGTGCATCATAAGGATGTGTATAAGCCTATCGATTGTCACGAGAAACACTTATCGTGATAACTCACCGAGAAGGCCCTTATTGCTTTAGGGTGTTTTTTTTTTTTAGCATGTTGTACTTTTGTTTGTTATGAAAGAATGAAGCTGTTTAAAGGCTAATTTTAACTATAACTATATGCATTTAAGATAAAGTGGAGTTCTAGTCATGCGGTTACATTGAGAAAGAATCTGTCTCAAATGAATTCATAGAAATTTGTGTATACTGTGAGGGTGATTGACCCCATTTCAATGAAAAGCACATGCACTGCCCACAGAAATGGGTATATGGGACTGCACACACATGTGACATTAATGTCCGGCCCGAACACTTCATCTAAATCTCGTCATATCTGAAGAGCAATCCTTTTCTTTTCGAGGGACATTTCTACTATGGTGTACTTTCAAACTGAAATTAAAAGAATGAGAAAAACTCATTTTTTTTTCGCCTGTACCAGAACTCAGCCTTCCCTTTAAAACCAAACAAAATTTATAGAGATTGCCGACACTAAAGAAGATTGATTAGCAATCCTGTGAATGTCTTGCGATGCAATGGATCAGCAAGCAGACGATGATCGTCACAGACATGTGTCTGTAAGCTTATGGCAGCAAGATCGTCATGCATGCAACTTATTTTTTTTCTTCTTTTTTTTTAAATTCTTTTATCAATACCTTTTTCAAAATAACATCCTCACAATAATCAAGGTAAGATAAAAATGAACAAATGTATACACATGCCAGAATCATATGTACAAAACTCAATCACCATATTATTTAGTTGGACAATAAAATTAACTATTAACAGTAAAATCAGATTAACATCACATTTTTTCGAGCACGATCACATTCACAGTATTATTGAATGGAAGTTTGTGCTTATTTTCATTTTTAAAATTTTAAATAAAAGAAGGAAGAAAAAAGAAAAAATGCACTCCTTGATTATTCCAAGGGCAGGTATTGTTCCGCTTTATCACTACAACTTACAGTTCGGAACTATGATGTTGTAATGTACACTTAGTCCAGTTTCTCATCGATTATGCAAGAGTCAAATTTCAATCTTTCGAATAGAATATTAACTTGGCGTCAACTGCTGTGAACCACAAACTTAAAACAACTGATACTTTAAATTAACGCTTTTGAGACAATTTACCACATTTTGTGGTTTGGCTCAATAACTTTTGATTCAGAGCTCTAAAAAATATACCAGATGCATGAGTAGAAAGAGCAAAAACTTCTTCACACACTATGTCCATTTTGGTTGCATGACCATATTGCGTTTGATGCCAGGAATTTTTTTTCAACTTTTCGACAAATTTGGTAACCATGTAGAACAATTATGTGATCAATTTATAGCCCTTGAATAATTCCTGTCCTGAAAGGGTTAATATAGAAGCTATGTCTTTTGCTGACAAATTCATCACCAAAGCAGGAGATAAACTTGGATCTAATTCATGTGGGTTTTCAATAGGTACTTGCATTTAAAGCTTAAATTCTTATTTAATGCCCTCCTTTTAATTGTATCATATTTTTTTTATACATGAATGTAGGCCTCTAAATAAATAAAGAGTCCTTGGTATGTAGAGATACACTGTATGGGAGAAATATAGAGTAAGCTTTTTATACATTTTTTTGAAGTACCGGTATATCGTAAAGATAGTCCTCCGTATGTTTTCTCTCTCTCTCTCTCTCTCTCTCTCTCTCTCTCTCTCTCTCTTCTATTTTTCTTCTCTCATCTCAACTTGGCGATCTATGAAGTTGTATGTTTCAAATGCAGATTTTAAATTCAAGTTAACGTTATATGCAAACTTTACTAAGTTTTTATGTATCTTGCATGCACTCTCAGACAGATGTGTACTGTTTGTATACTATGTAAACAATGTTTTATGCCATAGATTATATAAAGTTGAATTTTAAAGACAGATCATTTTCCTGTTACCCTTACTCTGTGTTTCTTGCTTGGAAAACGATATTTTAAAGAAAAAACAAAAGAAAAAAGTGGAGTTAAAAAAAGGAATTCATATAAGAGACTAAGGCAATAAATACTTTCTGTGGGTTGTATACATACATGTAGATAAAACGAAATAGGAAGGAAGCGAGAGAGAGAGAGAGAGAGTGATAGAGAGAGAGAGGGGGGAGTATGGGAGAGAAAGGCAGACATACACAGAGAGAGAGAGAATAAGAGAGACAGAGAGAGGGGGGGGGGGGGGAGGGAGAGGTGAAAATATAGCTTATCTCAAACATGCAGATTCAAGCTGAAATGAGAGAGATAGAAAGACCGGACAATGTTAAGAACATGGTGAAAAATACAGTAGAATAAGGAGATGAAAGAATAGAAGGGATACACAATTTGTGTTTTTAGACGATATGAGTGCATTATGAATTTGACAGAGTAATAATAAATTACTTTTTTTTTTAAATGTGTTGGCAGTAAAGAAGACTGAGAGAAGGGGGGGGGAGAAAGAACGGTAACATTGTGAGTTATCTTTATTGAGAGCTAGTGAGTGTTAAAGAGATGGGGGAGAGAGAGTCAAGCAGAGGAAAACAATGTACAGGAAAAAAGTAGAGAGATAGAGAGAGAGAGAGAGAGAGAGAGAGAGAAAGATAAACAGTATTATGGAAAGTAAATAGTTTGTGATACCCAAGATACATGAGGATAACTTCGGAAATGAGACAATTTGTAAATAACGTTTACCAATAGTAAACTACTTAAATATGGCAAAGGAGAGAGAGAGAGAGCATGCTTATCTATTTACTCTTTTTATTATAAAAGAGTAAATAGATAAGAATGCTCTCTCTCTCTCTCTCCCTTTCTCTCCCTCTCTCTCCCCCCTCTCTCTCTCTCTCTAGAATGCCACTAATGCAGTGTTACTAACTTAGTAACACTACATTAGTGACATTCTAGTATGTGCATTACTCGTCGACTAGAATAACTCCCTCTCTCCGTCTCTCTCTCCATCTCTCTCTCTCTCTCTCTCTCTCTCTCTTTCTCTCTCAATGCACAAAGGGAAGAAAGATGAAACCAATTTAACAACAAGAATACCTTTCAACAATTCTGGGTAAATATTCATTATCTATAATTTATCATTATCTTTGCAAAGTCCCTCCATCCGTTACAAAACCATAGTAACTTTGATATAAACCACAAAACAAATATAAAATGCAAAAGATTTCCCCCAAAAAAGCTCAATATTTGTGTGATGACACACTAATTAGGAAGTATAATAACAAGTACAATAATATAGCAATAAAAAGAACAGTAATAATCATAATGACAATTATTATTAATAATAACGATAATAATTTTGAAAATTTATTTATTTTACTATTAGAATATATTTCACTAGGATAACAAGAATTGGAAAAAAATCAAAATCTGTCTTACATATTGCTCCTGAAAAAAATAGGAGTAATGCATGAAACTGAAAAATGGTCTTCAGACATGGTAACAATCAAAATATAAATCCATTTAGAAGTTTGGGTAAGAGAAAAATCAAAATTACAAGTGGCAAATTACAAAAAAGTGAAAAGTTAAGTGGTCAAACGTTTTCTGTTTGGCCAGCATACGCAAACAGTTTCTCATCCTATTTCACAAGTCTACCTGCAAAATGTACAAGACTACACTAAATATTTACATAAGAATATACCACGTAGGTCCGCATGGTCTGTGCCAAATGTACAAGTATATGAACTGCAACGAGGTTCACTTTATCTCGTTACTACATTTATAATTATGGTTTCTCTTTCACAATTCAAGTTACAAAAAAAAGTATAAATAATAATAAATATCTAACAAAAATCAAGTCAGCAAAAAATATAACAAAAATTACACTTCTTTTTATAAAAAGAAAAAAGAAAATCCTATGTTATAAGATAAATTATATATATTCACGATAAAGCTAGCCACGGGGCGATTCCGTTTGAGAAAAAGAAGCTCAATTCTTTTGAAATGCTGATTGTTAATGCATTGAAGAAAGACAAACTTTGATATAAACCACAAAACAAATATAAAATGCAAAAGATTTCCCAAAAAAAAGCTCAATATTTGTGTGATGACACACTAATTAGGAAGTATAATAACAAGTGCAATAATATAGCAATTAAAAGAACAGTAATAATCATAATGACAATTATTATTAATAATAACGATAATAATTTTGAAAATTTATTTATTTTACTATTAGAATATATTTCACTAGGATAACAAGAATTGGAAAAAAATCAAAATCTGTCTTACATATTGCTCCTGAAAAAAATAGGAGTAATGCATGAAACTGAAAAATGGTCTTCAGACATGGTAACAATCAAAATATAAATCCATTTAGAAGTTTGGGTAAGAGAAAAATCAAAATTACAAGTGGCAAATTACAAAAAAGTGAAAAGTTAAGTGGTCAAACGTTTTCTGTTTGGCCAGCATACGCAAACATTTTCTCATCCTATTTCACAAGTCTACCTGCAAAATGTACAAGACTACACTAAATATTTACATAAGAATATACCACGTAGGTCCGCATGGTCTGTGCCAAATGTACAAGTATATGAACTGCAACGAGGTTCACTTTATCTCGTTACTACATGTATAATTATGGTTTCTCTTTCACAATTCAAGTTACAAAAAACAGTATAAATAATAATAAATATCTAACAAAAATCAAGTCAGCAAAAACTTCTTTTTATAAAAAGAAAAAAGAAAATCCTATGTTATAAGATAAATTATATATATTCACGATAAAGCTAGCCACGGGGCGATTCCGTTTGAGAAAAAGAAGCTCAATTCTTTTGAAATGCTGATTGTTAATGCATTGAAGAAAGACAAAAACTTCAATAACTTAGTTGGCTGAATTGTTATTCAGAAATGTATTGGACTTCTTCCAAACTAATACTCTTGAATGTAATATATCTGACCGATTCCGTTACCAGGTCACCGAAGTTCTTTTGGAGCTATAGCCTTCCTTGTACAATTAACTATTGAAAATCTAAATGTCCCGATAAATTTCTGAAGACGCGTAAATCTTTCGTAAATCCTCAACAGATTCAAAAAAATTGAGGAGCGAAACTTCGCGCGTAATACGAGACCTTCAGAGCCTATGCGCATTGTGATGAAGCTTTCAGTGAAGGTGAATTCTGGTCGTGTGATTGGATTTTGAAATAATCCGTCTAGAGATGATTGGGAAGTGCTGTAGTACCTGGAATCTTTGTGTATTCATTGTGAGGCTTTTGAGTCCTAAGGTAATCTTTAACATAGGAATACATGCATGTATATATATACCTTATACATGTATAAATGATGAGGTGAGTTCACAAATTATTTTTTCACCTATACCATGTACACCAGAACCAATTCGCTTAATTATTATCCTCCTCTGTTTTGCTTTGGTTTTACTAGGAGTCACCCGAAGGCCGTGTCTAGAAGAAATCCGAATCACGTTTGTTTTCATATAGTGTGAGATATATTTGGCGGTGTCAATACGGTTCCATGACACACCATTTTTAAGGACACGGAAATAATTATATAACATGTATGGATCTGAAATGTGATACAAGTCATTGAAGAAATGTGCGTACTACCAGACAGCGAGACATGGGCATTTTTTTTTTTTTTTTTTTTTTTTTTGTACATGACAATAGTTCGTGTTCACATGACCACACATGAACTTTCGTCCTTTCTGTTAGCCTCCATGATTCGGCGGATCTCCGCCTGCTTTTCCGCCTCAGCCTCTTTGATGGCTTGCTGGTATCGTCGCTCCCTCTCTTGCTCCCGCTTCTCCCTCTCCAGCTCCGCCGCCCGTTCCCGCTGTCGCTCCATCTCACGTCGTTGCTCCTCTAGCTCCCGCCTCATCTGGTTCTCCCTCTCGACGCGCTCCCTCTCAGCCAATAGTCGACACGCTGCTGCTATCCTCTCTTCCTCTTGCTTCCGTCTCTTCTCCTCCCGTCTCCTCTCAATCTCCTTCTTGCGCTGTTGCTCCTTCCGCCGATAGTGCTTGAATATGAGGGTCTCGTCTCCGTCTGTCATGCATCTCTCCAGGAGAGAGAGGAGACTGTGCTGGTACGGCTCCTCCAGTAGTTCCTTCTCACTGGTAAGGTTAGCAACCTCGAAAATGTCACTAACACCGGACACCCGGAGGACGGCCTTGAGATTCTCGACATGATTCTTCTCGGCAACATCAACGTGGGTTATGATAGCCACCGGGTAGCGTCCTGGATTGACAAGAAGAAAGGACATAGGAGGGGAAAATGAAAAGAAATGGATCATTATGCGAGTGACAATTAATAAATGTGAACAAGTCAAAGATATGTATATCAAATCAAATCACTGTTTACGGTCTTACATTAGCCCTGCATGCTTGAGAATGAACATGCACAAAATCAAGAAAGGTGATTTTGGCGTAAATTTTTCAAATATTTTTATCTCATAACGTTTGATTTTTTTTTTCAAGCGTATGAAACATGAGAGTCGTCAGTTCACCTTGTCTTTTCCATTGGCTGAAGAAGAGTTTAACATAATAGAATTTATAGTTTCTTCCAGAAACATATTTCATGCAAACAAGTTGAGCAGAATCTAATCAAAATCAAATGAGGTTAACCATTTCTCTATCGAGTATGGCTTTGACCCTCGTTTGGTTCATTGTCTGGACCTCTTGGAATGAAAGCTCGTGATTTCTATTTTAATCTTTTTAGGTGGTAGGGGAGGTGCACTAGCTGCTTATCAAGATTTTTTTTTTTACAGGGGCGTGCCATAGACCATGCATTGCAATCATCGAGAGATCGATGATTGCAGTCGATGGAGGGCCTGCACTGGGCTGAATACACCAACGATGTTTGCTAACATGTTTCTGCTTTGTCTACAATTAGCCTGTGAGCCTGTCCCGAAATAGTCACCCCATTGTCGCCCGTAAGATTTGACCCCGTAAAGTTATATAGACCATCTAAGTTATTGACAAAAAGGTTGTCAGCCTGACCGTAGCCGTCGGGTTTAGCCCCCAGAGCCCCCAAAAGAGACCCTAAAGTCGGGTCGATTTCACCCCATCTCCCCATGCACGGGGTTGTGATAAAAAAACGGTTTTTAGTATTTAAAAAAAAAAATAAAAAAAAAATAATGTGTTTATTGTTTTAAACGTTTTTAATCGTTTTAAACTTTTTTTAAAGAGGAAAAGTGCTTTCACAGCATTTATTTTATCAATATCGCGCATTCTTTGCAGTAAAAGACGTACAAAGAGCATTTTTAGTTATAAACATCCTGTTTAAAAAGATTTTGAACTGACGATAAAAACTAATGACCTAATTTTGAAATAATCAGGAAAAGAGAAATTCTTTAGAAAAGAAGAAATCTTCAACCCTTTTAGTATACTAACAAAGAGGGCAGAAATATGTTTTAAGTACAACATATGCGTATAATACGTATTGTATAAGGTTTGAAGACTAAAAGGGGACACAACATTAGACCAACAGCTCGCAAGACCGACGGCCCATAAGACAGACAGCTCAAAGAGACCGACAGTCCACGACTGTCGGTCTCGAGAACCATCGGATAACTTTTCAGAAGTCCTGTGCTGTCACATTGTCGGTCTAATGGGCTGTCAATTGTCGGTCATATGGCATGTAAACGTAGCTATAATAGCACAACAAAATACAAAAGTCCACCTAAAGCAGAAAAATGAGTGAAACAGATTACTGGAAGTTTGATCAAAATCTAATAATAAATCAGAAAATAATGATTAAAAAAACTTTGTAATCAATCAAACACAAATGTGACGTATTTTTCGAAGGTCCTGACCAATGTGCTTTTTACTGAAAATTTCATGTTTCCATTTTCTTAGTTGATGAAGAAGGAATAGACGTGTTTTTATACAGGGGTTGTGCAGAAACATATGTACAATGATTATACATGTATAGGTGCATGATTAAATATTTTCTTTAATAGAGAAAATTATAGATAGAAATTTATGATTTTTGTAATACACCGCAAATGGGAGAAGACCTCGCAAGATATGTCACAGACTCTGTGACATATCTTGCGAGGTCTTCTCCCCCTATTTTATATCTAATTAATTGCAACTTGAAAAATTAATAACTTTCTTAGCTTTAATCTGATTTTGCTCAAGTTTCACTGATCTGTTTCTCTTATTTTTCTGCTGTTAAAACCAACTTGATATCAGGGTCAACTTCCCCTTTAATGTAGCATGAGAGACCTTCTAGGCTTCAAACATATCAGTTTATTTGATTTAAACATTCTTTTGGATCAGTGTGTATGTAGTGGAAGGAAAACAGAGAGCAAGCGAGCGAGAGACAGAGAGAGACAATGACAGAGAGAAGAGGAGGAGGAAGAGGAGAGAGAGAGAGAATGTGGAGAAAGATTTGTCTTTAATAATTGTACTGTAATAAACACCCTGTAGAATTATGTAAATGCCAAAAATGAGGCAGGTATCTGTGGTATGTGACTGCCAGGCTGGAATGTACTATTCATATGTTAATTGTACAGATACAAAGCAAGCACTCTATTATGCCTTGTCAGATGGTCAATGGATGGGTTTACATAATCCTGACAATATTTTTGGCTACTTTTGAGAAAGCAATACAGTTTTCACAATTAAATAACTTATTAATGAAATGACCACAAGACACTAAATTGCACCTCAAGAAAATTATATATACTTAAAATTACATCATGTAAATTTGAATTGAATTGAATAAAACATTTTTTAGTTATCAAAGTCAGAAGATAAGAAAATGGTTTCCTTTACATAGAGAGCATGGGGGGGCAAAGCGTTGTCAAAGGGCACTTTGGAATTTCCATTTCAGTGGGTATGACACCCCCTTCCATGGACAATTTTGTAAGTTTTTATATTTTTGGAATGTACATCCATAGCTCTTCCTTCTCACAAAATTTGTTCCCTGGGCTTCATGGGGATAAATTTACCCCAACTTTTAGTGGCCGTCTGACATCCCATCCCGACGGAAATTTTTGTCATTTGTGTGTGTGTGCGTGAGTGTGTGTGTGTGTGTGTGTGTGGGGTGTGTGTGTGGGTGTGGGTCTGTGTGTGTGTCTGTGTGTGTGTGTGTGTGTGTGTGGAGGTGCCGTGGTCCAGTGGTTTAAGGCGCCTGACTGGAGATGCGAGGATCGGGCGTTCGATCCCCGGCACGGCACTTATGCCCTTGAGCAAGGCATTTTATCTACATCGCCCTTTTATCGTACATCAAATAAATGAAGTGCTAAAGGCATATTGATACCAGCGTGTGCATTTGTGTTATTTTTTTTAATTTTTTTTTTTTAAGTGTGTGTGTGTTTGTGTTTTTTTTTTTTTTTTTTTTTTTTTTTTTTTTTTTTTTTGGGGGGGGGGGGGTAATGTCCAGTCATACTACTTCCTATTGACAAAGTTCGGTGCATGAGGGAGATGGGGTGAAATCGACCCGACTTTGGGGTCTCTATTGGGGCTCTGGGGGGCTAAACCCGACGGCTACGGTCAGGCTGACAACCTTTTGTCAATGACTTAGATGGTCTAAGTAACTTTACGGTGTCAAATCTTATGAGTAAAATGGAGTGACTATTTCGGGACAGCCTCCTGGCCTAAATGGTCGATCTCTACGTGAGGTAGAGATCGATGCTCTGCCCACGATTAGAGTTCCTTGATCATGTTGATAGATAGAGTTACGACATGGACGTCCTTTTTTTCTTCTTCTTTTCTTTCTTTCTTTCTTTCTTTCTTTTTTTTTTTCTTTTTGCCCCAAAATGGCGTTCGAATTCTTTCCATTTAGAACACCCAGGTGCTCATCGGAATTGAATAGAAATGTTACGTAATAGTGGCCCCAAAATGGCGTTCAAATCACGGGTTGTCGTGACTCTTTCTATAAAGGGACTCTACCCACGATCAGTGCCATCCATATTGTGTATGAAGGGCTCTGCCCAAGATGATGCCAGTGCGCCCTCAATTGATAGACCCTTTATAAAATTTGGAGAGCGAACATAGCAGATAAAATCTTACCTTGGTGTGCATGTAAGAAATCAATGACCTCAGTCAGTCCAGTAGTATTGGTATCGATATCATGACTGGCGCTGCGTTAGGTATGAATAGAGAATTAAGGAATACAAAATATCATTTTTGAGAAGTTGCCACTTGTGAAAGGGAAAGAAAAAGGGGGTATATTCTCATTAAAAATTATCGTTTAATCACTGAGTTATGGATTTTAAGAGATTTTACTCACGAAAATACTGATAAAATTGTATAACAAAAAAGAAGACACACAAAAAGAAATTGTATATACTTCGTATTGCGTTATGTTTACAGGGCCCAACTAAGTACAATAGTATCTAACTACTGACGGGGCTACTCTGTTTTAAGAATAAATAAATGAACAACTATATAAACAAATTAATAGATAGCTAAATAAATGAATAAATCAATCAAATATAATAAGGTAGATAAATGAATAAATTAATAAATAAATAAATGACACTAGCTGAAGCTACAAAATTCTGCAATATGCCTTTGATGGTATTCTTGGCATCGGCTCTTTCACGTTTGTTTTTCTCTTCCTTCTCAAACTTCTATGAATTTCAGTTCGGTGGGCTGTCGACATGACTGGGCCAGATTATCCCGTTATGGGCATGTTACATTTCTTGGCACCGTTATGCTCACCAGAAAACGAAGACGGCACAGCCAATAGGATGTCCTGTGTTGGGATCGAGTTGGCTTAGATCCAGGTCTTCATCACTGAGGTCACTGTCGTCTTCCTCACCGCTACTTCCCTGCCACTCGACACACTCAGCATAACCACGTTTGCCATCTAAGTAACAACAAGCAAGGAAATTTCACGTAATATGCTTTCATTAGGAGACCATTACCAGTGATTAGGGATGTCACGACAGGAGAGATGTTAGGTAACATGTGTCGATTTTATTTTTCAAGAAGATAATTAGGAAGTTAACTCACTTTTAAATCAAAACTAAAAGCATATATTTTCATTTAAGTACTCACCATAGTTATAAGCACATCAGGAGCTCTTGCAGCGCAGTAGAATATATATACATAGTTTCTGCGCTTTATAAATCATTATTATTATTATTATTAAGAGGAAAACATATCCTCACGTTTTTTGACTGGGATAACAAAAATACAAACTAACCAAAAGCAATGTTCCAATTTGAAAATATGGCGAATTGATGTGAGAAGGAACATAACTATAGATGAGGAGGGGTGCATAATTTTGAAATGCTAGAAGAAAGGGGCTCGGCAAGAATAATTATGCGTTCATGATATAGGAACTGAGAAACATAAGGGATGCCTCCTGCATCCATCAGTGCGGTTGCATTCTCTTTGAAAAGGGAAATTGTGAAGACTAGATGCACGCGCAAAGCTAAATACCGTATACAAATTTTGATACACATATTAAAAATAAAATGCAATCATTACGACCCCAGCTTTTAGCACGGTGATCATGATACGGTGCTTGAGCATTAATAATGTTTTTCCCCTACTGAGTAGCGATTTACTTCACCTGGGTAGAGTGTAGCCAATGTAGATTTATGTCTTGCAAGAGGACAACATTGCCGTGACTGGAATACGAACCCCGTACCTTGGACTTCATAGTCTGGGAATGTATCCATCAGACCACGGCATCTTAACATTGAAACTCTGATAAAGACATCATCATAATGATAATAAACAAGTATCATTAGAGAATTAATCCTCAACACTGAAAGAAATTCCCTTCATCTTTCAATATTCCTCACCCAATTGTGCGGTTAGTTCAGCAATCGCTCTTTCAGTATCGGGTTCATCAAGGCCTCGGTTGTCGATCACAAAAATATTCCTGGTGATATCAGCTAGCTTTCTATACATGGTGTGCCTTCCAGCCTTTTCCTGGCCTGCAGCCTGCTGCCATTTTGAACGTCGTAGTTTCCCTTTAGCGGCAAACTTGAGCGAATTGATCAGCGATGTCTTTCCACATCCCGTCCGGCCAAACAGCCCTGGTGTTTGAATAGGAAATGTGAAAAAAAAACAGACGAATGTGAAAATGTGAATCATGCAGGGGCAGCAGAACGTCTTCTGAGGGAAGGGGTAATCGTTAGACCACAAAACAACTTACCAATATAGACCTTGTAGACAGGATACCTTATTTTTTAGTGATCCGATACGTGCTTGGATGATGAATGACCCTGCCCTTATTTCGACAAAGAAATGGGGTTGCGGTTGGATTTTCGTTTGTGTTTAGTGTTAGGATTAGTGTTAGGTATAGTGTTTGGCTCAGGATTGAAGTTATAAGAAGTCAGATGTCTCAAGATAACTGACTTCCTATATGAGAGAATCATATGAAAAATTGTAAACTAGGGTATAAGCACATAATGGCCAATCGTACTTGTTTGATTGTTTGATTTTATTTCTGCGTTCAATAGCATGATGCAAAATAATATAATTTCACAGAAAAAAAAATACATAAACACATTTTCAGATATTGACAATTTACTTCTAAATACAAAGAAATTGTGTATATGGGAAATTAACATTTTACAATTAACAGCATTTGTGAACGCAGGAGACCACCATCATGAGCGAGTTGCTGGATGTCGATGGCGGCCTCAAAGTAAAAAAAAACAACATTGAACTGAACAATTGAAGAAAAGAGGTCATGAGGCTGCAGTGCTAGTGCAAGTGCGTTGGGGTAATAAGTGTATTCATGAGTTGTTGTATGGATTAATAATTAACTATGATTTTTACATAGATGGTCAATGTGGTGGATTTGAGTATAACGATATTACTATTATTAGATTGCGCTTCATAGTTACTTTAAAAACGTAAATTGAGGAGCACTTCAGCAGGGTGCACTGATTCCATCGCTGGAGAGGCGAATCTCTTACCTTTTTTTTTTTTTTTTTTTGTGGGAGAGGAAAATTTCATTATTGTGTTAAAATTATAGATGGCATCAGCCCCCAGACGACCGGTCATGCCGCTGAAAAGACGGCATGACCGGTCATTGCACAGGACGACATGGGATGCAATCACAAATGAGTTTACGTCTAGTACGGAAATCTAAGAATAATATCAGTTATCATGACGGAATGATAAACAAGGCTAAGTTGTGTGGATAATTTACTGCAAAGAACACATAATTAAATCGACAGTGATTTAGAAACGGAAACCATAGGATTTTGTATGGGAGGGTAAAAATGCCACCCGTGACCCCCCCCCCCCCCCCCTCCCCCCATCTGAATGTTTGAAATAGTCCAAGGCCTAGAATCAGAGCCAAAAGACGGAATCTCGATAAACATGTTAACAAGATTCCAAAAATTTAGAAAAGTTTTATGCTCAAATTTGTTAT
Organism: Heliocidaris tuberculata; assembly: GCA_025618425.1. Taxonomy (NCBI): domain Eukaryota; kingdom Metazoa; phylum Echinodermata; class Echinoidea; order Camarodonta; family Echinometridae; genus Heliocidaris; species Heliocidaris tuberculata. The sequence goes on along the minus strand of CM046839.1, from coordinate 27,070,022 downwards.
GCTTATCGCATCATATCCATGTATTACGACATTTTCGTTGCTATGGCTACATCGGTTTGTTTAGCGCAACATCGGAATTTCCAGCGCTCCAGTGTAGCATAAATAAGGAAGGATTATCAGTCTGATGTTTGTTCTTTGGTGTTCAATATTGGTAATTAGCAAATAACATTTCTTTCTTTGTTTTTGACACGAGAAGAAATCCTGATGAAATTCCGTCTTGTCACACGTTTACTACTGGCTCACACCAGTAATTCATTCTGTTTAACCCATCAGTAGCCAACGGGTTATAGGCATGGTTCTTTACCAAAACTGTTATCCAGCAACTGACGAACCATAATTTCAGCAAAGCGTCAGTTAGGACTAACGTAATATCTGTTCACTAATCGAGAAACAATATCAAAATGAATTCCATTACCACAGTCAGACCGCAGGTCGTATGCAAATGAGCAAAAAGGGCTGATTTTATTTCCAGTGCCTGAAATTGCACACTCTCCTTGTAGCCAGTGGCTGTTTTGCATGGTCATATTCAAAGTTAATTAAATCAAGAAATATTAATGCTATGCTCATCAAATTTTCTGGAAAGATAAATGAATAGTTTATCAATGCAGACATACCCTGTTTAAGTTATAATTTAAAGAATAAGTAGTTGAAAATAAGTGATAAAATAGTGACACAAAATACTTTTCTTTGTAAGATTTCAAGTCAATAAAAGACATATAAAAAGTATATGAGCCATTATTAAAACGCATATGTATGGAAGCGTTGAAGTTTCATCTTTTACATTATCATATTCAAAACATCCATACATTTATGACAGGGTCAGGATCCAGCAATATTCAACCCAAGTACATAATTTATCCTTGAAATTGTCAAGACCATAGAATCCTAGCACTTTGATTGGCTGGCAAGGCCACCCTGCAAAATTATGGCGCGATATTTGAAACCACATGCCACCTGTTGGGTGAACTCTTGACCTCTTGTGCAAACATGGTCCTGGCTGTGACAAACATGTTGATCTATTTTTGGGAAAGGGCTTGTGAAGTAACCAATCAGAGAGCTGGAATCAACTGTTTGAAGGATACATTATGTAGTTTGGTTACATTTTGCTGGATCCTGACCCTGTCATTAAGTGTACATACATATTATTTCAATATTTGTAAAGTATAGAAATTGCCCTTTACACTCATGTCAAATTCAACCTGGCTCATAATAAAACAATGTGAGTTTTTTACAGGTTTATTTTTCATTTAATTTCCATTTTTTGGTCATAAAATAACATTATTTTTCACCAATTTTGTCACATTTTTCATAGACAAATAGAGTATGGCATGAATCTCTAATTCCTCCTCTTTTATTTGATGTATAAATCATGAGAATCAGTAAATGTTAACCAGTCCATTCAATCATTTGGAAATCAGATGTTCCCGGGGATTCCTGCTCATTATGTATTCAGAGACTGACCCAGTCAAGCAAAACTGGAAATAAAATAGAGCACTTTTTGGGGACCTGCGGTTTGACTGACCATGATTACGCTTTTTAAAAACATTATTCCACATAATCATCATAGACCAAATTTTTAGAGAGGCTTACGAAAAGCTCTAACCATAAATAGCAGAAATTGAACGAAATTTTTGAGAAGAAAAAATGACAACAACAATGAAAGGGGAACAGTTATCTATTTACTACATTCAGATATGCTTGAAGTCAGAAATCGTACTGTTTGATAATTCAATATACTGTTAGAATCCTTTTCTGCACCCTCAAGGGGTATTTTCTAAATAAAATTTCGAAAAGTTAATTTCTCTTTAGTTATTACCTATATAAAGATTGTCCGGGAATTCAACTTTATCCGCACATGTTGAAACACTGCCTGGTTTATATTCCAACACTCCTTGCCGCATATCAGCGATGTCCTCTGTCAAATCGTTACCGCTTACAGAAGCCGTGGTCATTTTGGATATCTATAACTGAAGCGATCTAGTTAAAATTGAGAGAAATCTGTCTTCATGCTGCTAGTGATGCAAAGTACTTTCTTGATTTTATCCTGAGGGATACAAGGTTTTTATGATAAATTTACGCCGTCACATAATGAAGCACGATGAACCAAATTGATTAACATACTAGAGGGCGGAGTTAATTTGCATAGTCTACGCCCCACAATCACGTTACTGATGTGGGATTCCCAGTTTCCCGAGAAACTAGTATGCTAGCATTTTTTAGGGGCCATGATTATTCTCCCCTAAAGGCGCAATAGATTATGAAGTATACTCAGGGATTCCGATTCATCAAGGAGGGGATTTATCCTAAACTGCCTCCAAAATATTTCACACATCTATGATTTTAGTTTACAAATGGCAAGATATACATTAGAATATCATGAAAATTATTCATAACAACTGCACTTGTTACAATAGTTTCGCTTTTCTATTATTTCCGCAACTCTTTAAGTTTTTTGTTTGTTTGTTTTTGTTTTGTTGTTGTTTTGTTTTGGTGGTTGTTTGTTTTTATTTGTTTTTTTTTGCTTTTATACCAGTGTCCCCTCAAAGGCTGGCCCCGTACTACGCCACTACGAAGAGGTGACAAGTATAGTTTTCGAATACCGCTGTTCACCTTCAAATTGTATCATCACTCAGACAATCGATATCTCTCTTCAGCCGTCTCAACGTTACCCTTTCCCATTACCATATTCGGTATGACACATCTTAGTACTTAGTATTGTACGAGGGGAAAAACCCAGTCTTGTTTGTATCATGGATATGATATCCATGCTCTCCTTTCACATTCCAGTATTACGACATACCAGTACAATTTTAATTAATGCGGGGCGGTGATGACCAATCTTCTTCGTTTCCTTTCGATTGTGAGTCGAAATATTTCTAATAAAATATTCAGAATATGAAAATTCAACAAAATCACTGTACCATAAGTCAGCCTTTTGCTTAATGATTTGTGATTATGACCAATTTGATTGAAATAACATATACATGTATATACAGCCCTGGAAAAAAAATATTGGACCAGCTCCTTATAAAGGCCTATACAGCAAGTGTTGGCTATATCAGTAATTTAATTTTCAGAATGATTTCTAGTAGCTAACTCCTAATGAGTGGATGAATACTCCCCAAAACAATTAGCTTGTGCAATAACTAATCCCTGTGACAATTACCACCAGGGTAAATTACCTCTAGGACAATTAACCCCGGACAATTTTCGCTATAGGACAATTACTTCTAAGGGCACCCCAACGGGTAGATAGTTCACAACAACTAACAGAATGTAAATATCCTAGATGCTAACTGTCCTCAGGGATACTCTCCAGGAGTAGGGGTTTTGGGAAAAAATACCTGACAGAAGTGTTCTGGAGATAATTGTCCAGGAGGTATGCCTGATTCTCTCCCAAAGCCACGTTCACTCCTCTGGAGGCAGTTTGTTCAGTTCTTGGTGGAAAGTTGCTACATTTGATGATAGCAGCCATGCCTTGTAGCATGCTGTCAACATGGTGTTGCATTTTTTTTTTTCCTAACAGCGGGTCATTCATGCTGCAAGAATGTTTTCTTGTTTCATAAAATTATTTTTGATACATTTTATTTTTATGTCACACGCATTGGTCTCAGTATAATAATGAGCAGGCCATGGTGCTCAGACCAAGAGAAGTAACACTTGCAATCCATCGTCTCAGACATTTATAGTCTATTAGGTGGTCCAAAAATTCTTTCTCATGGGAAAAAAAGGGGTGTGGTAATTGTCTGGGAAATTTGTCAGGGACAATTTGTCCTGGCTGTAGTCGTCCTAGTGGTAATTGTCCTGGGATAAAAGTCATAAGGGTAATCGTTCTAGTTATTAGTAGTCCATTAATCATGAATTAGCTGTTGATAATCATTTTCCTACTTCCATAGACCATGGGCTTAACATTACTCATTACAAAAATTGCCAATATCAATATTGAAGACCTCCATTACTCCCCCCCCCCCCCCCCCCCCATTCGGACACATGCTTTTTTGTCAACCTTAAATCGCTCTAAAGTATAGATCAATCTATTTTGAAATTCAGCCCCATCTGTATTTGGTTTTCTATATATAATACTAATAACTGTAGCCTGTCTATTAACAAATATTTCTAGCCATTTTGATTCTGCATGTATAACATTGCCATGTAAAATTTAATAATTTATTGAAAAATGAATGTAAGCCCCAACACCACCACCCCTAACCTTGGAGTCACCGCAGCTGACTTCTAAATTATACCCATTCATACCCAAAGCATCCAAAAATGAAAAAAACTTCAGATATTTCAACTATATGAAATTTTGACTCAAGGCATTGCTCATATAGAGCAGTCTAAGTTGATCAATATTTTTGTTAAGTGTTGATATGCGATACAGTAAAGGATTTTGTACACCCATCTTTAAACGTATTGTCAAATTCAGCTGGAGTTAAGTTGTACGATTCTACATGAAGGTTGTTAACATCAACATCAGGGTTATGAATGATAAAAAGGTTATAAAACATGAAGTCCGAAGTTGTCATATTTCACATCTGTAATCCGTACATCAAAGAGGTCATCTGCAGATCTGTGAGTTTTGTAAGAGTCGTCATTCATCTTGCATATGACAATGCCGTGCTTTGAAGTAACTCACGCCTTTACATCAGGGGCCTTCTTGGCTGCCATAAGAATCATGTAGATCTTCACTGATATAGACTCCTCTGTAAGCATCCTTCCCTTTAAGTTTAAACCTATTATCGTACAGCTGGACCCGCTTTCTTGTTGTGGTAAATCTGGTAATGATCTGTCTTGGTCTTAGTTTTTCTGGCTGTCTACCATTTCTACAATATAATATTGATGTTCGATACCAGACCATTATTAATTACTATGCAAACATTCTATCATTTGGTCATATGATATAATATAGACTTTCGATATCAGACCATTAAGGCAACTAACCTATACGCCAGTTACTAAAAGTATTGTCTGCACTGTTCATTGTGCAATCACTTTTAACGATACGAATCTTATTATGATGTACATTCTCCTCTCTGTTTTTTTTTTTTCTCTTGTTCATGGGTTTTCCCCAAAGCCCATTTCTCAAAACAAACTTCCCCGCTTTCTAAATCATCTCCCATAAACGTAGAAAATTAGTTTTTAAGGAAAATGATGACAAATGTTGAATAGATGAACAAATAAGAATGTTTAATAATACAATTATTTATGTACATTTATCTGATTGAAACAATATCTCCCGCTGTATTTCAAATAAAATTCCTCTCGCTCTCCCTCCCCCATACTCCATTTCCGTCTGGCGTGTTAGCTCTGACTAGTCTTTCGTACCTATTACGTGGTCGACTCTCCACCCGCCCTCATCAACATCAATCCGAAATAGTTTATGGAAATTATTATATTCAGCATCAATAGCCCTCCTGTACCCGTTTCTCTCGGTATTGGTCCTTTAGTTTCTGTAAATAAAAGTGAGACGCTAACTAGATGAAACAGATTTGAAAAAATATTATGCGTAAATGACTACATAAAGCTGACTTAAAAACTGTTGAACAAAGAGAGAGATAAGGAAAGGTCGATCAAGTCTCGAACGTTTGCCTGTTCCGGCTGATGTCACCCCGTTTTCCAACGTTTTCAACCTCTGATATACTTATCACCTTTCATTTCAAACATGTCAAACGTCTTCCGGAGGATAATCTCTGTCGGGTTTTTTCCATCGTTCACTATTTATTTTCATGCATGGGTTTTCTCCCAAGCATGTTGCTCAACCTGACGTGAAGAGAGGGCGGGGGTGGGGGGGGGGGGGGGGGAAGGGGAGAGGAGGGGGAGGGGGTCTGATTTCAATTGGCATGTTTGCGCTGACATGAGATGAAAGATCACAATGGATATGTGAATGTAAGTATACAATTTTCACAAATTTGGTGCCAAATAACCTTCTCTCTCTCTCTCTCTCTCTCTCTCTCTCTCTCTTCCTCCTCGCTCTCTCTCTTCTCTTCTCTTCTCTCTCTTTCCCCCCTCTCACTCCCTCTCTCACTCTCTTCACTTCTGTTCTCCCTCTCCCTCTCACTCTTTCTCTTTCTTTCTCCCCCCCCCCCTCTCCCTTTCTCACTCCCATCTCTCTCTGTATACAATTCATCTCTCACCTCTCTCAATAGACCTCTAGGAAGGCAAGAGCCATTTTATCAATCGCTCCAAATGAAGCTATCTAAACGTTTCTAAAATTGTGTTTTATTTTCATGTATGTACTATTTGATTTTTTATGCGGGAAACAAACCAAACCAAACCAACTTGTATTGACAGTCCTAAATGTGCATCGCTAAAGGAGAGGGTGTTGGTATGACTACCCCCATTCAAAATCAACAGTCGGAAATTTGGGGATGTTTTGAACCCTGCCCGTAAAATTTGAACTAATCTTGGTATCATTTTCCCATCTTTATTGTCGTTTTCCCTTTTTCTTCTCACTGAACCCTTAAAGATCACGTTTTTAAAATATAAATCCTAAGAATCATCTACACGTATGCAGTGACGTAGCGCGACTGTAGCCATCGAGCTGGCATTGACACAATATGGGGGGGGGGGGGTACAAATCTTATTCGATGAAATCAAATTGGATCAAATAAAGTCAATGTATTGAATTAGAATCCACGATTTCGGATTATCATCACCATACAAATACGATGGAAGATTGAAAACAGGTTGCAGATGATCAAAGTGGAATATCAATAATTAAAAACTAACAAAGCAACTACAATTTTTTTTTTTAAAGCAACACAAGAGGAGGCAAGTACAATGGTATAATCAGGAAAGTACACTATACATGTAGGCTTCCTGCTAAACTCTTCCTACTTTTATAGATAATTTAGCTAGTTTGAGCATGTATTATTTCTTATTCTGTCACTGTACATATTGCTGATGGAGTTGACACAGATCTTGCTTATACTCTGCATTATACAATGTTATATAAATAAACATGTTTAGTTTGCTCATATCTTTCAGTGAAGGTACTGTGGTATTATGTTACGAAATAGTTTTTCTCTTTGCTCTTTGTATTATGGACATCGCATAATAAAATGAAAATCATGTCATGTCTATTGCGGACAAGCATATTCTTCAAATATTTTTCATGCATTTTCTCAGGTGTGACAGAATTACATCTCCAAAAGATCGACGCGATAACAGTTTCAAAATAAAAACAACAAAGAAAACATAGCATTCACCCTATTACCTGAATTCATGACATACCCTATACTTATTCACTCATGATGGTTTAGATTTTCTTTGTAATCAGAGAATATATATATATGTAAAGTTGATTCTGTTGAAAAATTTCAGGCTGATGATGGAATTTGCATGACTCCGAAACATGTGCCATTCCTAAAATGCTATGTTTTCTTTGTTGTTTTTATTTTCCATTACATCTGTTCTCTAAATCCCCCTTTTTAATTTTTGCGATGAATGAAATTCGAATTATTCACAATTACACCGATTAAGGGTAGGGGTCGGAGGAGGTCCATTCATCTTATTTTCTCGTCTTTTCCCCCTTCTCTCTTTCCTTTTCTCTCTTCTTTCTTTTTTTTTTTCATAAAGAAAAACATTCTTCATGTTTTCGCCATTCGATAGGGGAGGGGGGGGGGGGGGGTAATGCTCCCTGTAGCTACGACACTGCTTGTATGCATTATTGAAATTATCATTCCTTGTTCATGGGTTTTCCCCCAAAGCCCGTTTCTTATAAAAACTTCCCCGCTTTCTAAATCATCCCCAATGAACGTAGAAAATTGGCTTTTAGGGAAATGATGATACATGCTGAATAGATAAACAAATAAGAATGTTTAATAATACAACTTTTAATACATTTATCTGATTGAAACTTAATATTTCCCGATGTACTTCAAATAAATTCCTCTAGCAACCCCCCCCCCTCCCCCTTCTCCATTTCTGTCTGGTGTGGTATCCCTAGTCTCATGTACCTTCTTAATTACGTGGCCCACTCTCCACCCGCCCTCATCAACATCAATCCAAAATAGTTTATGGAAATTAATATACATTATAGATATTCAGCATTAATAGCCCCTTGCACTCGTATCTCTCTGAATTGGTTTTTCATTCTTTGTTGATGAAATTGAGTCGCTAAAGCCTCGGTCACAAATACCATTAAGAACTGCTACGAACGCCGTACGAACGATTTTTAGACCATTTCGTAAGATCTTCTCAAGAAGGCCGTTCGTAAGTTCGCAGCATGGTCGATGGTTTTGTCCAAGATTTTTTTCAACGTCGTACGAAACCCCCTCTTCGTATTAAAAGGCAGCCATACGAACGTTGTAAGAACATCGTAATAACCACGCAAGATTTTGTAGGGTCGAGAGAACGATGATCGTAAGAACGTCTTAAGTTGTTCATAGACTCTTGGTGTTTGTAAGGCATTCACAAGGTGCTCGTAAGGCGCAGGTACACAGTTTGTGCAATTGATGAGTTTTAGGGGTATAAAGCCAAACGCGCGAAGTTCAGATCCTCACTCTGTTCATGGTGTTCGACGAGGAAGCATCTCATGTCGAAGAAAATATACAAAAATTCCTAAGATCTTCTTACAAATGACTTGAGAGTGCCGTGAGTTGCAAGTACGACTACCTAGCGAGAACAAAAATCGGGAGATGGCCGTAAGTCTGACGAAAGAATAACTCAAGGCATTCTTACGAAAACGTACGAACTCTAGGGCCATTGTATAACCGAAAATCACTTCGTTTCTCAAGAAGGTCTTAAGTTGTTCTTGCAAATTAAACGGCGTTCGTACGAACTTCTTAAGAACGCCGTAAGAATTTATGCCCCATCTACTAATCTCTACGAACTCCGGAATTCGTACGAACAGTGAGATTCGTACGAACGATGCGTTCGTACGAACCTTTGTGACCGTAGCTTAACTAGCTGGAAAAGATTTGAAAATATATTACGCGTAAATGATTGTGTAAAGCCAATTTGAACTGTTGAACAAAGAGAGAAAAGGAAAGGTTGACTGAGCCTCGAACGTTGACCTGTCCTGTTACGGCTGAATGTCACCCTGTTTTATAATGTTGTCCCCCTCTTATATACTTATCACCTTTCATTTCAAACATGTCAAACGTCTTCCGGATAATAATCTCTGTCGGGTTTTCCATCGTTCACCATTTATTTCCAATCATGGGTTTTCCCCCAAGCATGTTGCCCAACCTGACGTGAGGAGAGGGCGGGGTTTGAGGTGGATGAGGGGGAGGGAGGACGGGGAGAGGGGGGAGGGGATTTGATTCAGTTGGGCTGTCATATATGAAAATTTTAGATAATTCATAAAATTTGTATCTAAAAATGTGACCTTTAAGGGGTCAATAAGAAAGAAAAAGGGGAGGAAGCAACAGAAAAGACGGGAAAATGAGACCAAATTTAGTTCAAAATTTACGGGCAAGGTTCAAAACTGTGACATCCCAAATTTGCCGACTGCTATGAATGGGGAAGTCATATACCCTACACACCCTCTTCTTTAGCGATGCACCTTCAGGACTGTAAATACAAGTTGGTTTGGTTTGAGTTATTTTCCGCATAGAAATGCGAGTACATAAATATAAACACAACTAGAGAAACATTTAGAGAGCTTCATTTAGAGTGATTGATAAAATGGCTCTGAGCCTTCTTTCATAAACCTTATTATCGATAATAACTGCAACAGCTCTATGACAAATTTGCTGAAACCCAATTAAATTCAGTTATTTCAGTAGCTTAAAAGAATGATCGTAATTTGTTATTTAATAATGAGTTTTATGAAACAAGGCCCAGATCTTCCTAGCGGTCCAGTAGAGATGAGAGAAGAATAATATACAAAGAGAGGGGGGGGGGAGAGAAAAAGAGAGAGAGAGAAGAGAGAGAGGGGAGAGAGAAAATAGAAGAGAAAAGAAGAGAGAGAGAGAGAGAGAGAGAGAGAGAGAAGAGAATAGAGAGTGAGAGAGGGGAGAGAAGAGAAGAGAGAGAAAAGAGATAGAATAGATTTAGAAAGAGTGAAAGATGGAGAGGGTAGAGAACGAAAGAGAAAGAAGAGTGATAGAGAGAGGAGTGAGAAAGAGAGAGAGAGAGAGAAGGTTATTTTGGCATCAAATTTTGTGAAAATTTTGTACTCACGTTCACATAACGATGGGAGCCTTTCATTTTGTTTTAAGTATTAGAGCGATTGGTAAAATGGCTCTTGCCTTCCTAGAGGTCCAGTGAGAGAGGTGAGAGAGGAATTGTATAGAGGGAGAGATGGGGAGTGAGAAAGGGAGATGGAGAGAGAAAGAAAGAGAGAGAGGGGAGAGGGAGAACAGAAGTGAAGAGAGTAAGAGAGGTGATGAGAAAGAGAGAGAGAGAGAGGGGGGAGAGAAGGGGGAGAGATAGAGAGAGAGAGAAAAAAAAAGGAGATATTTTTGCACCAAATTTGTGAAATTTTTTTATATTTACGCTGTTACACACCATGGTAACCTTTCATCTCATCTGTCAGCCCATATGAAATCAGAGCCCCCCCCCCCCCCTCACATCAGGTTAAGCAACATTTCTAAGGATAGAGACATTACTTTTCTGTCAAAAATTTGTTTTGATATAATTTGCCTTTGCTTTGTTGTATTCTGTTCCTATTATATTAAACATGCATGCCTCTGTTGAGTTTTGTTTTGTTTTGTTTTGATAATAATAATTCTATTTCAATAAATTTGATTTTGAATTTGAAATTGCTCGGGGAAAACCCATGCATGGAAAAGGAAATCAAGTTTGTATGACGAAACTAGAGAGGAGACTGTACACCATAATGAGGAAAGTATCGTATTACGTAATTGGATATAAAATTTCGTAGAAGCCGTATATTCTTTTTTTTTTTTTTTTTTTTTTTTTTTTTGACCCTCCGATAGGCCATTTTATTTTTGTACAAAAGAATTATGCATTTTAAAGCAAAATAAGTTATACATAATGAATGTCAACAGTTATAAGCGTTTTCTGAACAGCATAGTTGAAAGTAATAACATAGTGAAATTTACAACAAAAAAGGTCATGCATTAAATACAGAACATACATAATAAATAACACCACCAAATAGCAACATAATGAATGAGAATGGTTTGGGAATTGCAATAAAAATTATACTAAACAATCAATATTCTCTCAAAATTTATGAATTTTTTAAATCAAATTTGTCAGTTTTGTTCGCAAGTATACTTACTTCCCTCTCATTTGCGTAACATTTCCTGATAAATTGCTTAATTGTCTGTATTCTTAATCTGTTGTGTAAAGATAAGAAAGAGCTACTACGGACTGGTCTTCTTTTTGAGTATATTGCTATTTTTTTTTTTTTTTTTCTTGTAGGGGATCAATCACTATAAATATATAAAATCAATCCTAAACCGTTTTCTATTTGGGTTTAGGCCTATGGTTGTGTAGTATGAAGGAAATAAATAACTGAACATTCCCCCCCCCTCCCCCCTCTCTCTCTCTCTCTCTCCATTTCCTTCTCTCTTCTCTGTCTTACTCCCTTTTCACCCCTCCTTTTTCCTGCCCTCTCTCTCCCTTCTTTTCACATACAGACACACTCACTTTCTTTCACTCTCCTCCTTCCTCCATCCTCCTTCTCTTCATTCTCTTTTGTTTCTACACCGTTTTGCACTTTCACTTTATTTTCACACTGTAGTTTTTCTTGTGGGTTGAGGCATTTGTCCTTCTACCTCAACTCACTTATCAATTCTCTCTTATCAATAATTCGCTTCTCGTAATGATGCTTTATGAATTGAATATTATTGAACGACCCAATAGTCATGATAGTGATTAAGTTATATAAGTTTCTGGACATGTAATATACAAGCTTTTCTTTTAACCATGTCCAAGTGTTTTCAACATCACTTAGGTCAATATTAATTTTTGTGCATCATATACTTTACTTATTGATGTTTGATTATGTACCCATATCTATGGAAAAACATCATTGTTATATCATTGTTGTTATGTATTTATTTCATGTTAGGCACTACAGTATTATGTTAATATGATTGAAAACAGTCAATAAAATCTGAAATCTGAATCTGAAATCTGAAATCTGAAAGCCTGACTTGCGTTCCTTGCGGGTGACTATACGTATAATTACATTGACCAGTCTACATGGTCTATGTCAGGGATTCTTAATCATTTTTTTTTTATAGGCATGTCAGGAATAATCCTGAAACCACGCTGCGTGCCACTGAGTACACATAAGCGTACCAGATTGAGGTCTCTTGCCCAGATATCAACTTTTCGGGTTCTAAAAATAAAAATGAAAAACTGACACTTTTATATTGAAAAAAATGTTATTTCGTAATCAAAATATTTATACTAGCAAAGAGGCCAACCCACTGCCCAAATATGAGGTGTCGGGTGCCCAAATATTGGTAATTTGAAAATTCTCGGGGCCCCCAGCCTCATCCAGCCTCATCCGCCTTGTAAGTACACACCAAGTAATTTTTGAAGCTGATATTTTGAATAGTATATCGGCATGGAACCCGAAAAATTCAGAGCAAAGTACAATTTAGTTATTGGTTTCCCTTGAAACTAAATCATATAATCTCACAATTAATTGTTGGCTTACCGAACATTTGTGGGCTTTAACTAAACGTTTAAAAAAAATAATAGAAAAAAACCATTTTGCCGTAGATCCTTCTTTCTTATGAACGGTGGAAAACCTGATAGAGATCATCCGGAAGCGTCCGGAAGACGTTTGACATGTTGAAATGAAAGTTGATTAGTATACCCCAAGGATAACTCCTTGGTATACCAGAGGGTAGTTTGCAGGCACAAACCATTGTCAGTCGAAACGCGTAATTATAAAACTACCTTAGGTACCATACTAGGTAGTTTTAGTGTAGATAATAATATCTAAAAGTTTCTAAAGTTGTTTTTATTTATACGTACTATTTGAATTTGTATGCGAAAAATAAACCAAACCAAACCAACTTGTCTTTTCAGTCCTAAAGGTGCATCGCTAAGGGAAAGGATGTTGGTATGACTACCCCATTCAACATTGTTCTAAATTAGCAGTTGGAGAATTTGGGATGTTTTAAAACTTGTCCATAAATTTTGAACTAATCTTGGTCTCATTTTATTGTCGCTTTCCTTTTTTCTTCTTATTGATCCCTTTAAGATCACATTTTTGAAATATAAATCCTATGAATCATCTACACGTATGCAGTGACGTAGCGTGCCTGTAGCCATGGAGTTGGCATTGACACAATATGGGGGGGGGGGGGGGGGGGCGGCGGTACAAATCTTAATCGATGGAATCAAATCAAATCAAATCAGTGTATTGAATCAATATCCACAATTTCGGATGATTATCACCATACAAATACGAAGGAAGACTGAAAACAGGTTACAGATGATCAAAGCGGAATATCAATCACTGAAAAATAACAAAGCAACTACAAAATTCAAACAAACAACAACAAAAAAGCAACACAAGAGGAGGCAAGTACAATGTTATAATCAGGAAAATACAATATAACCATGTAGGCCTCCTGCTAAACTCTTCATACTTTACAGATATTTTACCTAGTTTGAGCATGTATTATTTCTTATTCTGTCACTGTACTGCACACTGTAAAAGATATCTGTATTTTTACTGGCAAAAAAAAAAGAAAGATTATTTCTGTATTTACTCATATTAAAAAGCTAATCTGATCTTATTTGTACATCAATGTCATAGGAAAAAGTAACAACTAAGTTGTATTTTTACATCAAGTTATGGCGACTCTGCTGACGCCAGATTTGGTGTAAAATTACAGAATTTTTTTTTCAATGTGATGGAGTTGACACAGATCTTGCTTATGTCATGGTCCCTACTCTGCATTACATATTTAAACATGTTTAGTTTGCTCATATCTTTAAGTGAAGGTACTGTGGTATTATGTTACGAAATAGTTTTTCTCTTTGCTCTTTGTATTATGGACATCGCATAATAAAATGAAAATCAGTTTCTACGTCTGATTGGCAGGTGGGACATAAGCGTTCATTAACTTCTAAAATTTTATGGTGTCCCTGTTCAATCATAAATTTACTATTGCTTATTGCTATTCTTAGATGTGACTTTTCTATATCTAATAATAAGTATTTTTCTAGGTTATTCTTATATTTCAGGTCCTTTTATGTTCTGAGTTTGCCACAATCAGATACCTCACTGTTTTCGTCGAGAATTCTCTGCCAATGTCTTATATATCTTTTTTGCAGTTTATTGCCAATACATTTTATAGGGTGCATTTTTGAAAATGTATTTTGGTTATCCCATATGTGATCAAAACCTATATCTTTCAGAAATTCTTTTGGTTGTTGACAAAACCCTTTCTTTATTTTCATGTTTGAATGGTATGCAATATTGATCAGACTGTTGGCATTTGAATTTATAACATGTAACCAAAAACCAATCATCAATTTAAACTTGTTATCGACAATGGGGTTTTATCCTAGTTCCGATAAAAGAGCACTGTTCACATGTCTATTGAGGACAAGCATATTCTTCAAATATTTTACATGCATTTTTCTCAGGTGTGACAGAATTACATCTCCAAAAGATCGACGCGATAACAGTTTCAAAATAAAAACAACAAAGAAAACACAGCATTCATCCTAATACCTGAATTCATGACATACCCTATACTTATTCACTCATGATGGTTTAGATTTTCTTTGTAATCAGAGAATATATATAAAGTTGATTCTGTTGAAAAATTTCAGGCTGACGATGGAATTTGCATGACTCCGAAACATGTGCCATTCCTAAAATGCTATGTTTTCTTTGTTTGTTTTTTTTCAATTACATCTGTTCTCTAAATCTCCCTTTTTAATTTTTGCGATGAATGAAATTCGAATTATTCAAAATTACGCCGATTAAGGGTAGGGGTCGGAGGAGGTCCATTCATCTTATTTTCTCGTCCTTTTCCCCTTCTCTCTTTCCTTTTCTCTCTTCTTTCTTTTTTTTTTTTCATAAAGAAAAACATTCTTCATGTTTTCGCCATTCGATAGGGGAGGGGGGGGGGGGGGTAATGCTCCCTGTAGCTACGACACTGCATGTATGCATTATTGAAATTATCATTCCTTGTTCATGGGTTTTCCCCAAAAAACTTCCCCGCTTTCTAAATCATCCCCATTGAACGTAGAAAATTGGCTTTTAGGGAAATGATGATACATGCTGAATAGATGAACAAATAAGAATGTTTAATGATACAACTTTTAATGCATTTATCTGATTGAAACTTAATATTTCCCGATGTACTTCAAATAAATTCCTCTAGCAACCCCCCCCCCCCCCCTTCTCCATTTCTGTCTGGTGTGGTATCCCTAGTCTCATGTACCTTCTTAATTACGTGGCCCACTCTCCACCCGCCCTCATCAACATCAATTCAAAATAGTTTATGGAAATTAATATACATTATAGATATTCAGCATCAATTGCCCCCTGTACTCGTTTCTCTCTGTATTGGTCTTTCATTCTCTGTTAATAAAATTGAGTAGCTAATTAAATTTAGATGGAAAAGATTTGAAAATTACGCGTAAATATGCCGACTTGAACTGTTGAACAAAGAGAGAAAAGGAGGGGTTGACTGAGCCTCGAACGTTGGCCCAGTGTTTCCACTTTTCAAAATGAATTATCCTGAAATGAACACTGAAAATTCCTGGAATTTCAAAAAATATCCTGAAATTTTTTAAATGAGCTACGATCGCCTCCAAACCTTCCTTACATGATCTCTGTAGAATGTGCACTGATCATTGCCCTATATATATTGTATATTAGTTCACACCTCACTGCACTTGCATCATGTTCCAATGAACCGTCTGGGTGTGCCCATAGTCCATACATAGTGTACATCTATGGTGTACACACTTTCTTTTTTTTCCAAAATATTTTATTAGAGATTTCATTCAACATAGATCATTACATAAAATAAATGTAAATAATTTCAAACAAATACAAATCTTCATTTCGTTTTCATACCATACTGTTAAATTATTCACAAGACAAGCATGGAAGAATGTTGGAATGAAATCACTAAGTAAATAATATATTGACAAACACTAACCTACGCCCTATACCCCCTCCCTATGTCCCACAATGTATAATAATCAATGTAAATGATCTTTCATTCAAAATATGTTAATGTTCCTTTCTTTTTTTGTTATTTTCCTAGTTCATAAAAAGATCTCCTTTAAATGAATAAAGGGGTAAACAAAAATGTATAATTACGGTATAATTAAATGAAATACCATTCTTCATGTTATATTCATATCATAAATAATAAGATGTGCATTTAACAATTTACCCAAGAGAAGGGGAAAATGATCATTCATGAAAAGTAACATAATGCATATTTTTATATAAACCCTGCATCGGTATACCTTGTTACCCCTTTCACTACTTACCCCCCCCCCCCCCCCCTTCTCAGCATTCACATTCACACTCACTAACATCCAACAAACATACCAAGATTTACACACGCACAACACTAGACACATCATACTTGCTCACAATCACATCCTTATTCACTTTCAGTTCTTCCCATTTCTGTAAGTGTAAATGTAACTTCCCTGTCTTCGTTGCTAGATTTTTTTCTTCCTCTATACAATCAGCTATATATTTTTGTATTTTCGTAGATGAAGGAACCTGGCCTTGAGCCCTAGAATGGAAAGTTGCATATTTAATAAACATGACCAAAGAATTTACACATTTATTTCTATTTGAATTACCAGGTAATCCCATGTATATATCCCCCAATTCATATCTTTTAATTCAGCCAAGCCAAAATATTCAATACAAAATTGCCATAACAGTTTCACTTTCGCACAGTTCAGAAATATATGAAAGTAAGACTCAATCTCCTTATAACAAAATGAGCAATAATTGTCCCTCACAAACCCAAACCTCATCAAATGTTCTTTTGTATATATAGCTCCATGTAAAAGTATAAATTGAAATTCCCTTTGTTTTCTAATGAGAGTTGTGTTCCTTGCTCGGATTAAAAAAGTACATATTTCTTTATTTGTAAAGTTGAAATTGCTGTGACCATCCTTTACTGTTAAGTTATACGATTCACGTAAATTGTTGATAAAACAGTTATAAATAGTTCTAGATTTAACTACCTGAAAAGTTGGTTCCTGCCCAGCAATATTCATGTTTATATTAAAGTAAAAAAAAAAATCAATTTTCATAAATTTGACCGAAGGAGTAGCATTTTTCCAACTAATTGGTATGGCATGAGCAATATCAATTATCTGGAGCAATTGATTTGCATTAATCCCAAGATTTTGAAAATAAACCACAGGCTTTATATGCCCATTGTCAAAAATGTGATTTACAGTGCGTATGCCTTTATTAAATAGATCGATATCACGGATCATTTTACCTCTTATACAAATATTATGATTATTAAATATAACCGGATTAACTTCCCCTTCAGAGTATCTATATTTCCTCCTATCTTGCCAAGCCTTCAGCATTTCTGAATGAAATTGTGGTATTGTTAATGTTAATTTAGAAGTGTCAAACACACACACGCATGCACCATAGAACACACACACACACTACTTACTGCATGCACTTGTCTAAATGGACAAAGTCATAATCAGACGGTGCTCATTCTGATTAGTCTCCCTTCAAGCCTTCTTATGTTTAAAACAAAGTACTGGGATTTTATATTTCTCCTTTTTTTTTTTCCTTTGGTTTTTTTTCCTGTTCTTTCTTTTTATTTTCTTTATTTGTTTAACTTTTGCCTACATTTTTGTTAGTTTATTCACGGAATCCCCAAATATCCTGGAAAAATCCTGGAATTTTTTCAATTCCTGAAATTATCCTTGAAAACCTCAAAAACTCCTGGAAACTCCTGAATTCCAGGAGAAGTGGAAACGCTGCGTTGGCCTGGCTTGTTACGGCTGAATGTCACCCTGTTTTATAATGTTGTTCCCCTCTTCAAACATGTCAAACGTCTTTCGGATAATCTCTGTCGGGTTTCCCATCGTTCACCATTTATTTCCATGCATGGGTTTTCCCCAATCATGTTGCTCAACCTGATGTGAGGAGAGGGCGGGGGAGGGGGGGGGGGGGCTGATTTGTGTAATTAACACATGAATGGTAGATTTGCATGGCAGCCACATAGCCCAGATACTTAACAAGTTCCTCTATCATGTCTATTATGTCTTGTCAAACAGGTGCAGATGGACAATGGGTGTGTTTACATAATCCTGACAATGTAATATGACTACTTTTGAAAAAGCAATACAATTTTCACAATTCAATAAATTATTATTGAAATGATCAATTGACTCCAAATTTCACCCCAAGAAAAATACAATACTCCAGATTGTACTAGGTATATTTGACATGAATTGAATGAGACACTTTGGAGTTATTAAGGTTGTAAAGCCTAAAATGGTTTTTCTCTACATCCAGAGCATTTGGGCATCAAAGCTGGGTTTAGTGGCACTTTGTTTTTTTTTTCAGGGGCGTGTTACACCCCCTCCCCAATGGAAATTTTTGTAAGTTTTTATACTTTTGTAATGTACACCCATAACTCTTCCTTCTGACAAAATTTGGTCCATGGGTCTTAAGGGGAAAATTTGCCCCAACTTTTAGGGGCTGTCTGACAACCCATCCCGACGGATAATTTTGTCAGTTTTGGTGTTTTAGTAATGTATAGTCATACACCTTCCTTCTGACAAAGTTTAGCGCGTATGTTAGATGGGTTGAAACCCACCCGACTTTGAGGCCCCTTTTGGGGGCTCTAGGGGCCAAACCCGGCGGCTTTGTTCGAGCTGACAAGCTTTTTGTGAATGACATGGATAGTCTAAGTAACTTTAAGGAGTCAAATCTCATATGTAAAATGGGGCGACTATTTTGGGACAGGCTCCTAGACTAGTGGGTTTTCCCCAACCGTGTTCTTCAACATGATGTGAGGAGGGGAAGGGAGGGGGGAGGATGTGTAATTTTAGTTGGGCTGACAGATGAGATGCAAGGTTACCATGGTTACGTGACTGCGTGAATATACAATTTTCACAAAATGGGTGCCAAAATATTTCCTTTTTTCTCTCTCTCTCTCTCTCTCTCACCCTATTTCTTTTCTCTTCTCTTCTCTTTTCTCTCTCCTCTCTCTCTCTATATATAGATCTAGTCTCTTGTACCTTCTTAATTACGTGGCCCACTCTCCACCCGCCCTCAGCAACATCAATCCAAAATAGTTAATGGAAATTAATATACATTATAGATATTCAGTATCAATAGCCCCCTGCACTAGTTCTCTCTGTATTGGCCTTTCATTCTTTGTTGATAAAATTGAGTCGCTAATTAAATTCAGTTGGAAAAGATTTTAAAAATTACGCGTAAATGATTGTGTAAAGCCGACTTGAATCGTTGAACAAAGAGAGAAAAGGAGGGGTTGACTGAGCCTCGAACGTTGGCCTGTCACCTTATCACCTTTCATTTCAAACATGTCAAACGTCTGTCGGATAATATACTCTGTCGGGTTTTCCATCGTCACCATTTATTTCCATGCATGGGTTTTCCCCAATCATGTTGCTCAACCTGACGTGAAGAGAGGGCGGAGGGGGGCTCTGATTTCAGTTGGGCTGACATAAGATGAAATACTTAAAACAAAAATATGAAAGGCTCCCATCATTATGTAAACGTAAGTACAAAATTTTCACAAATTTGGTGCCAAAATAACCTTCTCTCTCTCTCTCTTCCTCCTCACTCTATCTTCTCTTCTTTTCTTTTTCTCTCCCTCTCTCTCACACTCTTCTCCTCTTTCTCTCTCCCCCTTTCCTCTCTCTTTCCTTTTCTCTCTTCTTTTCCGTTGTGTGTATCTCTCTTTCCTCTCTCTCCCTCTTCGTCCTCCTCCTTCCCCTCCCCCCCCCCTCTCTGTTTCTCTTTCCCTCTCTTTCTCTTCTCATCTCTTTTCTCTCTCCTCTCTCTCTCTCTCTCTTACTTTTCCCACTCTCTTTGTATACTATTCTTCTCTCACCTCTACTGGACCTCGTGGGTTTTCCCCAAGCATGTTGTTCAACAAGATGTGAGGAGGGGGCAGGGATGGGGGAGGATGTGTAATTTCAGTTGAGCTGACAGATGAGATAAAAGGTTACCATGGTTACATGACTGCGTGAATATACAATTTTCACAAAATGGGTGCCAAAATATTCCCTTTTCTCTTTCTCTATTTCTTTTCTCTTCTTTTCTCTTTTCTCCCTCCTCTCTCTCTCTCTCTCTCTCACTCTTCTTTCTCTTTCCTTCTCTCCCCTCTCCATCTTTCACTCTTTCTAAATCTCTTCTCTCTTCTCCTCTTCTCTCCCCTCTCCCTCCCTCTTTTCTTCTCTCTCTCTCCCTCTCTCTCTCTCTCTCTCTCTTTCTCTTCTCTTTTCTCTCTCCCCTTTCTCTCTTCTCTCTCTTTCTTTCTCTTCCCATATCCCTCTCTCCCTCTCTCCCTCTCTCTTTTTATACATGTTCTTCTCTCACCTCTACTGGACCGCTAGAAAGAACTGGGCCTTGTTTCATAAAACTTGTTATCAGTAACAAGTTACGATCATTCTTATCAGCTACTGAAATCACTGAATTTGATTGGTTTTGAGCAAATTTGTCATATATCTGTAGCAGTTGTTATCGATAATAAGGTTTATGAAAGAAGGCCCAGAGCCATTTTATCAATCGCTCTAAATGAAGCTCTCTAAATGTTTCTCAAGTAATGTTTATATGTGTGCACTATTTTAATTTGTATGCGGAAAATAAACCCCAAACAAAACCAACTTGTATTGACAGTCCTGAAGGTGCATCGCTAAGGGAGAGGGTGTAGGATGTATGACTACTCCCATTCACAGCAGTCGGCAAACTTGGGATGTTTTTCGAACTAATCTTGGTCTTATTTTCCCGTCTTTATTGTCGTTTTCCTTTTTTGTCTTCTTTAAGATCACATTTTTACAGAAAAATCTTATGAATTATCAACACTAAGACTACCTGTGGTACCTATGGTAGTCTTATAGTTCAGACACTCTGTTATGCGTTTCGACTGACAAGGGTTTGTGCCTGCAAACTACCCTCGCATATACTAATCACCTTTCATTTCCAACATATCAACATTCCGGATAATTTCTATTTTACAACTGCACGACTTGCAATAAATCCCATGCAATCATAAATTATTTGACAAATTTTTTAAATGACACTTTATATACAAAGTTTAAACAACGTCACTAGCAACAAATTATAGCATTAATTTCTGTTCCCCAAATTTTCTTATGCTTCAGTAACTTCACAAATGTTTACTCTGACAAAATTGTCAAAACTCTTAATTTCAACTTTTTGGTAAATCAAGGTTGCTTATATCTACAAAATAAAGTAATGTATATTCTGAATGAAAAAAAAATCTTTCAATTATGAATTATGATATTTCATAATTAATTACGTCAATCCGCAACAAAATAATGTTATGGAATGACATCAAATTCAATTGTGCACAAATTACTTCAACTATGAACCTTTTTATTAGATCAGCTTGATATAACGGTAAACTATGGACTAAAGCAGAGAAAATGAGCTTAATTTAATAATCGAGACATTTTGGGCCCAACTGGTTTGGTATATAAAACAAAATGGAAAAAATGTGATTTATCATTTTGGTTGTAAATGAGATGTTTTTCCTCTTAAGCGTTAACTGTCATTTTATACATCTGAATATTAATCTAGAAGATAGTATTTCATAGAACAAATCATTAGTTGAAATTAATTGATATTATAATACAATAAAATACACAAGAAATTCATAAAACAATCAAATACATTTTTTTTTAAAATGGAATTTACTGATTTACATCAGTCTGAATATCATCTAGGCTTGTCAGAAGCTTTATACACGAAATCTACTCTCCATACAGTCTTTAAAAAATCAAATTATTAATAAGAATATGTATTTATCTGAACACCAAGATTACAAATTAAAAATCATGAGGACACAAAAATAGGCCTATAGCAAAACCTTATGGGCCTAACTGCTCTTTTAATCGAAGAGCATAGTGCAAAAACTGTAACTTTTGCACAATTATCGAATTGAAATATTCCACGAAATCCAAGATATAGGGGGATTTAGCTAATTTATAAGAATGATCATTTAGCACAAGTTTTCGTATTGCTATGCAAACATTCTATCATTAGGTCAAATGATGAAATATAGATGTTCGATATCAGACCATAATCAAAAATGACTCCAAAACCGTAACTTATTATTTTTCATCATTAGCTTCCAGAAAGGACAATAAATGTGTACTTCCGTAAGAGTTGTGAGCTGATCTTACTTATGGAAGTTATGTTTGATTTTGCTTCAGTTCCTAAAATTTAAGAATGACGACGCTTCAAAGGGCTACTTTGACGAGATTCTGCTGATTAATGATTGTAAGGCTCAGCTTCCACAAAGCATCATTTCTATTGCGTCATTACATGCGCTAATCGCGCTATCCTGTGAAGGCAATTATAAAAGCCATACGCCAGTTATTAATAATGTTGTTTGGACTATTAATTTTGCGGTCACTTTTTAAACAATATCACTCTTTCATCATGTTCATGACGCACAAAAGACCGTACCAGTCACTGACCTGGTCGTAGCGTCGGCAAATGACGCTTCTTGTGAGCCGGGCCTAAGCATGTAAGGGTATTGGATTAAGCTACATTAAACGATACACTGACGCATAGACAGTTGTACCGTTATGTGTAGCATTGTGCTACCAACCGTTAAAACATCAGGAAACTGGATGATAATACGGGAAAGTGGCTGAAGAAGGAAATTAGTGTTAGTCCAGGAAGCTTAAGCACGTTAAGTGATCAGATATTTTGATCCGGTGACATTAACTTTGCTCCGGGCTGTACTTCATCAAAGATACCTGGCTAGTACCGAAGTTGCTATAACGTTATAGGTGAGGATTGCACTGAGAGTTAGGGAATACGTATTATTGGGTCCAGGGGTATGTTCGAATTGTGTAAGAAATTAATCACGGAGCAAAATTGTCGCCAGAGCATGTGTCATACGAACGATGAAACGTAAAGAATTGTACGATTACTGTATTGGGCATCCTGGAAGGTTGATCACCGGATGGAATCTTGGACCTTTAGATCTGTTCACTTCCATGATGCGTTTGAGCTCTTCACGTTTATCAGCCTCTATTTTGCGCAGCTCTTCCTGGAACCGACGTTCCCGCTCTTCTTCCTGGAGCTGCTTCTCACGGGACTCCAGCTTCTGTCGCTCCATCTGAAGTTCACGCCTCTGCTTCTCCATCTCCATGTTCATCTTATGGTCTCGCTCCAGGAACTCCAGCTCCATCCTGCGCTTCTCAAGATCATACTTGAGTTTGTCGACCTCTCTCCGTTCCTCCTCCGTCTTTTGCCAATCCTGACTCTTCTCCGTCCCGTCGACGCTCTGAACTTCTCGACCAGGAGGTACCTTTGCTTTTAGTGTTGCTTTCTCTTTCAGACCCATCTTTGCTATCTCCGCCTTCTGTTCAAGTTCCACACGTTGGTAATGCTTGAAGACAGCCGTATCATCCCCAATGGTCATGCATCTCTCGATTAGGTTCAGGAGATTCAGCTGGTATTGCTTATCTAGTTTTGTCTTCTCGTTAGTGACGTTAGCGACTTCGTAGATGTCACTAATGCCTGAAACGCGGAGCACAGCGGCGAGGATGTCGACGTCCCTATGCTCTGCTACGTCAACGTGAGTGATGACGGCAATGGGGTAACATCCTGCCATATGATATCAAGACGAAAAGTAAAGACAAAGAGATCTATCACTATACAGTGCGTGCCAGAAAAAGAGTTCACAGTTGGAAAAAGTCTCCCCAAATAAATATTTAAAAATATATGTAGAAAATTTTCATACCTGTGTATAGCTTAGGGTCTTTTCTATCAAACTGCATTTAAAAGATCTGGCGATATTTTAAGCTCGAGTGAGCAAAAGCGACTTTTGAGAAAGGGTGCAAAATCCAGACTTGACAATCCAAAGTTGACAGTTGGAAAAAGTCTCCCCAAATGAACATTTCACAATATGTTCATTAAATTTACATACCTATGGGTAGCTTAGGGTCTCTCCTATCATATGACATCAAAACATTTAACAATATTTTACGCTTGAGTGAGCAAAAGCCATTGTTGTGAAATGGTGCAAAATCCATGGTTGACAACAATTTGTATTGGTTCTGGTTGTTATCAGCAAAGTTGAGTGTCTTGAAAAGGCTTAGACATTTTCATATTCTGATCATTAAAAGGCAATTTATGAAAGAATAGGCTTTGTTTTCTGTATTTCCTGACATATCCCATCAAAACTTTATGGTTGACTGAGAAAGCCAACTTGACTTAAAATTTGCCAGAATTAATCATTCAAAACACTCAATAACTTAGTTAAGTGTTCAATGAAACATAAAAATGTTTATGAGATAAGTAAGTATATACAGAGAACAAAACCTGTTCTTTCATTGTCTATCAATGATCAAAAATTTCTAAGCTTTTTCATGATGCTTAACTTTGCTGATAGCAGCCAGAACAAATACTAATTCTTGTCAAGACTGGATTTTGCCACTTCACAAAAGTGGCCTTTGCTCACTCGAGCGTAAAATATCGCCAGATCTTTAGGTGTCATTAACAAAAGAAGAGACCCGAAGCTATCTACAGGTATGACATTTTGCTGCAAATATTTTGAAATATTTATTTGGGAGACTTTTTTCTGACTGTTAACTTTTTTCTGGGACGCACTGTATGGGCACATAATATGTTGCAAAGGTAAATACATGTATTATGCAGCTCAATTTGTCGACAGAAAAAAAATCGATAACCCCCCCCCCCCACACACACACACACACACAGTCATAAGCTTATGAGGCGAGCGGTTGGTGGCTGCACCCCCCCCCCCCCCCCCATCCCACCCTCTTTGAAACTGTCCGGACGCATATTCATTTATTTTAGACGGGATGGAGAATGCAATGCTATTAACTACATTTCCATTTGAAAGTAAAATTTGTCTGCATATCATATGAGATTAAAGAAACCAAGAGGAAATATTGACATTACCTTGGTGACGGTGCAGAAAATCGACCAAGTGATTGAGCCCTGCAGAATCTGATTTTAAGTCATGAATGGCGCTATCAGCAGAAAAAGAGAGTGAAGTGAAGATTTATTCAAATTAGATATGGCTAAAGTTGAAAAATGCCTGGAATAATTACTTTCTTGACTATTAGATGCATTGTCAAGAATTTCGCTATTAACCCAAAGAGAGAGAGAGAGAGAGACGAGAAAATGGGGGTCAATAACATTATTATGTCAAAGTCTTTCTTTTCTATCTCATGCAAGATCACTCAGCGACTTGAAGATTCAATTAAATATGTCAAAAGATAAAAAGTGCCTGGAATATTTCTCTCTTGACTATTCATAAATATCATAATCACCCTAGCGATGTTGGGTTTGCCGAGTTCATTTTCTCTTAAACACGTCTCTTGTTCTGGAAACGTATACAATGTGAATATTACTAAGTACTTTTAAAATCAGGGTCTCAGAGAGGGGCACATGGTCCTACCCCCCCCCCCCCAAGGCGACACATATTGAGTGAAAAAGGGAAGGGAAGAAGAAGAAGAGGACAGAGGGAAAGAACGTAAGAATCTGGCATGACCTCAAATCAGCCCCCTCTGTCCTCTGCTGAACTCCACTGGCATTTCCTACATCACTCTTAGCAAGATCAGTTTGGAGCTCCTTGATCTAACAGCTTATACGCGAGAGTATTTTCTCACATACCTGCATATCCTGAAGTATATAACTGAACGTAAAGCAACAATAATTCTGTCCGTGGGTAACCATGAACAAACATCCACTGTCAGGACTGAATTTTGACAGCTATACCTGAACACAAAAACAGCACATGTAACTGGATGTCCTATCTTCAGATCAACAGCCGGGGTATCGAACCCTTGACCTTCTTCTTCACCTAGCCACTGGACTTTCTCACTGTAGCCTCGGTGTCCATCTAAAAGAGATGAGAGACAAAAAGTCTTTCATTTCCCAATGATGATTTGATTACCCTATTCTCACAACCTGTAATAAATCCAGGATTATACTGTGCATGGTCACCTTAATCATGCTTTTATAAAGACCATTTGAAAATAGTGTATGTTTTGGGGTCCACTCGCTATTCATAAGGACCGCTATTCATTTAACACGCGTTATGAATAGTGGTCCTTATGAATAGTTATGAATAGTGGTCCTTATGAACGGAAGTCCTTATGAATAGCGAGGTAATTTGTTTATGGTTTGCTCGTTATGTAGAAGGACCGCTATTCATACAAAACCGCTATTCATTTATCACGCGTTATGGATAGCGGTCCTTATAAGTGGTCCTTATGAATAGCGGTCCTTATGACTAGCGAGGTTACCCCTATGTTTCTTCTAAGAGAGGATTTGTAAAGGCATAGTCTCTTCATCACTCCCAGTGTTCTAAAATTTTGTTGACCTGAGAAGCCAAAACGTGTAAATATAATTTAAACAAATGCTGGGATTACGTAAAATGAGATGAAGTAAATCAGCATTCTGTGTATTCCATGTACAATCAAAGTAAATTTCAGTCTTAAAGTCGTAAGGGGGAAAGACCATTGACACTTTCAAATATGCATAAGCGTAGCTAAATATTAATAATAATTTCGTCTTTGCTCCGTATTAGGCCATGATAAATTCCTCATCAAATCAGTGCCACTATCACGCCTTTTTTCTTCTTCTTCTTCTTCTTCTTTCTTTCTTTTTTTTTCATAATCAAAACTTCTTGTAAGAATGCAAGCAACATTTTACTGTTCTCAGTAATTTTCTTTGAATAAACATCCGGCAATTGCATAACATGGCTGAATCAAATATATATCAAAGCAGACTTTATGAATTTGCCATAATTATAAGTGTGGCAAGAAAATGTACTCACCAAATTGTGCTGCTATCTCAGCCTGGGCTTGTTCTGGATCCGGGTTATCTAGGCCACGGTTATCAATGACGTAGATACATTGGGTCAAATTAGCGATCTTTCTGAACATTGTATGACCTCCTGCTTTCTCTTGAGTGGCTACCGCAACCCATTGCGACTTTCTCAGACATCCCAGAGCTGCAAACTTCAGGGAATTTATCAGAGAACTTTTCCCGCATCCAGTTCTCCCAAACAACCCAATGAAGAGGTTTTCGGGAAAGGAGATCTTGTCGGGAAGGGTGACGTTTTTGCCTGGTTTGTAATCTTGGACGATATCACGAAGCTCTGTAATTTCCTCCTGTAGTTCACTTTGGGAAAGTGCCGCCATTTTGTTTGATGGTTATTGTATATCTTTAAATCAATATCAACAAAATGTAAACCAAAATAATTATGTAAAAATGTATTTTCTCCTTAAGTCAATCTGCAGCCAAGATTTGCCGAGAGCCCCAGACGAAAAATTGAAAACAAGTTTGTGTGATGATCGACTTACAAGTATAACTGTTAACGGACTTCAGTTTTGCTTTCGATTGCAAAGTAAGATGAAAGTTTAAAAAAATAATAATTAAGATGCCAGTATACAGAAAGTTACTATAAAGAACACTTATTGTGAACATTACTAGAGGTGTGGCCTTCTACAGATAAATCACTGGGCATGCTTGAGCTAGAAGCACCGCCCATAGGAATGTGTTTTGCGAAACGGTGGCACGCAAGTGAGTTTCCCCAGCTCCATTGTCTTATGGCATGGTGCAATGATAACGAGAAAGCAGCTAAATTAAATTTCTACACAGTAGTACATTAATGTACATCCTCGATTAACACTCTCAAATGGATTTCGTTACTAAACAACAGCTTCAGCTTCCAGGTTCTTTGAACTAACTTGTTCTTGAAGTGAACTAAAACTGCGCATGCTTGAGCTAAAAAGCACCGCCCAGATTTGACCGTAAACGATGACACACAAGTGGGTTTTCCCAGCCTTACAACATCAGTTGCATTGTGTAATACTAGTAGATCATAAGGGAAACAGCTTGATTTCTTACCCAGTATATTAATTCCCACCCTTGATTGCATCCATAGGATTCCTCAACTACTATAGGCAGGCAGTGGCGTATCTACCGGGGACAGGGGGTGGGGCACATGCCCCAGGCGGCACTGGAAGGGAGCGCAGAAATGCAAAAGAGAGAAAGAAAAGGAGGAGAAAATGAAGAGAAATTATGATAAAGGATTAGTCATACAATTTTTGAGGGTTTGAAATCCGAAAATTTTCTAAAGCTCGATCGCTTTGCTTTCTTGCACAAGTTGCTCCAGGATCTCGGAATTTTGGGCCCCAGTATGCAATGGTATGGGATATAGTTTATAAATAATATTATAACAGTTTTTGAGGGGTTCAAAATTTGGAAAATAAGATGGAATTATTGTTGTTTTGCTCGCTATTGTGTAAGATTCATCAGCCTCTTCTTAAATATCCCCCCCCCCCCCCAACAACAATTTTCAACATTTGAAAGAAATCTGAATTGTCGGTTGCCTTGTTAAATTCCACGGTAAAGTCTCAAGAGTTTGGTTAATGTTGCCCCTCATATGAGGAAGAAGTATATAGAAAACCGTTTATCAATATTCAAAATACAAATCTCTACCCCTCGATTGCAGTGCTCACTTGCGAATCGTCATTAGTAAAATGCATAAGAAATCGCATTTTGGGGGTTAAAAAATGCCAAGAAAAAATTACCACTAAGTCACTTTGCTCCTAGCTTCCGCAATAACGTAGATTAGTTTAGTTTGGGCGGGAAGGGGGGGGGGGGGGGGGCGCAACTTCATTGTTTGCTCCTGGTGCGATTATCCTTATATGGTCTACGCCCGATAGTCCGCGGGGCCGATAGACCGCGGGTCCGATAGACCGCGGGGCCGATAGACCGCGGGGCCGATAGACCGCGGGGCCGATAGATCGCGGTGTCTGAAATGCAAGGCATTTTCACATCACGTCTTAAAAGCATAATGACTCAAATAATTCATGTATCTTAATCCTGGGGGGGGGGGGGGGTATCTTCCATTGAAATCCGTACAGCATCCGCGAACCTGAAAACGAGGAAAAAGGGTAGTTTTTCAGGGTCGGGCACGGATCCGCGCGGATCCGCGTTTAGGGTGTCAAAAACGAAAAATATATAATAATTAAAAAAAATAATAATAATACTTGGTTCTTTTATAGTGCATTACACATAGCAACACTGCATGTCCCTATGCGCTTTATAAAGTAAGAACGAAATAACTTAGAAATAAGAAGGTGCATACAATGTAATGTTGGACACTGAGTTCATACTCTAAGTATAAACAGATATCTTTTAAGGGAGATTTTGAACTTATCTAAGTTGCTTTCATATCTCATGGTACCCTTTTCATA
The DNA here is from genome assembly GCA_025618425.1 of Heliocidaris tuberculata. NCBI lineage: Eukaryota > Metazoa > Echinodermata > Echinoidea > Camarodonta > Echinometridae > Heliocidaris > Heliocidaris tuberculata. The sequence goes on along the minus strand of CM046839.1, from coordinate 27,040,634 downwards.
TAAAAGGGTATCAAAATCACACTTCTGACCAAATGCAGGGAAAAAGGGTATGAAAATTTTCTAGTTGTGATATGCCTTACATTTGTTCAAAATAAAATACTCGTTATATTTTCAAAATGGTAAATAATTGTACGTATATTCGTTGTTGTGTTTCAATTCTTGCCAGTTATGTTTCTTTGAGAAGTTAATTTTTGTCTTATTTTTATATGTACCGTATTGTAACAGACAGTCGGATTTCTGTTCATGTTCCGACCATGCGTTTTCATCCTCATTATTGAGCATTATTTCTTTCGTTGTTTTTCTAATCAAGAAAAACAAAAGCATAATGCAATCCCTTATCTTTTCTTTTCAATAATTTTCAAAACAAAATGAGCTGTGTCCAAAGCAAATCAATATTTGGAACTTATTCAATTCATAATATTAATCAGTCTTCAAAATCAATCGTCAGTTATGCCATTTCCTCGTTTCTCTTCTGATATTCATTCAGTTTAACGCTGCTTAGTTTGAATTGTTTATATGAATTAGTGATAGTTGTGTATTTGTTATGAGATGGGTTTGATGAAAAGTTTCAAATTGCACGTCCTGTTGATTAGCGTTAGTTTCTTTTATTTCAAATAAAAACACAGACTTGAAGTCACTTATTGCATAATCCATTGAACATCAAAAAGTTAATGAGCGCATCCAGGAGGGGGGTGACGATCCACCTCCCATTTCTCTTTTTAAATTAAAAAAAAAAGTTTTGCTGTTAGTGCTTTCGATTGCAAGAGGTGTATAGTGATTTGAGCGAATGTGCGGAATTACTGGTGACTGGCGTGTACATTGAGACGCCGCGGTCTATCGGCCCCGCGGTATATATCGGTCCCGCGGTCTATAGGCCCCGCGGTCTATCGGCCCCGCGGACTATCGGGATTCCCCCTCCTTGGTCACGCCACTGCAGGCTACTTGAAGTTAAAAGTTCTTAGTTTTTTAACATCAAGCTAATAGCAAGCATGTAGATGTGATCGTATTGCGAAACGGGGACAAACAAGACAGGGTTTTCCCAGCTCCGCTTTCATGTTGCATTGTGCAATGATAACGACGAGAAAATAGCTTAAATTTCTAAGCTGTACATCATTCCCCTCTCTCCTAAACACTCTCGAATATATTTCGTTGCCATAAAGAAACCTCAGCTTCCAGGTACTTTGAACTAACTTGTTCTTGAAGTGCATGCCAATTAAGCTTAACTAAAACTACGCATGCTTGAGCTAAAAAGCCTCGCCCATATGTGATCGTTATTGTGCATGATGATACACAAGTGGGTTTTCCCAGCTCTACCAGAACTAAAACTACGCATGCTTGAGCTAAAAGCGCCGCCCAGATGTGACCTTATCACGAAAAGATGGCAAACAAGTTGGTTTTCCCTGCTGCACTGTGATATTGCACTGTGAAATCATAGCTCCATAAACAACTTAAATTTCTAAACTGTACATCAATCCCCACCCTCCATTAGTACTCTCAAATAGATTTCGTTTCCATATAGCTTCCAGTTACTTTGAACTAACTTGTTCTTGAAGTGCAGGCCATTTAAGCGTAACTGCGCATGCCTGAGCTAAAAAGCACCGCCCAGATGTGATCGTAGTAAAGGATGACACGGAAGTGGGTTTTCCCAGCGACAGCTTCACATTACAAGTCCTCGCTAAATCATCCTAACATGAATTTTGTTGCTACCCAAAAGATCCCTCCGCTGGCAAGCTTGACGCACTAACTTTTTCTGAAACTGCAGGCCTTGCTTTGCAATCAACGCGGGGTAACAGATTATCATGGCGAGCGGGAAGAAAATTGAAATCGTTTTTCTCTCCGTGTCGACTGAATCATCTACAGATCAATTCATCGAACACATCAAGCAAAAGAATGATAATTTGAGCTGCAGCTTTGTGAAACTCACGCAACAAGACTTGCAGTCGTTCCAAAAACAAGGCACCTACGATGCCGTCGTTCTGTTGCATTCAATTTCACAAGGTCGTAACTCCATCACTGACGTAGCAGACGCCAAGTACAGCAAGCTCTTGCCCCAGCTCAAGAAAAAATATGGTGAGTGATTCTGATTGACATGTACTGTATAAGCTCATCAGTTTATTATGTGCGAGTTTGCTCGGAGCCTGTTGTAAATTATGATATAGCAACAATACAGACCCCGTGCCCGTACTAGAATTTCTTCTTCCTTTTTTTTTTAGGGGGGGGGGGGGCTCCCGCAGGCACCTGGGAGCGACTTTTCCACTCCAGAATTGTCTAACAAAAGAGGGGGGAGGGGTCATCACATGTACTGGGGTGCCTTTTCACTATAGAAGTGCAATGCAGAATCCCTAGTTTGTACGGCCCTGCCCCTGGAGCTAGCTAGCTCATCGCTGAGAAAGAATGGTCAGGTTTCTTTATGATATAAATCATTTTGACTTTATCACTTTGATTTTGTACTAAATGCCCTTAACCAAACTACTGAACGAAATCGAAAGAGAGAATAAAACCCCCAATCTCAGCTTTGTGTTTGTGTGCTGTATTTGTACGTTGGAGAGGACGTATGTAAGGATGGTAAGCTTTTGTGCGGTGAAGGGGGTGTGAGCTGGGCGTCAAGTCACTCTATCAAACTGATGTGCATCTGAAACCGGCATTATCACCTCAAAGACAAGACCAGGCTCACTGGCGTAGCTGAACTATTTGAACTGGGGGGGGGGGGGCAAAGACGGAGTAGGGGTGACCTTCAAATACTTGGAGTCAGGGGGTAAGGGTAGGGTTAAGGCTTTTTAAAACCCCTAAGTTCCATCGATGACTTTATAATGTTGTTTTGTTGGGGAGTTTTTTTGTTAGTGGATGAACAGGGGTGGGGGGGGGGGGGAGGGTACAACCGGTCGGAAGACCGGAAAACTAAGCACCAGACCACAATCACATCGCTCGTTTTTTGTTCTTGGACACCAGACCGTGCGAACATTCTTCTGGCAAGATATGTTCCTTCCTTAGGCTTCAAGGGGAAATGTTGGCCCCTAATCTTTAGGGGAGTCTGACAACCCTATCCCGACGGAAGTTTGTTGTTTTTTTTTTTGTTGTTGCTTTTGTTTTGTTTTGTTTTGTTTTTTGTTTGTTTTGTTTTGTTTTTTGTTTTTGTTTTTGTTTTTGGTTGTTGTTTTTTTTTTGGGGGGGGGTTGATAGATGGGCTAAACTCGACGGCTACAAGCTATTGGGCTGACAACCCTTTTTTTTAATAGCCTACATGGTCTCAGTAAATTTATGGGGTCAAAATTTGATTGATGGGGTGACTATTTCGGAACAGGCCTTTGGGTCTATTTACCCATATTAAACTTAAGGTAACTTTTCTTTCATGGATACACGTCTTAGGATATCTGTTTATCATGACTAATTAGGTGGGCTGTACTTCAAGTACAGACCACCTTATGTTTTTGTACGATTTTTTCTTTCTTTCTTTATTTTTTATTTATTATTTATTTTTATTTCTACCCACTTTTTTGTACGCACAATATCTCCAAAATGGCTTATTCAAATGTATTCAAATTTTGTACAATTTTAGATATGGTTATCAGCACAAAAAAATTTTCAACATAGTCAATGCATCGTGACGTCATCTAGGCACCATTTCGTAAAATTCCGACATTATGCTATATCTCTCCAATACAAAGTCATAACATAACCATATTTGGCATGATACAAGTTAAATAAAAAAGAAAGTTATTGAGCATTGCTTGCGTGCGCGTAACGCGCGCGTTGGTGAAGTTGCGCGCGCACAAAATCTGAAAATGCTCAAAATGGTCAACAATCAACTTTGAGCATGTTTCAGGCCATTTTAAACATTTCAAAATTTTCCGCGCGTGCGCGCGCGTCAATTACAGTAAGTTCATTAAACAGCATAAAAATGACTAATCTTTAAATGTTTCAGCATTTTAATTAATCCTGTATCATTTAGAGAGTATTTTTCTTTAACGTAGGCGTACGTGCACGTACTCGCATGCGCACGCAAACATTAAAGATGCCTTAAATAGACTAAAATAGACTGTGCAATTGTTATGGGGCAATGACATTATATATAAATTCAACCTAGGGTGCGGGCACGTACGCGCGCTTCGGTAAATGTGCGAGTGAAATATTTGAAAATTGTCAAAATGGTCTAAAATCAATATTTTGCATGTTGCAGGCCATTTTAAGCATTTGAAAATTTTCCGCGCTCGTCAATGACCTTTATGACCGTTCCACAGCTCACCTGTATAGTTGTACTTGTTCAACTCTAGTTTTACCATTTAATGTTGTTGATGTAATGTTGTTTTTGTTTTTGTTTTGTTTTATTTTGTTTTTGTTTTTGTCTTTTGCTAAGCGGTAGGCATTTGTATAGACCTTAAAATGGAAATGCGTTGCAAGAGAGAAAAATACTGTATTATCACTGTATGTAATGTAATTTTCATTGATATAAAAAGGTTCATGCTCCAAAAGCTGTGTGTCATTATAACAAATGAATATATTTTTTATATGGTATTTCAAAGGAAATTGAACCTGGAGAGAATATCACGAAAACAAGAGAGTCACGTAGGCTTTTATCCTTTAATTCCGGATAATGTATTTCCATGTTCAGTGCGGTTCAGGAGCCTGAATTTTCTCGGGGGATTTCCCCTCTAATATTTTACTCTGAACCAATGGGTCAGTCAGTGGATCGGGAATGTGTGTGTGTGTGTGTAATTGGGTTTTTACAGACGTGTACCAATCAGATATGATTATTTACGTCTGGGACCGACCTTTAACGTCACCATCCGAAAGACGTGACTCAGTCTCGAACCTGGGTCCGCTGAATCAGTTTATACCTTCCACTGCTAGCTTGGATTACAGGCGCACGCCACAACGCCCAGTTAGAAGGAAGGTCAGAAAAGAAAATGCGAGACAGAGGGCGCACTTCAACCAGTGACGAGGACATTTATTGAATGCGATTCTGCAGGCTTTTCGTGATATTCTCTTTTCGTCATCCCCCTTATAGTTTATTCACGGAATTGTGTTTTAAATATTACTGACAAAAACATATTTCAGGAACAAGGTTTCGTTGGTATAACATTTTCTTTATGTTGCAAATTTTCTTTGTATTTCATTGTATACGATTATGATTGAAATCATTTTTTATCATTTTCACAGGACCTGACCGTGTTGTAGTCGTTGTTCATTCCATGAAGAGCTTCAATCCTAACACAAAAATGGCGCTGATGATGGTCTTCAAGAAGTCCCAGCCAACCACCTTCCAGTGCTCAAAATGCGTCATCCAGTGCAACAACCCAGCTCAAATGCCAGATGAGGACCTGACCCGACTCATCGAATTCCTCGGGAAAGCACCAGATCATCCTCTACCCATTGCTGAAGTTGAGGCACCTACAACCGTAACTACAGCGCCCTCTGAGGATAAAACAGGTCGAATTGGGTCGAAGCAAAAAGACTCACCTGTTTCTGGAAGTGTTCCAAAAGAACAGCGAAATGAGACTCCTTCTACTCTGAATTCCAGTGAAGTCGGGTCAACGTCACAGCAAAAGACTGAACACCAGACAATTGACCCCACGTCTCCAATTGATAATGGTTCCCCTGTTGACCCACTGGGGGTTAGCTCTGGTTCAACAGCTGCTCCGACGCCACCTGCAGACACCCAGACATCAATGACAAGCCCATCATCCGCAAGTGCAGAAGATGTGCACCCTCGGAACAGGACGTCTGGTACCTCCCAAATTGGCGCATGTTCTTCCGACATGGCACAAATTTCCCAGGCCTCATCGCGAGTCGACTCTTTGAAAAATCCTGCACCTGAAAGATTTGTTACCCAAGACAAAGTGGTCGACACCACTTACCCCATAGCTCTGATCGGACTCCCATCATCAAATAAAACAGAAAAATTGAAGGATGATCTGGAGCGACAACTTCCCGGAAAGTCAATCATGCAGATGAAGGACACAAATGACCTGAAAAGCAGCTGGCACTTGTTCGAAACCATTCTTGTGGACTTGGGAACATCGGGAACTGCACCTTACAGTTCAGATGAATTTGAGGGCGCTTTGAATACTTGCCGGAAGAAGATGCGTATGTGTTACAGGGGAATGACCCTTTTAAGAAAGTTGGCATGAGTTGAAGCCTGGGAGGGAGGGGGGGGGGGCACTGATTATAAAGTGTGCGGTGGGTATGTGCCGCAGAGAAGACCCCCATTTTTACACTAAAATTTTCGTTCCAAAGCATACCATTTTTTTCTAGTTGAGAAAAAGAAGAGAGAAAACCGTTCCAAAGCACCGCTTTCCTTTTCATTCCGTCGTTCTGGCCCGTTTCGAAGAATATCATTTTTGGTGAAAGGTTGAAAACGAGTTTCATTCCAGGTGCTTAATTCCTCCGGGCTTTCCTCATTGCTTCCAGTTCCAAATACCCCTTTTCCCAAAATAGTAGTAGTTCCGAAGACCATCCTTTTCATAATACGCTCGTTCCGAAGCCCCCCTTTTTGGGGCTTGCCAGTGGCACATACCTACCACTTTTGGGGTCGAGTGCCCCCCCCCCCCCGGAGTTGAAGGGGGAAATCGGGGAAGATTCGGGGGATAATTGGACAAAGAACAAGGAAGAATGAATAATAGTAGTAGAAGTGTAGTAGTAGTAGTAGTAGTAGTAGTAGTAGTAGTAGTAGTAGTAGTAATAGTAGTAACATTAGTAATAGTATTAATGGTAATGATAACAATACTAAGAATGATGATAATAATAATGATGATGATAGTAATTATTATAATAATTATAATGATTTTTTAAAATGGGGGGGGGGGGTATGCACTTATAACACTTACTGATGTCCGACATCAACAAGATACTTGAGTAGATGGTTAGTGATAATGTAAATGAAAGAACAACCCAAATTTACCCCGTTCAAATTGCATCTGGATTGAATGATGTTTTATGACATGATTACAATTCTATATTTGTAGAGTCGATGGAGGCAAAAATTTGTTCAATTTTGTTCTTCTAATTCTTAGCATCTAACACGATATTTCACTGCAGCGACATTCCAGCAGTAAGGTTTATTTTGGTACAAACACATCAGAAACTTTAAGGTATTATCGAAGACTTGTATATTCTAAGGCCCTTCTTAAAAATATCCTCTGCAAAGGGTCCCTGGATGATATTACAGTTTTAGTCATTTTTTTAGCAAGGGTTCTAATTTTCACTAATTTTTTTTTCAGTGGTACAAGAAAATTTAGCCGTGTTGATGCTCGTTCCAGCGAGTAGTCCTTCAACCCATAAACATGCCACAGGTGAGTTGAATGATCTTTCATCAAGGTAGTTTTGCATTTCTACCAACACACTGGACTGTATAAAAACTATTCTTTATTGCTTAATCCCCTTGAAAAGTTTAGCCTAGCCTGAGTTTGGTTAGCCCATAAGGAGTCCATCTGGGCTAGGATAACGTTAGCTCATCCGACTGGACTAATGTCACATTAGAACACAAATAAATAAAAAGATCAATTGCTAAAAACTCCGTGCTCAAATTAATCGAACCTGTATACTGAGCTCAAAGGAAATCCGATCAACAAGAATCGTAAGCTGGACAAACTGATACTTCGAATAAGAACCATGACGTATAGATTTCGGTGCCATAACAGGGGCGGATCCAGGATTTCCCAATAGGGGGGTCCGGAAATTTGAAAATTGCAAAGTTCAATCACCAATTACATCAACTCATTACATAGGAGTACCGTACCTGTATCTGCACGCAGGCTCAATTTCGAACTCGACGTGACAGGTGTGTCTTGTAAAAATTAATATACGTATTTCTGCGAGGACTGACGTCACTTGCCCGATCAATTTGTGGATTCTACATCTGGCGAGCGAGCGAAGCAAGCGAGCAAATTTTTGGCACTTTAATTTTACAGCCTTTAGAGGAAATATTATTACCAAAATATAAGACATAAGGTATTTACATCTGATATTCGGGCAGTTCGCTCTGCTGCCCGAACATCGGGTGACTTTGTTTGTTTATTCATTGGAATATACAAGTCATTTATATACATTTGAATTCTGAATGTGAGTATACTGAAAATTGATATTTAACCCAAAAAAATTTAGAACACAGGAGACCTCCGTCATGAGCGAATTGCTTGATATCGATATTTTTAACGATGCCTAATTCAAGATCACCTTTTGCAAACTGACATATTCTTCACCTTTGGTGGATAAATTCTTCACACAAGGCAAACATTGCCGCCGGAATGAAAATGACCCCCTAAACGCGTTTGGTCGCATTCCGTTCAGCACCCCCTTTTTGTTGAAAATCAGCGTTTTCGGACCCCTTAACACGTAACGCGCGTTACGCGTCCTGGATGAAAAAAAGACCTCTTTTTATGCGTTTTTTTTGGACGCGCATGTGTACACCATGTGTACACCCCCCCCCCCCCCCCCCCTGGATCCGCTAGTGTCATAATATATTTTGTAATTCCTCTAGGTATTCACTCGTGGATTTTGACATGCAGTCATACATAGCTGGACATTTGATTACTGCCTGCATCTAGGACGCCATAACATGACAAAATGAATCCCTAGAAAATCCACATTCTAGATACGGCTTATCAGTCGCGGATCTACATGATCTAGGGGCACGGGGAGCCCTTGCCCGTTTTAAAATCGAAACTGGCGTATACATGTATTTAGTACGCTAAATGTGCAATAGGGTAACCTAGTCAGTGGTTAAATACTGTTAGATGAAAGAGTCTATTAATTTTGGTTTTGTGCCCCTCTCAATTATTTGAACCCGGGAAGCAAGTAAGCATGTGATAAACTTTTATTTTGGTATCAGCGATTTTTTGGTCTTAATTATGCACCCCCCCCCCCTTTTTTTTTTCTTTCACAAAATGAAGTATCCACAACCGAAACCAGTAGTATAAAAACACAACTCAATAATGGAGAAATGTTAAGGTCTGCACCTAAAGCTTCTCATATGTTAAAAGGTATCAAACTCCGTGATTTGTCGCATTAAAAAAAAACCCAAATCTATACGGGGGACAATACGCCTATTTCACAGACCATTCTAGATAGCATATAATATTTTTTAGATATGTGTGTCAAGGAAGTCCATTTTCCTAGTCTATTTTTAGCTCTGGATGTTGTTGGCGGAAAGGGACATTTTGCGTTTGTCGTATTAATTTGACTATAGAAATGTGGATCTGGAGTACATGTATATCTGGCCTATTTCCGGTACAATGGCATTTTTCAAGTTTCTCTCTCTCTCTCTCTAAAAATAAAAGATTTTTCACTATATTTTCATTCCTCCGGGAGTCACGTCAGTGATCATTTGTTCAGGAGTGAATATCGATTTATTTAAGGGTGCTCTCTAAAAAGAAAAGAGTGAATTTACACTCTATTTTCATTAAATTTCCACTCCCCCGGGAGTCACATCAGTGATCACTTGATTTGTTAGAGAGTATCATCTTTTAAAAATGAGTTTTCTTCCGGTTTTGTATCATTACTTGCAGATACCGTAGGCCAGCTTGCAAAAGCAAACAAAGTTCATATCTTCGAATACGGCAGTGAATCTGGCGGACAATCTCTCTTTAACGATGACACCAAAAAACGACTGGTTTCTTGGCTCCACCATTCCTACGTGAGATACCACGCAGCTGCCAGTCAAAAGGGATCTGGCTTCGTGAAGAGAGTTAAGAACTTTGTGTGCAGTTATTTTTAATCCAATTTCGCCTTGTCCTTACTGGACCACCTTAACGGGAGGAATGGGGGGGGGGGGGGTGTGGAACGGACACTTGTTGATGTCTGGCTAAACATAAGAAATTCCTCTCAAGGCTACAACGTAGTGCTTGTAAAAGTCTTCCATTGCCCTCTTTAAAGGGAAAGTCCACCCTGATATCAAGTTTGTTTCAAAAGAAGCAGAGAATTTAAAGAAACAGATCAGTAAAAGTTTTTGAGCCAAATTCGATAAGAAATAAGAAATTTCTAAAGTTTTAAAGTTTTGATTAATCAAACACAAATTGGCAACTCCGTGACGTATACTGCGAGGACCTTTCCAATTTGCCCTGTACTGAAAAAGTCATGATTTTCCTTTTTTTTCTAAAGAAAATATTTAACCATACATGCACCCTAGATATGCACATATATTTTTTACACAGAACCTGTATGAAACAAAGTTATTTCTTCATCCCAGCTAAGAAAATGGAAATTTATATTTTCTGTAAAGAGCAAATGAGAGATGGCCTCGCAAGATACGTCCCAGAGTTGTCAATTTTTGTTTGATTGATTACAACTTCAAAGATTCATAACTTTCTTATTTCTTCTAAGATTTCACTAAAACTTTCAATAACCTGTGTTCTCTCATTGTTCTGCTTTTATACACATCAACTAAATATACCAGGGTAGACTTCACCTTTAACTAGCAATGGAATACGAACGCAACAACTCTTAAGCAGAATTTTTTAATGTTTAGCCAGACAGCAATGTGTATAACAAATATCTTCTCTATTTATTCAGTTGCATGGCTTTTGTTCCGATGAATTTTATTTTCATATATATTTTTATTTTATAAATACCTTAATTAATATTACACGAAATGTGACAAGTATTAAGGAAGCAAGTATATACACACTTGCGATATGCATTATAAAAAAAAAAGAAGCATTGTCATGGCGTGTTAGTCTGTGCAGGGAGCTGTTGCTGTTCTCTGGCAACTTCTCTGATCTGTGAGACTTTGAGCGCCGATTTGCCAGTGCTCGAATTAAACCTTTTTAATTACGATAGACTTACAATATGTTGTGTTTTCTGCATTAATCGTTATGTATGATTATGTCGCCTCTTCAGGGGCGGCGCTACAGGGGGGCAGAGGGGGCGACCGCCCCCCCCCCCTATGATTTTTCAAGTAGTGAAAACAGAAAAAAAAAAAGAAAAAAGAAAAGGAGGAAGAAAAGGGAAGAAAAGGGAAGAAAGAAGAAAGAGGAGTATTAAAAAGAGAGGTCTTAAACATATAACTCTATATTACCCCTGTTATTTAATGGAGAAAAAATATGACGTCATCTTTAGGTCGTCTTGCCCCTCCTATCAAAATACCCTGGCGCCGCCCCTGCGCCTCTTTGTCAAGGAACACTTAAAGGGCATAGATACAAATCAATGTAGAGAATCCGCAGATTTGTTCAAATGATAGCAACTATTTAGAAATGTTCTAGATTCCATAATTATTAGGCCTACATGGTCACACAGTAATGTAGAGCCTTACACTAAACGGAAGACTGGTATTTTTGAATGATTTTTTATTTAACGGCTCGACCTTCATTTGTACAAGATCGGTATTACTCATTCAACCAAAAGGTTACTTCACTTTTACATGTGCTCCATTGCACGTTCCGAATGGCGTATTCAAAGATTCATATAAATAGGTAGATGGAATCTTTTGGAATGTACCTGACAGGATTATTTTGTTTTCTTTACCCTGGGCCATGAAAGGGCAATCCAACCTTTGTAAAAAGCTGATTTGCGTGAAAGCAAAAAAGTAAGAGAAGCAGGATGGTGAAGTTTGAACGGAATCGGAAAGGCAATAAGAAAGTTATGATTTTTTAACAGTTGTAATCACTATACATAATAAGAAAGTACAGTTGTAATCACTATACATAATAAGAAAGTTATGATTTTTTAACAGTTGTAATCACTATACATATGGAAATTTGGCCAAATAGAATGTCACTGTGATCATGGTGATGTAGTGGCGCACAACTCCCCATTTGTTCCAACACAAAAAAAATGACTAAAATGTCTTTTTCTTTCATGAGGACCTATAACAGTGTACTATGTACAATATATGTTGAGTACCGCCCCGAGGGTAAAGGCGCTTCGGAGAAAACCGCAAATTAATGACATGTTTGTGTAGGACAAACGGGAGAGCAGAGCAGCGTTTCATCAAACGGTCATAAGTACAAGTTGGCCGACATCCCATTGAAACGCCTGTATCAAAATTAACATGCGTTTCAATGAGATATCGGCGAACTTGTACTTATGACCATGATGACGGTTTGATGAAACGATACCCTGACCTCCATATGTCACAATCGACTTACCAAACAGCCAATATGAAATTCGCAGAGATGTAGTGATCGCCTTTTTCAAACATCATATAACTTTCTTATTCTTTGTCCGATTTCTCTCAAACTTTTACCATTATGTTTCTCCTAGTTTTCTCCTTTCACACAAATCAGCTTTTTACAAAAGTTGGATTTTCCTTTAATGAATATCCCTAGTATTTATAACTAGTGTTTCTAGCTTTCCAACCCCCCCCCCCCCCACCCGCCCCCACTTTTTCAAGTACCCCAAATCGCCCCCCTTTTATTTCTGAAAAATGAAGAAAGCACCTTTCTCCCTGACAAGTGCCATTTTTACTACTAAAAGTGCCCTTTTTCCTTTCTAATAAGTGCCATTTTCCCTTCTGATACTGCCCTTCTCCTTCCGACAAGTGCCCTTTTTCAAATATTATAATTATCCCTCTTCTCCAGTCCCTGTAAAGAGTGTCCAGTTCTGATAAGTGCCATTTTTACCTTTGATAAGTGCCCTCTTAATTTACACTGCCGAAAAATAAACAAGTATCATGGTCGTGCAAACCACCCCCTCTTAACGATCCACTCCTCCTCTCCCCCCCCCCCCTCTAACTCTTCAGGACATGATGAAACCCCTACCAAGAATATCATATGTATGTCACTCGGTTCATGTAACAAGACGAGATATCGTAATAGCATAGTGTCTGAATATTTGTCCAGCGTAAATGTTTGCTGCTCTGATACAGACAGTACTTGTTGATTTCTTCTTTTTTTTTAAAGGATCGTATATTACCTTGGGAATCGCACTTATTGTGTGCACTTATTTCAAAACATTGCAACAAAGCATTATGTGTATAAAAACAATATTGTATATTAATGCAGTGGAAACTTTTAGGGTAAGAATCATTTACAATAACGAAGTTTATACATGTCCATATTACATTTTCTAAGATATCTACGGAACGTTATTTGAATTTCTGATTTCATATGACAACTTGCTGTTCTATCAGTGAGGTACATTATTAATGTTCCAGTGGTGAGTAAGTTAGTAATTACAATTCAAGGATTAATTCATGTATATACATTGGCTCAAAGTACAGATCATTTTTAACTTTCATAATTATGAAAAGCTTGCTAACATATCCGTGCTGTCTTCTGATGACAGTAATGTACATGTACAACATTTCCTAATTCTGAAATGTTATTGTTTTCTCCTTGAAATTTATTAATGCTGTGATTATCATGTTTGACTGAATTTCCTTTCAAATAAATACATCCCATTTAAAGCGATGATATCAAGCGTTTGATGAAAGACATTTTAGAGGTGTATTTTCATAAAGAAAGAGTATAATTAATTTAGATTTAGATTCGGTATGTTGCAGAATAGTGAGTGCACTAGTTTCAGCTTGATATACATGTAACTCGGTGTGATAACAGAAGAGCATTATAGTTATAGAGATAGACAGAGCGAAGAACAATTGAGAATGAGCGAGAGAAAAAAGCCGGATCTAACTGGATAGTATATATATGGTCTGGGAGGCTTCAGAATTATGGGAGGGGAGAGAGAAAAATAGCCTTCCGCGCGTATCGAAAAAAAAACATATCCAACTTTGGTAGCTTTGTATATAAATTTTACATCCTCCTTGCTTGCTACATATATCATTCACAAGTTTATAATTGCATATATGAAAATTTTAAAACATCATGTATTTTTAATTAAATTTGGATGAATTTGTCCACTTTTGATGCTTTGTCACTCTGAACCCTTCAAATGCAACACCATCACTTATACAGTTATGTTAGGGTGCACTATTTGAGCAGATGTGGTGAATTTTAACTCCAATTTCCTCCATAAATGTGAGCAAACTTCTACTCTGCAACGAAAAATAAAGAGGCAGAAAAGATTAAAACAATAGAGAGGCATAAAGCCTTTAGCAGACGGACCCAATTTTATTAGGGGAGCTGACGACTCTTACCAAATATTAACTTTCCGGTTTCTCGAATATTGCGACAAGCGGCTAAGCAACCATGAAAATATTAAACTTTATGATAGTGACAATGTAGTTTGTCATCAGAATATACGAAAACAATTGCAATATAAAATGCAAAGTACTACCGTACTGCCCGAATGAGGTGTCAGCTGTCCGAACATGAGGCGTGGCGGTTGCCCGAATGTTGGCATATTTCAGCATTCTCCAGGTTGCAGGGGGGGGGGGGGGGGGGTGACTGCAGCTACCCAGCCTCGCAGGACTATGCATAAAACTATGAATATCTCAACCTGGTGACAGAAAGGGAACACATGCTGGGAGGGTAGAGAGAGAGAGAGAGAAATTAGAGAGTGAATAGTGTGCGGATAGGAAAGCATGTGAATTTATGATAAAAACCCATATTATGCAAATTCAGTAAAAAGAGTTCTGGACAACGTGCAAACAGCAAACTGCAAGATATCCCCCCCCCCCCCAAATGACAGTTCTCTTGACACTTAATCGATTTTATCAATGTTCGCATCATATATCGTCACATTCATACTCCAGGCTATACGGATAGTATAAATAATGATTCTCCTCTGAAATAAAGGGTGAGTTCTGCTCAGCTTCTTCTTTAAATAATTTTCAGTTCAATTCATTTCATTTCATTTCAGTTTATTAGTGTAAGGAAATTGAGAAAGGGATTTTTACATGCAGTATGATCGTGTATAAAAAATCAACAAGAAAATGA